>JAMWET010004900.1:0-117500 GCA_024036415.1 Prochilodus magdalenae | reverse complement strand
GTTGATGTAACCAGTTAGAATTAGCTTTACAATTGGAATAAGAATCAGAATTAGCATTAGCATTAGCATTGGAATTAGGATTAGAATTTGAATTAGTAAAGTTAATATTAGAATTAGATTTAGATTACGAGTTAGAACTAGGATTAGGTTTAGAAATAGAATTAGATAATAGAATACAAATTGGAATTAGTATAATTAATATTAGAATTAGCATCAGAATTAGATTAGAATTAGAGTTAGAGTTGGGATTAGCACTGCGTGTCTGTAGAGTCGGCCTCATAGCTCCAGTGCAGAATCAAAGGAGCGAGGCGTCAGACGCCGAGCATGTCCCGACCGATTAACTGGGTTTGTGTTTAGGGGGTTAACAACGCCAATTGGATTTTTTTCTGGTGAGCCAGTCCTTCCAGCACCCCCGACTCGTCGCTCGTGCTCCTCGCTTCGGAGTTTGCGCCGAAAATTAACGCGGCGCACGAGAGCTCGTCCTGCATTTAGTGTGAGCCCATAATGACTCTGATCATTACAGAGTGATTGTCTCCGACGAGAAATCCCTTAAACAGCCTCGGTTTGGAGCCGGGAGCGCTCCACTCCATCTCCGCGAGAGCCACCAACCGCCGCTGCCGCCAAAAATAACACGCCAGCGCCACTCCAGCCTGCGCCTGACCGCAGAGCAGCCCGCCGCAAGAGCCGGGATCAAAACACACACAAAAAAGGAAACAGCGGATCGAGGGGGAAGGAAAAAACTGTTCATATAACTTTACTCCACTTCTTATAAGATACCCAGAATCTGCTGATGATTTTGGCTTCGAGCGAACCCACAGAATCGAATCTGCAGGCGCGCGCCAAGTCGACAGAGGAAACGCGCAACGTGTGTGTGTGTGTGTGTGCGCGAGAGAGCGCGAGCGCGCGCGCGGGGGCCGCGCGTGTGTGCGTGCCGCTGAATGGAGATTTGATGGTTCTCTTTCAGAGCGAGCCATTCGGCGGTGGCGGCAACATTCATAACTCACATAAGAGCAGCGAGGATTTTCACCAAATCATCAGATTGAAGGCATTAGTGGGAGAGGAGCGAAGGAGTAATTGGAGCACGGTGGGGTACAGGAACCGTCTGCTGGAGCCCACAGAAACAGCAGGCCTGGAGCACAAAGAACACTCTGGTTCCTCCTCGTGCTCGTGTTTAAGCTCATGCTTAGAGGACAGCATTAGGATCTGGAATAGGTGCCCAGATTGAAGGTGCCCAGGGTATTACACATAGAGATGATGAAGAAAGATATTTAGTGCCACTGGATGTTGTTGGTGGGTGATATGGCAATATGTAGCTTCAGAAATGACACGCCAATAAGATGCAGTACAGCTCTGAGCTTTACTATATGTACAGTGGGCAGAATTAGTATTTAATCACCAACCAGCGAGAATTCTGGCTCTCACAGGCCTGTTAGTTTGTCTTTAAGAAGCCCTCTTATTCTGCACTCATTACCTGTATTAATTGCACCTGTTTGAACTTGTTACCTGTATAAAAGACACCTGTCCACACACTCAATCAATCACACTCCCACCAAAGAGCTGTCTAAGGACACCAGGGACAAAACTGTATACATGCACAAGGCTGAGATGGGCTACAGGACAATAGCCAAGCAGCTTGGTGAGAAGGCAAAACAACTCTTGGCGCATTTATTAGAAAATAGAAGAAACACAAGATCACTCTCAGTCATCCTCGGTCTGTGGCTCCATGCAAGACCTCGCCTTGTGGGGTAAAGATGATTCTGAGAAAGGTCAGGAATCAGCCCAGGACTACACGGGAGGACCTGGTCAATGACCTGAAGAGAGCTGGGACCATAGTCTCAAAGAGGTTTGAAATCCTGCAGGGCACGCAGGGTCCCTCTGCTTACGCCAGTACATGTCCAGGCCCGTTTAAAGTTAAAGGTCACGTATCCTGAGATTTTGGCCAACGTTCTCCTTCTCTCTGTGAGAGCATTGAAGATGGGTCGTGTCTGGGTCTTCCAGCATGACAATGACCCGAACACAGCCAGGGCGACTAAGGAGTGGCTCCATAAGAAACATTTCAAGGTCCTGGAGTGGCCTAGCCAGTCTTCAGACCTGAAACCCAATAGAAAATCATTGGAGGGAGCTGAAACTCAATGTTGCCACGTAACCTGAAAGATCTGGAGAGGATCTGTATGGAGGTGTGGGCCAAAGTTCCTGCTACAGTGTGTGCAAACTGTAATTGCTAACAAAGTTTTCTGTCACAAATATTAAGTTCTGTTTTTCTGTTGTATCAAATACTTATTTCATGTAATAAAATGCAATATGATTTTTAAAAAATCATACAATGTGATTTTCTGGATGTTTTTATTATTTTTTAATTTTTTCTGTCTCTCACAGTTGAAGTGTACCTACGATAGAAATGACAGACCTCTCCATTTTTTTGCAGGTGGAAAAACTTGATAATTCTGCAGTGTATCAATTCCATATTTTCCCCGCTGTATAAGGGACAACATCAAGAATGCTGACCATGTTTTTGACAAAATGAGCACAATTAGTCCTGTTTAGCTGGATTTAATACAGAATATATAATAGAATAATTATATTCCTAATTTTTAGGAGTATCGTCTCAAATATGACACGGCTGGAACTTTGTCTTTCTGTCCCACCTTAAAGAACCTATAGCCTGGAGAACATGATGCCTACCATGTGACCATGACCTCAAAGCTATGAGAATGTGTAAATACATCCATAAGAACTGAGAACTTCTTATACACAGTACCAGCCAAAAGTTTTGACGCACCCTACTAAATGGAGGTTGTTGTTGGTCTTAAAGACTCTACAGACTTACACTTAACAGTTCCAACTGATGAGTCTGAAACGATACATATACTGATACACCACATATACTCCTGATGTATCACAGTATTAGATTTCTGCACCATCTCCACCTCTAATATAGATTTATCTGTACAAACAAAACAAAAACCGTTATCTCTTTTTTCCTGCACAGTGGTGGATATTCATGATGAACAGACCAATAGAATTGCTCCAAAATTGGTTAGAAAAGTCTTCAACATGTAATATCAGCCTGAAAGCTGTTTTATTCTCCTGTAAAGGTCCATTTTGGAGGGTTTTTAAGGTGGACTGTATAATTCCATGAGTGCTATTTCATAGTTTGATGTCTTCACTCATTATACGAGAGATAAGCATTAAGATGAACATACAGAGAATCTTCTGTGAGCAACTTTTGACTGGTACTGGATAGAAAAACAAGTCATTACACTGAAACTAAATCGTGTGTCTTTACAGGAGAAAGGAAAACGTACATTTACCACAGAGCTGAGCGATTTTAGCAAAATATCTCATTGCGATTTTTCTGACCAACGTTGTGATTACGGTTTACGTTGTGACTGTGTTCTACAAATGAAGGTTAGGGCTTTATTTGGCTAAAAAGACCAGCATGTTTTTCTGGTTTGAAAGTTTAATACGGTGAACCATCTGCTGGGTGCATATTCAAATAGTCAAATTCAATTAAAAGCAGGTCACAAGCTCTGTGTTATTAGCATGAATTCCCCTACTCAAAACCTGCAACCCAACAACCTTGTGAAGCTTCGATGATGAGACTATAATAAAAGCATTTTTTTCTACTTTTGATTTCGATATAAAACCGAGGAATCTTGTAGCCCTGTGTTAATGTACGACAATCAAACCAGGACTGCATCCAAATCATTTTAGCACCATTTGTCCAGGAAATTTACAGAAGAGGATATAGGCAAAAGCTGTTTTCCAAATACGACAAAAGTTTTAATTAAAGGTGCACAGTTTTGTTCCGACAGCAGTGATAAAATACTGTTATACTGTATTAACCTAATTTAATGGCTCAGTCTGTTTATTATATATGAATGAACACATTACATTTTCATTGTCATAAAAAACAGAAAACATCCATTAAACCGAGACACTATAACTAAATATAATATTTTTAAATAATTTTTATTTTTCAGGGTTTAGTGTGTCCACCACCTTTACAACAGCTGATCATTCTTTTCATGAGACTCACTTTCAGTTTTTCAAATAAATGTGCAGTCACATCTCCAAGGTTCAGTCTTAGATGGTTGGATATTTTATGATCCATGAGATCCAGACACAGCAGTAGTCTGATCTGATCCTTAAATAAATGGTTCTTCGGTAAAGCCGATTGTTATATATAGAACCATTTCATGGTTACATGGTTCTTTACATGGTAAAATATTATGTTGTATATGGTTCTGTGTAGTCTGTTTTTTGAAAATGGTTCTTCATAGCACCAGATGATATTAGCAAACCGAAACCAAACATGGAGCTTGTAACAACAGCAGCAACTGCTGTTCTCCTCCTCTGTAGGTATGAGCGCTGGGCTGGGGTTGCCAGGTAATGCTTTACTTGCTCTATGTCTGTGTATTAATCTCTAGGTACCAGCACTGGCCCCTGTTCGGGCAGTGTCTGAGCTTGTGGTGAGTTTTAGGCTCTAAACTTCCTACTAGCTGGAATATTATCCAACACTAAGCAAGGTTGTAAGTCGCTCTGGATAAGAGCGTCTGCTAAATACCTTAAATGTAAATGTAACTGTTTTTGGTGCTGTATATATGCTGTATGTATTTTTGGTGTTATTTGGTGCTATAACTCTTTTGGGTGCATGGTCTATATGGCCTATATAATATTAACCTGAACATTTAAATATCACACGGTTTACATATACAATCATAGTCTTTACTGAAGACACCTCATTTTAACGTATGTACTGTTAATCCTGTAAGGACAGGTTTTGGTTCCAGGTCTTACATGATTGGTTAGAGTCCCATTTTATCTGCCTTTGTTTTTGTACCACTTCTTCTCCTTTATTTGACTTTCCCAAATGAATGACCATATATCTGTTAAAAAATGAGGAAGCTGTATTTAAAGGGTGGTCTCTGACCTTTGCACAGAACTCTGTGTAGAGTGACGTAGAGACAGTAATTCAATTCATAGGTATCAACAGTGCAGTTGATCAAGCTTTAGTCACAATCATTAAATTAAACACAGGGACACGGATGCTGACCAGGCCAATGGAGCCGTGCCAATGGGCCACCTACTGCCAGGGGTCTCTGGGGACCTCAGACTTCAAGTTCCGAAGTTGCTAAGATACTGGGGACAGTCAACTGCAATGGCTAAAACTGGATGAATTAGATGAAAGAGCTCTTTAGTATTGAATTAAAGTCAGTGAATTAAATACATGAAGAAATGTCATCGTTCCTCCGGCCACACAGCCCTGTATTTACCACACAGATATTTTATATGGGCCATAAGAAAAATGTAGGCTGTGGGCCCTTAATAGTGAACAGCAAAGGCCGTGGCAAGTAACAACCCACAGAGGCATGCAGACATGTGCACACAATATAAGGGCGACATATTGTGTATTGTTATAGCATATTAAAATTAAATTAAATTAAAAGTCTTCTAACATCAAAAAATGTCCAGAAATATAATCGTGTGGGAAGTCAAAGGTCAAAAGCTTTTACACATTATTTGAGAAGTTTATTTACACTGTCTCTACAGTTTTTCCAGCGCTGCTCAAAACGTAAACAAACAAACACAAGCTGATTATTAAAGACATTTTTCTGTGTTCTTTAAAATAACATAGCAGTCATATATGCTGTTTCTGTACCATCCCAAGTCTTTTGTGCATTGGTCCTACTTAATATGTGCAAAAATGCATAACCACAAAAAATCTTGTAACAATAAATTAAGCATATCGTATGTTTCGTATTTCACCGTCGCCCGCTCTACTGCTGTTTATTAAATATGAATCATGACTAAGAACAGCTCATCTTAACTGAAGCTGGCTTACCAGCAGCTGTGGTATTTCAGTGGTGGGACTAAAGGACTGCAGCACACGGGGCAGTTTAGAGTAGTAGACTGCTGCCCCTCTCAGGCTTTTTGGGGCATCCCTGCATACTTCTGTAGATATTCCTCTACATCAGGCAGTGTTTTTAAAGCCACAGAGCGGCTCCTGCTTATTTTACTCTGATGCACATTCTTAGCTTAAATATATAGAAATTGATTAATTTAAGGGTGACATGTTTATGAAGTTTTACTTCTACTCCTTTTCTAAAAGTCTCACTTGCAGTCACCAGATGGCAGCATTGAGAAATAAAAAAGGAGAAAATCGTTTTTTCAACTCTGGAAAATGCTGGATAGACCCATATTAGTAAGGCTGAGGCTCGTCCCTTAGCTTCCCAGTGACGCAGCAATAATCTAACATTGCTGTGGTGATGGCATTGCAAGGTTATGTCATAGAAGAAAGCATCTATTTTTACCATGCACTCTTCCCACAGATCCACTCTGCTGTTTAATGTTTCAGTGACACCTATTGACACCTTTCTGTCATTAACATACAAGGGTCTGTCTTGACTGCACACATGTATGGCATGCAACATACTACGCAGACCAAACAAGCACATTAAGCGGTTCCCACTTCCTGCTAGGCTGTGATTGCTATGGGAGGAACGAGAGATGAATAAGGGACACATAGAGGAGTGTGGGTCAGTGTGAATGTAGATTAGAGTATGGGGGTCTGCGCTGAGTGAGTACATGTAGTTTGATGTTGGTGTAGGTTAATGGAAGCAATGAGGTTTGGGCGGTGCCAAAAAATTATAATTTATTTATAATCATAAATTTTATAATCATAAATTATAATTACAAGTGTTCAGCACATCAAGGTAATTACAAAACATTGCTGTTTTTAATGTGGCTATAGAGATATATGACTCAAAAAAAAAAAATTTACAAAATCCATTTTATACACAGTGATGTTACCTCGACTACAGTACTCAGTTTTCAATAGAGCTGTTCTCAGCTTTTCCACTTTAAGGTCCAAAAAAATAAAAAACACAAACAAACAAACAAAAAATTCAATAGCTTAATCATTGCTTATAAATTTCATTTTGGGGAAATATTCTTAATGGCTATATTCATGTATCCACTAGGCAAGACAATAAGTGAAAGTAAAATATCAACAGATTTGGGTAATATGAGCTTGTTTTATTCCAGAACTAACATAAAATGGTTGCAGTTTAAGTGGAAATTTCTATAAGCAATATTTTCCCCCGGTCGTCATAGACAACTGAGGTCAGGGTTAGAGTTATGTGTTCCAGGAAGCAAGCTGCCTTTGTGCAATATTGTTGCAGGGATATGGACCACTGACACACCCTCAGACCACCCAGGGTGCTTTAAGCCCCATTTAAGGTCTAGAAACCTTGAAACTCTGTAGTATGTTGTTTCTGTGGTAGGACCCAGTCTACCACTAGATGGAGCTACGTGTAGTTTTAAAAGAGTGAAGGGTTTTCTGCTCCATGATTACCGCTTCACTGAGGTTCAGGCTTGTCACTGTGGTTAAAGATACCGTATGACTTACTGTGAGCTATAAAAATGAACAAAGCTTTACAATTCACTTGCAGCTGAACACTGTGATCAGCCATTTTTATAATACACTAACACTTACTGAGTTACTATCCATCAAAACACTACTTACAGTACACTAACGCATTACACTTACTGAGTCACTGCACACCGACACACTGCTTACAGCACACTAACACATTACACTTACTGAGTCACTGCACACCGACACACTACTTACAGTACACTAACACATTACACTTACTGAGTTACTGTACACCGACACACTACTTACAGCACACTAACACATCACACTTACTGAGTTACTGTACACCAACACACTGCTTACAGTACACTAACGCATTACACTTACTGAGTTACTGTACACCAACACGCTACTTACAGCACACTAACGCATTACACTTACTGAGTTACTGTACACCGACACACTGCTTACAGCACACTAACACATTACACTTACTGAGTCACTGCACACCGACACACTACTTACAGTACACTAACACATTACACTTACTGAGTTACTGTACACCAACACACTACTTACAGCACACTAACACATTACACTTACTGAGTTACTGTACACCAACACACTACTTACAGTACACCAACACATTACACTTACTGAGTTACTGTACACCAACACGCTACTTACAGTACACTAACGCATTACACTTACTGAGTTACTGTACACCAACACACTACTTACAGTACACTAACACATTACACTTACTGAGTTACTGTACACCAACACGCTACTTACAGTACACTAACACATTACACTTACTGAGTTACTGTACACCAACACACTACTTACTGTACACCATCACACTACTTACAGTACACTAACGCATTACACTTACTGAGTTACTGTACACCAACACACTACTTACAGTACACCAACACATTACACTTACTGAGTTACTGTACACCAACACGCTACTTACAGTACACTAACACATTACACTTACTGAGTTACTGTACACCATCACACTACTTACAGTACACTAACGCATTACACTTACTGAGTTACTGTACACCAACACACTACTTACAGCACACTAACACATTACACTTACTGAGTTACTGTACACCGACACACTACTTACAGCACACTAACACATTACACTTACTGAGTTACTGTACACCAACACACTACTTACAGCACACTAACGCATTACACTTACTAAGTTACTGTACACCAAAACTGTCCATGTCCATGTATATACACAGTCTGCACAGCATTACTGAAGACCTGGATGTGGTGTAAGTAGGATGACAGAAGAGTTGCATATGTATTTACAGATTTGGGTGACTATTGACTTCTAGTGCCTTTTAAGCTCTTAGCTCCTGCTCTAACCTAATGAAGCAAATTTTAGGGACTGCAACAAACGAGGTCTTGATGATTAGCTAAGTAGAAAGTCGGGCAAAAATTAGATTTGATTTTTCACCATAACATTGCGTTATCGCATATGCCCCAGTTGTTTACAACTACCAAATATCCAGCCGCTACTAAGACACTATTAAAGATATAGCTACAAGCAAGAGGAATAAAAGACAGAACCCCCTGACAAATCTGGAGAGCTAATGGAGTACTTGCAAACCTTGTGGAAAATATTTGAAATAACACATGTAGGATCTTCACCTCGAAACATCTGTACAGAAGAGTGTTACAACATCTGCCACTATCCTCAGTCTGCCTGTCTCAGTGGTAGGATACAGCATATGCGCTACACTGCTCATGTGGCTGCCCATGTGGCTTCCTCTGCATGTCTAGACTTTG
The DNA here is from genome assembly GCA_024036415.1 of Prochilodus magdalenae. Lineage (NCBI taxonomy): Eukaryota > Metazoa > Chordata > Actinopteri > Characiformes > Prochilodontidae > Prochilodus > Prochilodus magdalenae. The sequence continues at coordinate 108,304 of JAMWET010004900.1, read as the reverse complement.
CAAACATACGCAGGACCCTGTCAGGCCCACATGACATCAATGACCCCAGTATTCACCCTGATCTTCTTCCACTATTCCTCACTTGCCACTTCCTACTACTTGTTGGAGAAGATTATCAAGACTGCCATAAGTTGACTCATATGAGATGTATTCCTCTTTTGAGTTTTGGTTCCTCCGCTGGTTTCTTTTTGTCTGTCTCGTGTTATTGTAATCAGCAACATAGAGAGGCAGATGCTAGCATTCAGATAAAATGGCCCCACAAAGGCCAAACTGTATAAAGCAGGGGTTCTCAATTTTTCCAGCCCAAAGGCCCTTCAAAGCATTGCGGTCCACCAGAAAACTAAAATCAACTCCTTTTTGTTAAAGAACAGTTATGATATGAGAGTCAATATGAGCATCTTAAGAAACTTCTCCATCACTGGGTAGCCAGAGGTTATGCTGTCTGAGGATGTTTGATTAGTCTACTACAGTGGTGTTTATTGCATTTGTGTACGCATACAGTAATATAATATAATGTGTTTATATTAATATACTCTAAATAAAGCTGTTATGGATATATAGGATGTTTCCAGTCCACTACAAACTAATGCCTGGTGTCAGGTGACACACTAGAGGATGCTTCATGATGGTCCACAGCTCACAGGTACAAAAACCCTAGTAACAATGCTTTTGTTTTTGTCATGTCATGTCTGTTTCAGCTATTCCATGTAATATTGTTTTTAATGGTTTCGTATTTATATATATATGTATTATTTTACATTTATTTTACATTTACTTTAGATTCCCCCAGCCCTGAGTTTAAAAAGAGCTTTGAAAGAGCACCTCCATTGAAAGAACATCTGTATACTTTAGATGAGGTCATTGCGCTATAAATAGACAAGCTAATTGGGCTACGGTGGACAATAATTGAGCAATGTTGCATGCAACAGAAACCATAAATCAAGTATAAAAAGATTACACACCAAGCACATTAGCAGTTATGGCCCATACGCAGTCATACACAGTTTAGGGAACCAGTCTTGTGAATGGAACATTTCTGGTTCGATCCCCTGAACTAACAGAAACATAACTTAAGTGACCTTGAGCATGGCACCTAACCCTTAACTGTTCCCCAGGTGCTGTGTATAAGCACACTGCTCTGGCCAAGTGTGCTCACTGCCCCCTCTGGGCAAGTGTACTCATTGCGGCCTAGTGTGTGTTTCACATATTCTGCCCATAGAATAAAATTCCTTTGTGTGCAAATACAACCGGCCAATGGCTTTAACTCCTCACGCTATAGCAGAACCTTCATTCTTTTGAAACACTGTAGAGAGTAACTAGTTAAAGAGCAAGTCTATGTTGGGAGGCTTTGGTGTCCGTTACTGGTCTGTTACTGTCATACTGCCTCTCTTTTTCCTTACCCAAATAAATGTCATCCAGATGCTCCAGTTTCCTCAATCAGTCCAAAGGCATGACGTCAAATGAATTGGAGGGGTAAATGGCACCCAAATGTGAGGGTGGCTGTGAATGTACAATCATCATCCAAAGAATAGCTGCACCTAACAGGAGGTGTGGGATTGCAGTGCTATTGGGAAGGAAGATAAAGGTTACCAGGAACAACAACTGATGATACATTTAGACCGATATGGGGAATATTTATTGAGCTACACATACAGGAGCAGTGTCTCTCAGTGTGGCATCAGGCCACCATGTTTGCTAATGCAACATACCAGACGTCATGGCATGGAGTTGTAGAGGTTCCTAATGGTGTCCTGTGATAATCCATCCCATGCAGCTTGAATATTCTTACACAGTACCTGCAGATTGTGCAGTAGGGGTGTAGGTGGAGTGACACCAGGCTTTCTAGACATGTGACCTGTGATAACAATACGCCGCTGACCATGGTGCCTCCACACACGGATTTGTTGGTGGGATGAACTGATGAGGTTACGGTATCAGTATGGTGGAGGTAGTGTGGTGATCTGGGATATGTTCTGCTGGGAAACTCTGGGTCCAGTCATTCCATTAGATGCTGATTTAGAAGTTGGCCATGTAAACCCGTTCATGGCAGTAGTACAGCACCCAGTCACACTGCACACATTGTTTGGGAATGGCTTGAGGAACATGACAAATAGTTCAAGGTGTCGGACTGTCATCCACATTCCCCAGATCTCAATCTGATCAAACATCTGTGGGAAGTGCAGGAACAAGTTCAATCCACAGTGGCTCAAACTCCTTAAAGGGTCTGCTACTTATGTCTCGGTGCCAGAAACTGCAAAGAACTTTAGGATTATATAGTTCATGCATTGGTGGGTCAGTGCGGTTTTGGCGGTACACGAAGGACCAACAGAGTTTTAGGTCTAATGTCATGCACTCAAAAAAAATCTTTAAACAAACAAACGTAGTCATGTGCACTGGTCCCACACAGCTCAGTTGTACTTTTACAACATAGATGGATCTTGTTGGAACTACCAAAATCCCTTGTGTAGCACAAACACAACTAAATTTGGCAAATCCAGGTCTAAACCAGTTACATTACTTCAGAGTAACTCTGTGTAACTGCCTGAACAGCACGTGGATGACCACTGCAGCATTCGTTAACATAATGGCACACTCAGCAGCAAAGAAACAGTTATATAACCTTCAATACCAAAGCCTGCCAAATGTGGGTAGAACTGAACAAATAGGGAAGGTAGCCTGGAAGTAATGACTACACACTGATGATAGGTATAGAGGGATAGACACACCCAGTGTTCAAAAAGTGCCAATGGGAAAGGTGTGAGTTTTAGTCATCAAGTTTGCACTGGCCAGGGGTTGCCAAAACATACCTTGTGTGTGGAACTTTGAATGCAAACAAATTACACTGTTCCAACAAGAAATGATCTCATTTATTTGGTTAAAATCTTATTCTGAGTGTACTGCTTTGGATTGTCAGTGTATATGTTTGGACGGACACTTCTTTGGTAAATTTGTCATCCAATATGTGTAGTATTGTTTGTGCATACTGTTTGATGTTTTTTGCTGATTAACTGTATTAAGGTCTAATGGTGTAAATTTGATGCCTTCAAACATTTGTTCCTTTAGATCAATTTCCTTATGTCCCTCACTATTCAGGTCCACTGTGTTCACGACCTCAGTGAAGATTATGCTGACACAGAATTACACAATTACGGTTAAGTATTTATTTCCTTATTTGTTAAATAAATAAGGAAATAAATAAAATGTTTATATTTTATTTAAAAGCCTGCCTTTATTTGGTTTGGGCCCAAACCATTTATATGACTGGTAGCATGGGACCGAACTCTTCAAAGAACCTGCGTGGCTTATATAACAAATGGGAAACCTAGTGGGGTAGACTGCACATGCTGTATATATATATATATATATATATATATGAAAAACACATGCACGTAGATAAATGACAATAATGAAGATGATCGTGTCTAATCCATATCCTACGTACGAGCCAGCCCTTTACCAAACACCTTTTTACCGAGAACGATTTGTTGATAACGAAGAGAGCTGTGAATGGCACGTTGGTGAAGCGCCGCGTTGTCGCATTTGATTTCTATTGGCTGAGTGGAACGTCGTTCAGTTTTGTAGGCCAATCAGATGAGAGGGCGTTTCCTGGCGGTGGCAGTGCAGCTGTAGCCCTGCTGAACCGCCGGGGGTGACAAACCGCCCGCCGCACGGATAAACAGGGCGGGCAGCTTTGAAACAGAGCAGCTTTACATTTAGACCATAATATATATTTACTTGAAAGTAAACATTTTTTATACTGGCCGCAGTAATGGCCTATAAACGTACGAGTAATGGCGTAACTGTATGTAGACGGTTCTGAGGTACATAGTTAGCTAAGTTAGCTAAGCAGAATAACACGGTTTGACTGAGAGACTGGCTAGCCAGCACGTTAGCCAGATTTAGCTGGATTAATTTTTTTTCTTGTTGTTTTCCATTTAATTATTTACTGAAGTCGCGTATATTTCGGGTTTGGATATATGTACACGGGTTGCTAAAGCCTGGTTAAGCGGCTATGTGTGTCAGTTCACGCCGTAAGGAGAGCTAAAGGGGTGAATGGGCGTGTGTTTTGGAGACCACAGCGGGATGATGATGGCACCGAGGCGGCTAACGCTACTGCTCATCGTCGGGTTTGTGTGGGGTAAGTCCGTCCTGCTGTACCCATCTGTTCCTTTAATCCACAGTCAGATTGCTGCCTATAGTAGCCTGGAACATCACCTAAACATAGTGCGATGGCTTGTTTGAGCCGATCGAGTTTGTGGTTATGTCGGGTTAGTCAAGAGAAATCAGCAGGTTGTGTAATTTGTAATGATGGTAGTAACTAACAGGAGCGCCTCCATTCAAAACCCAGGGGATGCTTAACTAGATCTCGTTGGCTTCACTAACACGTTATGCTGTCCTGATCAGAGTAGTTGGTGGGTTGGCCGTGTTTATTAAGACATGTCCTCTAATTCAACCGAATGAGAGCTTTCCAGGGTTTCTTCTTCCTCATCACACCCAGAGGCGCTCACTCTAATGAGCCTGTATGATCCGCTTAAAGCCTGCTCCAGAGCTGGCTAGCATGGGAGAGAGAGAGCACCCCCTTCATACTGACCTCCTGAAACACCTGCCTGGTTTTTCAGGTTCTGCCTGTTTAGGTGAGGTGTGTGGGTTTACGCTCACATCACTGTATAATCAGGCTGTCATACAGACAGGTGTGTCTGGGCTGTGTGCTCAGATAGGGAGAAGTAATTACAGTGTGCAGGTACACTCAGCATCACCCTATGAGTCACAGGAACAAGGAAGTTAAAGGATATTCAGATTTGTACTGTGCCTCGATGAAGACACTCCATCTAAAGGTGTCCCCACCAGGTAGAGGGGGAATATTCCCTTCTCTATTTCTGGCACAAATATCGACTAAATATCTCAATATAGTATCTAAAGACTGATTTGGGCTTGTCAGATTGACGATCAAGATCTTGTTATAATGGTTTATTATGACCAAAATAATGTTGTACCTGAATATCAAAAATGTAGAGAAAATAACACAATATGAAGTCAGTACTTTAAAATAAAAAAAATAAAAAATTAAATTAAATTTTCTTAAAAAAGGCACTGTCTTGTCATTAAGATGAAAATCTGGTAAACTTGTGCTCCCATAGTATTCCAATGACAATCCACAGTCTGCCACTATACCAATATAGTGTATACTATATTGCCACTATACCAATATAGTGTACAGTCTGCAGCCGATACCAATCTTCCCTTTCCAAAATGATTACTGCATTGTATGTTTGACACTACCGCATTATCTGCCCTGTGTACAGTGTGTACACTATGTGTATGGTACATGTATACTATACATATTTATGATACTTGGGAATTGGCTGCTGTTGCATAGTTCTGTCATTTGCACTAATATTGTGTACAGTTTAAATGTTCTGCTATAACACTAGATACAAACGCAGACCTGGTGTACTTGGTATACTTAGTATTTATACTGTAATTGTTAGTACTTGTAGTCCGGGGTACAGGGTGAGAATATAATCATACAGTGCAACAACTTGTTTCTCCGTTCATGTAACAGTAAACTCTTGAAACTTGAATCGATAGCTAATCTGTGAATAGGCTGATACAGAGTACTGATGATAACCCTGTCAAACTAACCTACACATTCAGGTTTTTATTTTAGTTAAATCTCTGTTCTTTGTCACAAATAAACATGCTCACGTTCATCGTGTGGCATTTACTTGTTAGATTATATATATTAGATTCCTAAGAAAAAGTATTTTTTGTATTTACTGTGTTTATTTAGCATTTACTATTATATAATGAACCATAAGAGCCACAAACAACAGCGTTAGTAAGTTTATAATACTTTCTTTGTGCTAAATACTTAAAAACAGACCTAAACAAATCTATAATGTGCATAGGCAAGTACTCAGTAGCTTCTCTAGCAGCAAAAATGAAGCTGAATGTTATTGCATATCTAAATTTATATCTAAATCTAAGTGGTTGGTGTAGCTCAGTGGGTAATCCCAGTCTGGGTGACTACGCTGTGCTACACCAATAAGAGTCCTTGGGCAAGACTCCTAACACTACATTGGCCTACCTGTAATCATTAACCTTGTAAGTCGCTCTGGATAAGAGTGTCAGCTAAATGCCATAAATGTAAATGTAAATTTCTCAAGTTATTTCTCTCATATGTGCGTCTGCTTTGCTTGTGCTTACACCTCCGATCATCATACTGTGCCGGAATTGAGTAAATACCACTGTGGTACATGCTGTCAGCACCGTTCACCGCTGGAGGAGCATTTCGAGCAGGGCTAGTGGACATGAAGTTAAATAAAGTCTAAAAGTCCTGACTAAGATGAGCTCAGACTGTTAGCATGTTTTCCCCACTGCCATTGCAGATTTAGCCATGAGTAGTTTTTCCTGCTGTTTGTTGTCCCTCACTGTTGGCTTGTTTAACTCTGTCTGCTGATGTTCATGCACGCCTCCGGGTGCAGTCAGTTATAGGTATCTGAATCCCCATCGCTAATACTAATACCGCATGTTAGTTCCATATCTGATATGGGATCCATATCTGTGCAACACTATTTGAAAGCATGTTTGGCAGAAGATATTTACATGGGAAGTTCTAATCTGTAGACTGGGGATATAATACAGGGTGGATTCATCGAAAGGTAGATTATACAGTTCAGTTTGGAACCTGCATTTCCTGCTGAGATCTTTTATGATGAGGACATGCTGTCGCTGTTTTGTTAGGTGCTTGATATATTGTCTCTGGTCCTGTCAAATTTACGCAATAACAAGAAGAGCAACTGCTCTACGTTCTATACATGCCTTGAGATAAGCTACATGAGTTCACAACTCTGCCTTCATAGTTTCACAGTGTAGTCTGAGAATAGTACTAGTTACTACTCAGATAAAGCTCTTTTATTCACGCTGCGTTGGGGGTTGGGTGACCAAGCAGGGGGTGCCGAGTTTGGGGTGGGCATCTGTAGACAATGCCCTTAAGCCCAGGGAAACAGGCCATGAGAATCCCCTAATGAAGTCCATATGATCTGACAGTCATAGTAGTGCAGCCTACTGTTTTTCAGAGAGAAAGTTACAAGACAAAACGTTTACAAAGGTTATCATGTGGAGCACACTTCTGCCTGCTCATCAGTGTGTTTAAATAATGATTTGTTAGTTTTGCTATCCAAATTGTCACATGCTGTAACATTTTTTTGACTTAAAGGTGCCAGAGATGGTTTATACATCTGAAAGAATTGAGTGCTGAGATCACAGCCGAAGGATAAACTTGTTTTGGGAAGCAGTGCTGCAAATATTGTATTTACACATGTACCCCTTAAAATAAACATGATTATTCTTTGTTAAATGAAACTTTTAGGGATGCATTTGTAGGGCTTCTTGACACCTACATAAGCTTTTCATGACGGAATAAAACAGAACATAAACCTATATAAACATTTATAAAGGCTCATTCCAACAAACATTAGTCAAGCTAAGTCAAGTCAGAATGTATTTATATAAAACATTGTCTTGTAATAAAGCAGACAAGCCCCCAGTGAGCAAGCCAGAGGTGTCAGTGGTTAAGGAAAAATGCCCTAAGAGTAAAAGGGACAAGTATTAAAAATGGGAACCAGTCTCCTCTGGTTGACAACAGATAGCAAAACAGGATATACAAGAGCAGTATGAATAGATTCAGTTTTACAGTTAACGTTCAATAATGACTACAGAGCGGAGTAAAAAGAAACTAGCTTGTGATTGGACAGAAGTATTTAGGTTAACTGATGAGTAAAGAGATTAAACCATATCTCTTAAACCCAGCGTTTAGTTAAAACTATATTAACATGGTATTTATACATTTATACAATTGTTGTATCTTTAGCTCATAAACACTCTTTCTATAATAATTATAAATAATTATTTCTATTGCCAATGTCAATTATCCGTGAAGCACATTGAGCTGCCAGTGGTATGAAAGGTGCTTTATAAATAGATAGGTCTGTGAAAATCAGTGTGTTAACAGTGAACACCAAGGACTACTGAAAGTACCACATCACAGTGAAAAACCCTGAACGATTCTGACTACCGATAGAAGCCTACAGGGATGATCTGTTAGTGAGAATATGAGAGGAGCTCAGTGTATTATGAAGCTGAAGCTTGTCTAGCTGTCATGTGGCTGTAAGTTTTACTAAAACCTTTAATTTTATATTTGTCATTTTAGAACAAGCTTGGTCACCAGACCTATGACAGCATTAATGCATGCACACAGTACTTTCTCAGCCTCACTGATGCATCTGGTCATATGCTTGTTTATTTGATCATCTATTTACTGAGTACTTAAGGAAAAGTTGCCAATGCTGGTACCACACTAATTCCATGCCCATGTCAACAACCCCACAGTATTCGGATTCTTGTTTTGTATTGTACTGTGAGATGGTATGACTCATCTCTGTGAGTCGTTTGGAGTTGTTTGTTGTTCTGTGGGCTTGTTCATGGATTGCCGGATGTAAACCAATTTGTTTTGTTCCATTTATTGATTGCTGTGGTGAATATGTAACAGAATGACATTTAATGCGGAGCATGCTTTCTCCCACTCTCTCTGCCTCTCTCTGGTCTCTCTTGTTTGCTTGCTGTCCCCCCCCCCCCCCCCACCAACTGTCCTCCTTTAATAGAGTCCAAACTTGTTCTGTGCCGTGATGTCACTCTTCCTACTGGTCCACTGTATCGTGTAGCAGGGTTCCCACTGTCCCTGCCTTGCACTGTTTCTGGCTACGAGGGTCCACGGACACAGGATTTCGAGTGGTACTTGTACAGAGATGGAGCGGTTGGGATGCAGATCGGGGTGGTGTCCACAAGAGATCAGGGCTTTCCCTATGCCCCGTTCCAGGGCCGGGTTCGCTCAGGCGAGGTTCGAGTAGAGAGAGACTCGGGTGACAAAGCCAGGCTTGTTATCCAAAGGCTCCGCTCCGACGACCAGGGACGCTATGAGTGTTACACACCAAGCACCGACTTACGATATCAAGGCAACTACAGCGCCTCTGTGGGCGTCAAAGGTACATCAGTTATAGAGGCTTATTTACACCTTGAGTTAACTTGGGGCTCAAATTACCCACACAATCACAATGTAACCATCACAGTATGATACTATATGATGTGATGATGAATCAGACTAACCAGATCTACAACAAATATTCTTATTCAGTATTTGCCTTTATGTTACATACTTTACTAAGGCACCCATGTTATTAAAAAATATTTTTGTTTTAATGCTTTAAAATGGGAATGTTTGCAGGATGTAACGTTCTTTCCAGTATAAAACTGAGCTGTGGTGTTATGAAAACTAGCACATGTATATAAATCCATCTATTGAGTCTACAACAGTGTAGCCCTGCCCATTCTAGCTGAAGTTATAAGGAGTATTTCAGCCTGCACTGGCTTTTGAAAGAGGCGCAATTCAGGGTGGGCAGTCTAAACCAAGCTTATTTACATATGCCTTAAACACACATCCATTTTTTTAAAGGGAATAAAGCAAGGATGGAAATTAGGTATGTAAAAATTATGGGAGATTTAGATTTATTAAAGCAACGCAAACATTATATATATAATTTATGGAAATTTATGTTATGGCCCCTTGAATGTTTACCATATGTTAAAGTAAAAAATATTAGAATAAAAAAAAAATAAGTCTGAGCTTCCAAGGACTGTTTTGAATGTGTGAGACAGTCTGATATTCATTTAGAGCATAAGGAAGCAGAAGAACAAACTTGCATTTAAATCAGCCAGTCAGTATTTGGCCACATTTGCATGTGTGGGAGAGTGTACAGCAGTAAACTGATCAGAAAAAAAACAAACTGTTAATGAACAAGAACAGTGCACATAAAGTACAACAACGTTATCTGTTTAACAGCACTAAAACATGAAGCAGTACTGCAGAGACATAACCAAAACGTTAACACCTAAGCAGTTACCACCATGCTGCTCTAACAGCACACTTAAAGCGCAAGGTAAACCACTTCTGGAAAAAGTGACATCAGCATGCCGTGTTGGTGATCAGATCAGATGAGTTTGGAATTTATCTGACCACATGCAAAAGCAGATAGCAAGACACCTAGGGATGACCACATCATACAAACTACATTCTGAAGTGATCAGGCCTTTTAAACATACCACAGATATCAACTATATGTTATGATTAATAGCAGATAGAAATATAGAAATAATGTCAATATCTTTTGTTTTATTTTAAATTTTATTTATTTATTTATTTTTGTGTCTTTGTTTGATGCAGTGATGCCGGACACATTACTAATAACACACTCTCGCATTTTGAGTGGCCAGCCTGTCCTGGAGGGGACAGAGCTTCAACTGACGTGTGCTGCGTCCGTCCAGTCACCCGAGCACACTCACCTGTCCGTCACGTTTGGGGTGCGAGGTAGCACTGATTCTGGATCTCTAGGTCACAACGTGAGAGAGATCATCTCCATCGACCGCGAGCTGCACGTGACACCTGGCCGAGGCGGCTCATACGAGAAGAGGTACAAAGATGGCGAGATCACTATGGAGAAGAGGAGTGGAGATGGAGATAGGGACCTATATGTGTTGAAGATGAGTGTGCTTGCACCGGAGGATTCCGGTTCGTACTTCTGCGAGGCAGCACAATGGATCTTGGACCCATCTGGCCAATGGGAGCGCATCGCTCAGAGAACCATGGAGCTGGGAAACCTCTCCGTCCAACCATTAGGTCAGATGTTTAACTCTTATCTCTTCTCATGTTCTTATCCTTTTTTCCTTTGTAATTTATGAGAATAATTCAAGGCTGGTTCGAAGCAGCATAATAAATCCCACAGTTTAAACAGCTACAGTCTAGCAGTTTTGTCTAAATGACAACAAAAAATTTTGCTGAGATTATTTGTGAACTTCCATTAACAGGTTTGACATGGCTTATTAGGGCGGTTTTATAAAGGCAGTTGTTTTATTGTTGTGAAGTCTAAACAGAATTACCTTAGCCCTTGTATTTAGAATCATATACATTATGTTTATGCAGTTTAGCCCATGTGAAAAGCAGATAACCAGATTCTCTCCTTAGGCTTATCATACAGGTTAAATTACAGAGAAATAATAATTTCAATATTATGGTGTTTTAGATAAACAGTTACTAAATAAAAACTCTCTACTCAAACTCTCATTCAGTTCTAAAATGTGACCTGGGGGAACAATCTTGCGGTCTCTTTGACTGTTGTCAGAAACGTTGGAAGAAAGACAGGACATAATGTGCCTTCAAGCTTTAGGCTAAACAAGAGACCTTATAACAGAGGGAGGAGAAATTGTAAAGCTTGTAATCCTCAACATCTATTTACAGGGAAAGTCCCACCATTTAGTAAAAAGAGGTTGCTGGTTGAGCTGCAAGAGGAAAAAGAAGGAAAAGCCAGCCCTTGTTGTGTAGATATGTACCATGCCGTACCCAGAACAACCTGAAAAACGTGTTTTTCATTGTATTTTTTGTGCCAAAGTTCATATAATATTTGTTTCCTTTTTTTCCTACTTTTTGATTTTTATGTTTTTGAAGCAGTAATATGGTGAGATTTTAAACAAATAAGGCAATACAAAAATAAGTCAGCACATTTTTTCGGACATGAATTGTACATGCATAGATGTAGAACTCAAATACTAAATAAACAAAATAATACAAAACACTTGATTAAATGTTATAATCACTTGAACTTTCTTCCAGTGTAAAAACATTTAACGGAAAAGGAAATTTTACTGGTCAACTTAATGAACTCCTAACATTGAGTTAATAACAATACTTTTTAAAAAATGAATATTATTATTTTACATTTGTTATCGTAGCAACAATTAGCACATCATTTAGCTTAACAGTTAACGTTAACGAGGTCTCCTTTTTTACAAAAGGTCTCCTTTTTTTTTGCACAATGCAAGAATGATGCCGCCGGACCACCCTACAGAGCATCAGTTTCTGAATTTGTTACCTTTTTCTCTGTTTTACATAAAACATAATATAATAACTGGGCAATGACTCTTTTCCACAGCGGACACACTATCTGTCAGCGTGTTGCCGGTTGGTGAAGTTTCTCTGCAGCCAGGTTCTCCTCTCAGCCTTACCTGCCAGGTGTCTGGCGCAGGCTGGTGGAACCGTACAGCTTTGCTGGTCCAGTGGATGCGGCGTGGACCATCCGGGGGTGTGGAGGTCGAGGTGGCTCGGATGGGACCTGATGGAGTGGTGAGCTGGGGGGATGATACCAGCAGGGGAGGAGGGGGCAGTATGGAGAAAGAGGCTGATGGGAAGTTCTCCTTGCGTCGCTTTTCTGCACACCCAGCCGATGCTGGAGTCTACCGCTGTGCTGTGAGTGTGTACGCTGGGCGGCCCAGGCCAGGACCTTCCAGTCCTGCCACCCTCACTCAGAGGTCAGAGGGAGTAACAGTCAGCCTAAGGAGTAAGGGTGAGTGGGCCCAGATAGACATATTGAATTGTCCTGCTGTGGATGTATGTGGAAATCAACACAAAAACAAAAAGGAGCATATATGAAATAGAGTGGTAGTTAACATCAAGTGTTAAAGACACGCCAATGTTTATTCTACTACCCCATTGTATATACCTTATAGGAAGAATATGGAGTTAGAAGGGGTAATGGTGTGATTGATCAGTTGATTTAGTACCAGGTAAGTGTTATATGCTATTGAGTTCTGTTTTTCTTTGGGTTTGTTTAGACGTCAGTGTATCGGCAGTGATAGACTTGCCACGGCGACCACTCCTGAAGCGTGGAAGTACCGTTACCTTGCTCTGCAACGTCTCTGTGGTGACCACAGGCCCAGCCCAAGTAGAAGTGCAGTGGCTCCAAAAGAAAGAGGAGCCTGAGGGCAAAGAGGACACACCCCCAGAGGATACCAAAGGCAATGTCCTTGCTACTCTGACCTACGATGGAATGACACGCATCTACAGTAATGGAAGTGATTTAAGCGCTGACCGCATCTCTACGGGGACGTACAGGCTGCGGATTTTCTCAGCACGTGAAGAAGACAAGGGTCATTACCAATGCCAGGCAGAGGTGTGGGCCCAGGACCCCCATGGAGGCTGGTACAACACAGGCACCAAGGCAGAGTCGACTACGGTGCGCGTCTATCTGTATGCACGAGGTAAGCTTTAAACACAAGGAGAGAAAAGGGGAAAAGGCTTTGTGGTTTGTTTCTGTCTTTCTACTTATTCTTTCTTTTGGTTCTTCCTCTTTCTTTGTTAAATGTTTGCAGTTTTAATTGGTTTAGTTTCATTTCCTCTGCCTTCATAGGTTAAAGTTTCTGGTATCAGGCTGGAGCAGTCTCAGTTCTGTTTTTAATTATAATGAGAGGAACTTGTAAAAATGTCTTCCCGTATAAACAAGTGATGGGCATTTCACAGATTTTTGTCTTTTTCCCATTACTCACTCTCCTCTACTCATCTTACTGAAGTATTTGCACCACATAGCCATAGTGGTTATTGACTGTATACATTAGACTGTGATGGGTCTGTTTTTGTTTTTACAAAGCCTCTAGTTTTTTTTTAGCAGCTATTCAGAAGCTTGCTTGCTTGACCTTGCAATATCTGGAGGGAACTGGCAATAAGTTTTCAAAGTACAGCCGTCACAAGCATGATTAACAGCTGTGAGATGTTTCTGGATAATGGCGACATCACTGTTTAAGCGCTGTTGCAACAAAGAATTGCACAGGCTGGCCAGATTTTGTGGATGCCTTCCCTGGCATTTTACTCATTGTTCCAGGTAGTCCCACAGAGAATTCAAATCTGTGGGTTTTGTGGGCCACTCCAGATGTGTAAATGTTCCTGAATGTTCATCATGCCAGTGAGTCACATTTGCCGCCCTGTGAACCTGAGAATTGTCGTCATGGAATACAGGAATAGGCATGTAATGTTCCTTGATAAGAGGTTTTGCCCTTTGCTCATCATCCAGCAGCTCAGTGATGGTGAGTTTAGTAAAACAACAACAATGGAAAGGACTGGTAAGATAGTATAGTCCATGGGTTGCACAACTGTGGGCCGGTGTCCAGTAGACTTTTAATGGTTCCCCCTTGTGCAATCACATCCACTAACGTTGGCCCACCCACTAATGTAGTCAAGTGCACTTGAGCCGGTAATTACTAAACTTTGTTAGACCCCGGCCCCCCAGGACCAGAGTTGTATACACCTTAAATCTGATGGAATAAACCCCAACATTTGATAGTTTTGCTTAACTGCAGATATTGGGTAAACATGACACCATATCTTGGCCAAGATCAAAAGTGAACACGCCATAGTTTGCAGCTCTCTTCCTTTTTATTTATTCTTTTGGTTCCTTCTCTTTCTTTATTAAATGTTTGTGTTTCTAGTTCTTTTAATTTCATTTCCTTTTACTTCTGTGGGTAGAGTAAGAGGAGATGTGGTGGAGCAGTGTTTGACCATTGTGTGTTGATACGAGATTGATAAGAGAAAAGTGGTGTGACAGTAATTTATTTAAATTTAAATTCTCACAGAAAACACTGATGTGGTGCAGTTGTCATTCCAATGAAGCAAGAGCACACATGGCCTGTTGTTTGAAGACTGAGATCAGTTAAATAAACAAGGCATGAGCTTATGCTTTTGCCATGCTACCCCTTTACGGATAAGATTGGACTCCCACATCTTGGGCAAAACATCTAGTTGTCATTGCTCTAACCAGTATTGTAACTGTGATTTGAACTTTGCTTTATTTACTAATTTCTTTATTTTGGCCAAGACCAGCATATTGTCGCTATCCAAAGAAAAACTCCATCCCAAAATGGTAACTTTACAGGAGAAGGCAAAACCTAATTTAATTTGAATGCAAGTCAATAGAACCTTTTGTTTTTTGTTTGTTTATTTTTTTTTTCTTCAAGCGATTTTGGGCTAGTTTATTTGGTCTATTCATCATGAAATTTCCAGACAGAGTAAACAGGAGCATCTGTGTTCAAATAGCACATAAAATTAAAAATCAACAAAAATGGAGATACATGTTTTTCACTGGAAAAACTCTGCTCTGCTCGTATAACTTTGAAGCCTCTACATACGTTGCTGTCACTCTCTTTTAAAACCTTGTAAATTGATTTTTTGGAATAATTCTGGGAGGTCTTGGCCAATCCTTGAGGGGTGGCAGCTTGAAAACAGTGAGAATTGAATTTTTGTAATCCTACAGGACCATGGATCATCCTTAGGGTTTTGCAGCTGTGCTGCTGATGGGAAGGGTAGCCTAGCAACACTGGCAAGGGTTCAGTCCTTATTTCTAGATTCAGGTGAAATACATATTTTTATGTTGCAGCACAAAATGAGATTAAAAAAGTACAGTTATTATGTAACAAGAAAGTTGGGTGATTACGTAATGAAAAACTGGCTGTAATACGGCTGTCACAAATATGAAATTTTAGCTGATAATTAATTGTCATATCAATATTTGCCATTTAGAGTTTAATTACCTTTCATGAACCTTGTTTTTCTGGGGAGTAGAAATACAAGCAGAAAACCTCTAATTCTGCCGGAACGTATGATTTAAACATGAGAATCCGCTTCACAGCTAACAGTTTGACATGAATTATGCCGCCCTATAAACATGTAATGTTTGCTGATGTCTCAGCAAATTAACATATAGATTTTTCTAATTTACTTTGATTTCTTTTTATTTATTTGCATCAGATCAGCACATCAGATTCACATTTACTTCGTTTTGGCTTAATATTGTTGTGAACTCTAGTGTGGAAAATGATTGTGACCAGCTTAATAAATTGTGCTCATCTCAAATAATTGCTAACAGGCAGTTATGTAATAATTGTGACAGGCCTACATTTGGAATGTCTGAATGTTTTTTTAAGGACTAAGTTTTAAAGAAATGAATTGGAATGTTTCCATTTCAGTGAAAATTCAAATGTCCACCCCCCAAAAAAACAGCTGACAGTGGAGTTTCACTGATTAATTTGTTTTATATATATATATATATATATATATATATATATATGTTTCAAAGATGTAAACCAAGTCTTTGTTTATGGTCTGGGGTGAAAAAAGTGCATTGCAGAGAAATTCTACATATAGGGTCATAATGTGTACATCCCTAATATATATATATATATATATATATATATATATATATATATATATATATATATATATATATATATATATATATATATATATATATATATGTCTTCTATTGATCATAACTGTGTAAACAGTTCTGATTTTCTAGATCAGTTCATCTCACCGTATCTTCATAAAACCATAGATGATTTTGTTTACATTTTAATGGTAGAATTATGTAGAAATGGTAAAGGAATTTTGGAATTCCCTTCATAGTAAATGTGTGCTTTGGTTTACCAGCATCAACATTGAGTATTCTCATTAAGAGGAAGCATTCGCCAAGTTACTGTTCAACAGTCTGATCTACATGCTTTTTTTTTTTACTCCTCTTTAGTTGCAGACCTCCTCCTTATACCGCTGGTGGTTGGAGTGTCCTCTGCCCTGTTTGTGGGAGTGGTCATCATTGCAACAGTAACCTGCTGCTTTATGAAGCGACTGGCCAGGCAGCGCTCCCAAATAAGGAAATAGGAAACGTACCGACTTCCCTGAAGAGAGTGTTACACGGACGATTAAGGAATGATATGGACAACAAAAGAAACGAAGTCGGTGCTTCAGTGGAGGAGTGGAGGAAGACTTCTGGTGGCAAGTCAGAATTAAAATACAGAAGAAAAGAAAAACCGTCATTACCATCATTCCGACTGCCTGTGTGCGATGCAGCTCTGTCATGTCCGCACTCACGTTTTTCACTCACATTATCACCACTCTGACTTTTGTGTTGAATATTAACTCACACAAAGTGTGCGTTAGCAGTGAATGTGATGAAAGGAGGAGACATAGTGGGTAAGTATGCTTAGTAAACCCACACTCCTTTCACTCTTTGTCTCTAAGCCACAGAAGGCCTAACCATGTTTGGTTAGGAACGTCAAGCTGTTGCCGAATGCACATGGGGCCAAATCTTAAGTCAGCACCTTGCAGTGTTGTGTTGTGTTTTTTTTCCTCCCAGGATGAACCACTTTAAAAACTGTGTATTTTTCATCTGTTCTGATGTCTTGAATCCTATTTTTCATATGAGAAACATTTATATAGCGTTCCTATATAGCATGGCATAAATCTTTCACCGTGGTTTTAATGCAGCTACCCAGATTGTTGCACTGAATTCTGTGAAGTTAAAGACAAGCCCTTTCAGGTACTTATTCCCTTTCAGCCCACACACTGTTCATACACTCTGTCCAGTAATCAAGCAACCCGATGATGGTAGAAACTAGTTTTCAGTGGGTGGAATAGACTAAATACTGCACGTGTGGCGTCCCTGTTCTTTAAAACCACTGAACAACACATCCAAACTACTATAGCTGTAGAGTTGAGATGTATAGAGCATGATGGCCGGCACTGTCAAATAATCTACACAATAAACATGACCAGCGGAACGCATGTCTAACCACTTTATTATAAGGGTGAACATGCTGGTGCCAAAATGTTAATGGCTGCTCCCCTCACACGGTGATGAAGGACTATTGGTATGTAAACATCACTTAAGCTGTCAGTAGACTCAGCTTGAAATGCAGGGACTCCACTTGAAATTCTGTTCCTCTCCTCAGCAGTTGAGCCAGCATTAAATAGATGCCAAGTTTTTAAGGACCAAAGTGGAACAAGGACCAAAGCGCTCCTTAGCCTCTTGTTTCCGGTCATTAATAAATATTTTTTGTAAAAACCCATGTCAGATACCTTCCGTGCGTATTTTTGTATTTTACCAGCTCAGTGGCTTCCCTGTGGTACTGTGAAACGCGTCTCTTTCAGAAGGAAATTCGAAATTTCCTCCTTTTACTATGTGTGTTGTAGCCTGTAGGAATAAGGCTAATCATTGTGCACCAGAGTACTTCCTTTTGGCTTACTGTTATTACTTTACGTCTGGACTTTGCATGTGGACTTAGCCCAGTATAATAACTGAAAGAAAGAGGGGGGTGGGGCGGAGGAAGATCAGTCCTTCATTGGAGTCACAGCATAATTTATTTGATTGCTCGGTTTGACTGTGATTTGTCAGGCCAGCAGCCTCTCCTCTGATTTTTAATGTGGTTGATACATTAGAAAAAAAAATCTAAATAAAGCTGTTATGTGCCGAAGCACTTATTTACAGCGTCTGGCTCACAAAAGCGGGTTTATCCTCTTACGCAGCAGAGCCACGTGACCGAGAGTGGAATGGCCAAGTCTGTTAGAGTAACGCAATATTTGCCGGGTCTTAATCCTGATGTTTACATTTCAGACACTCCACCCCCCTCGGTGAATTCACCAGCCACTCTGCTGACTTCCTACGGTTGTTGCATGCAGCTCAATGGCCGTTTTATTCTTGATTCCTGGTACTGCTACTGTGTGGTACTGAGTATGGACAGGCTCTAAGCCAACCCATTGAAAGTGCTTTGGGTTCAGATGTAATTGAAGTTTAAGTTACAGGATTTAAACTTTGCTGTGCTGTTCTTGTTCCCCTTTGTTTTAACTGCTCGTTTTCTATGTGTAGTATAATAATTATTAGACTGCCAACCTTCACGTTTTAAAGCTCTGTAGTATCTTTTTATATGTTCAGGAGTTGCCCACAATCCACTGCGTTTTGTTTTTGCCAGCACTGACAGTGAACTGTGATTCTGTTAAATGTCCGCTTGTGCTGTGTAATGGTGCTTCAGGATCATGAATAAATAATCTATTAAAACAAGACGAGATGCCTCTCAAAGGACCAGTGCATGAATTATTGAAGAAATTATATTGGGGCAGTGTTTTATGCAATGCACACTTTAATTACGATTCATTATACTGTACATTTAATTTTAAGATGCCTTAACAATTTAGAATGTATTGTGTTATCTATCACGTTGTAGTACACCGATCAGTCACAGATCAGTCGGTGTGTCTCTACTCCTTATCCATTGTATCAGCTCCACTTAACACATAGGAGCATTTTGTAGTTCTACAATTACAAAGTACAAAATCTGTTTCTCTATTTGCTTTGTTAGCCCCCCGTCACCTGTTTTTTTTCAATGGTCAGGTCCCCCACAGGACCACCTCAGAGGAGGTGTTATGTGGGTGGTGGATCATTCTCAGCACTGCAGTGACACTGACGTGGTGGTTGCGTGTTAGTGTGTGCTGGTATGAGTGGATCAGACAGCAGTGCTGCTGGAGTGTTTACACACATCACCGTCACTGCTAGTCAGAACAGTCCACCAACCAAAACTATCCAGCCAACAGTGTTCAGTGGGCAGCGTCCTGTGACCACTGATGAAGGACTAGAGGGTGAGCAGCACCAGATGAGCTATTGTCTCTGACTTTACATCTGCTAGGTGGACCAGCAAGATAGAAGTGTCTAATAGAGTGGACACAGTGTTTGAACACTCCAGCAGCACTGCTGTCTAATCCACTCACACCAGCACCACGTCAGTGTCACTGCAGTGCTGAGAATGATCCACCATCCACATAATACCTGCTCTGTGGGCGGGGTGCTCTTACATGGTACATGGAGCTGAGACCACGGATAATGAGAACAGACACAAGGAGGTGGTTTTAATACTATGGCTGATGTATGAAAAATGGAAAAGCAATGAGAGACCTGTGTTGTATGTTTCCACCCACACTGATGTGTAAATGGAGTGCCAAGCAAATTCCCATTACCCAGAATTGCAGAAGATGCATTACCCAGACGACTTACTGTTTTCAACAGGTCATGGAGACAGTAATAGCAGTGTGGATTCTCTAGTGCGCCAGACTTGGTTCCACTGAATTAGTGAACCGTTTGTGAACCAATTAGTGAACTGTTTCAGATGATGACGTCCTTTACAGGTGAGCATAAATCATAGGTGACTTCTAGCAGCCCTGTACTCATGCCCGAGTGACACCCATGAGACTGAACCTCACCCCTTACCCAAGTCTCAACCGTCTTACAGACATATGACCACATAACTCCTATATCAGAAATGTAGGACTGAGACTGGATGTTATTACATGAGAAATGAGAGAGAGAGATTCTTATATTCCTGTACAATGTTGAGCTTCAAGTGCAGCACAGCTTGACGCACCATGCCTCAAGACGCACAGAAGACAATCGTCCAGACTCTTCTCTGTTGTGGCACCCAGATGGTGGGATGAACTTCCACTGGCTGTGGACTCTCTGGCAGTCTTCATGCCCCAACTGAAGACCCATCTCTTTGTGAAGCACTTAGGTGAGCACTAATCGAAGTATACATTGAGATGTATTGTATTGCTCATAAACTAAGCTTACTTAAACTCAGCTTATCTTCTCTCTAGGTATGAGCGCTGGCTTGGGTTGGTAGGTAGTGCACTTTAGCTGTATTGACCTCTGTATTCTTCTTTCTAGGCATCATCACAGACCCCTGTTCAGGCAGCATCTGTTTTAGACTCTTACCTATTTCTATTAGCTAGGACACATACTCCGACCGAACACTAAGCACTTTTATAAGTTGCTCTGGATAGGAGCATCTGCTTAATGCCAGAAATGTAATGTAAATATTTTGTCATTTATCTAAAAGTTCTATATAAACAGGTTATTATGTATGAATAATATTGATAATGCTTTTATATATTAATTTGTCAGCTAAACATATGACTTGGTATCTCCTCTGCTGTGCCACAGGAGCTATGGCTTCGTGACATTGCAGTGTCAGCTGACTTACCCCCTGCCATGCCTGTTTGAAAAGGACAAGAGCCAAGGACACATCAAGGCCATATGGCCCTACAGGCCAGGTTAGGAATTGCAAGCCCCGCTGTAAATGTGGTAGGACTAAGCTCATACTGAGAGACTTCATAACCAAGACACTGACGCTGTTAGAAATATATCAGAACTTTTACTGATAGGACTTTTCATGTAGAAGTCTGAAAACAACACACAGTTTTCTATCAGTAGGTGTCATATAAAGTCATATACTCTTTTTCAGGGCACCAAGGTCTCATAAGCAGAGTGGAAATAATTAAGGAACATCAGTAAGCATTCTGCATAAAGCAGCTTTATACCACTCATAAACAGTACACACACATTTTCAACATCCCAAAGTAAACACAACTCGCTCACTTCACAAGTATTAGAAATTAATGAAAGGACTATATCAGTAAACAAACCATATTTCAGAAAGTTAAACAATACATAAAAGAGCAAAATTCCCTGAAGTATTGATGATGCATACAGTTCCATATGCAGTAATGCTGCTGTCAGTCTCATAGGTGTCCACCACAAATAAAAAGTAAAAATAAAAAAAACATTTCTATAAAATAAATCTGATTTGTATCTGCAAATATCCACTATGTGTGTTAATATTTATTTCATAGCTGTTATAAAGGATAATTCTTCACTGTCAATTTTACCATCGAGCCATAAATATCAATAATCTTATGTACGATCACCTGAACAGCATGTCAGACTAACAGTCCCATGGTGCTGGTCATACGGTACGAAAGAGAATTCATGTACAACCGTTTTCCAATAAGTTACTTCTAAACTGTCCTGTTTGGCAGCATGTTAACATTTTAATCTGCTTAATCCGCATATATGGTTGGCTGGTCACACTACCTGATATAGTAGTCTGGCAAAAGTAAAAGCCCCATTTGCATTTTATTTTGATGCTTTAAAAAATGCATTTCTGTAAGTAAGAAATGATTTATGATATTTATGAACGTGTTTAACATGAAAATAATGGACTTGGACACAAACAAATGCAGGTCATTGGCCCATAAATAGGCCTAGGCTCATCTCACTGTCACTCATGATGATATGCTGGTGATGAATCACTGGGACTGTTGTTCGGTCTTGATTTGGTCCATGCTGTAATGTTGCACAGTGCTCCAGGGCACAGGCACATCCTGGCTTTAAATGCGAATAGCACCTCTAATAATGGTCGTACATGTGACTACATGTAAATCACCTCCAGGCAGTACACTCAGCACCTCCATGCCTTGTGGAGGTGTTATGTTGTCACCTATAAATGGCATGTCCAAGATCTTGGTGTCACCAATTCCCAGAAACCAGTCTGTATGAAGAGGAAGACGAAAGAAAACAACAAGAATCACTGAAATGCATGTATAATACAGAGGACCACAGTCATCAGAATGTGAGGTTTGTGTGATGTGGCATGTACTCAAAGTATATCTGCTCCTCCAGCCCCACCAAGTGGCCAAAGTGGTTTAACACTCAACTGCAACAGCAGTAGAAGTCTATTCATAGCTTTCTGTCCTCTCTTCTTCTGGGCCTCTGAACTTGCTCTGAGCTTTAAGTACATTAATACCAGCTGTCTGTTCAGCTCACATCTGGAGCTTAGCTGGTCTTATAGAGTTCAAACATAATCCCAGTCAGAACTTAATCATCACTTGCATCTATACAGCATGCTACTGTGATGTAATCGATCAGCATGCTCTGGATAGAAGGTAGTGGTTCTTACCCCAGTACGTGGACAGTGCACCTGAGCGTACCACTCTAGGCAGTACAGGCACACCTGCACACCTTGACCGATGAACAAACACGTCCACATGATGATGTTCCATGCAGGACTCTTGCGCTTGTCATTCAGAGTGAAGTTGAACACCCCTGAGGAAGCAAGCCCACCAATATATTTACTCCTATGACATTTATCATCACAATCTTCTACTGAAAGGTCTCCAGCAAGGGTTTCGTATTATTTAGCACAATGCCACTGTGACAAAAATCAGCAAAAAGGTATAAGGTTCCAGGCAAAGTGATTAAACAAACAAAGGTTCCAAACAATTATTATTATTATTATTAGATAGATAGATAGATAGATAGATAGATAGATAGATACTTTATTGATCCCAGAGGGAAATTCAAGGCATCCAGTAGCAGATATACAAACCATACAGAAGCAACAACAGAAGCAAGATAGATTGTACAAACAGAGACAGAGACACAACACAAAGTATGAAAGTATAAAAATAGAGTCCTTAGTGTCTGGGTAAGGTATAAAGTATAAATGGAGGTAGTGGTAAACAATTTGCTAAGCAAATTAAGAAGATGGCTGTTGTCAGCCATATAGACAGTGCAAGTACGCAGTAATATAAATAATTTATCAGTGCAAAAAGTGTAAACAGTACAGAATGGAGTAGAATAATACAATATAAATAGAAATAGGGCATTTAGGAGGGAGTGTGTGCAGAGATGGGGGTGTGTCCATTGGAGGGACCGGAATGAAAGAGTGTCCAGAGTTTTTCATTTGCTGTACTGGGAGGAGTTGAACAGTCTTATGGCCTGGGGGACAAAAGACTTTCTGAGTCTGTCTGTGGAGCAGGACTGGGACAGCAGTCTGCCACTGAATGAGCTCCTCTGCCTGATGATCGTGCTGCTACTACTACTACTACTATTAGTAGTAGTAGTAGTATTTTTATTATTATTATTATTGGTATTGGTATTATTATTATTATTATTATTATTATTATTATTATTATTATTATTATTGGTATTATTATTAGCATTATTATTATTGGTATTGGTATTATTATTATTATTATTATTATTATTTTAATCATCATTATTGTTGTTGTTGTTATTTATACATTTAAAAAAAAATGTTATTGTGGTTTTTGAAATTTTTAAATTTCCTAGTCTGTCTTGTGGCAAAGACAGTGTTCTGTGACAGTGCCAAGTTTAAAGTCACTGAGTTCATCAGTACAATCTATTCTACTACCAGAGTTTACAAAAAGCAAAATCATCTTCTATGCAGTTGATATATCTTAATATTCTTATTTGAGACTGTTGTGAGCTCGGGATTATTTCCAGACATGTTAATTATTAACATTTACTAATTTTAATAAGCTACACTTTCCCTCTGTATGACCAGACAATGTGTCTTGCTTCTTAAGCATGTTTATAAGTTATTTGCCAATACAGTGAGAAAAATTAAAACTCATAAATAATAAGTTACAGTGAGCATCTAAGAATCTCAATGGGAATATATGAATGTCAAAGTGAGAATTCTCATTTTTAATATGTCATGTGTTTAATAGATGAGGTAGTTTTACCTGCTGAGATGCATTGTTGTGGACTGTACATGTAGGTCACATGACTATGTGCTTGAGTTTATACACCTGTAGCAGTGGCTGTAGCTGAACCCCTGAACCCAGTATTGAGGATGATGACTAAAGTGGTGCCTGAGTACATGGTTCCTCTGGTGAACATATCATGGCTTGTCTTACCTCCAATTACTGCAAAAAGACAGAACATCACAGGGTAGAAGAAGCCGAAGCCCATGGTGAAAGCATACTCGTGAACCACCGCTGAAACTGCAAACACAGACAGCGTGGCCACTGAACGGAACCGGTGACCTGATAGCTGAGGAGGAGAGGAGGAGAGGAGGAGAGAGTCGGAGATCAGAACAGGGAATTTACCAGTGGTCCTCAATCCCAGTTCGGCAGCCCTGCATGCTTTGTTTTTTGGACATGAGGAACTTGCTAAATGGTTACTGAAGTGAATCAGGTGTGCTGTGAGGAAGGAAGGCTGATAAATGTGCAGAGTGTGGCATCTACAGGACTGGAAACACCAGGGACAGTGAGTCGTACTGTGGGTGTAGTTCAGAGCCTTACCCAGAGGAAATCTCGATAGGCGTAATAATAAAGCCAGTCGTGCACTACGATGTTCCAGGTGCGGTAGTAGTTAGCGAAAGAGGTAGAATTCCACCAGTCCTAATCACGGGGACGGGATGAGATACTGATGGTTAGCCTTTAATTAGATGGCGTGCTTTTAGAGTAAGTAAAGAGAGTGGAGGCTCACTTTGTAAAACATCCTGTCAGCAAAGCGGAGCATCTCTGCAAAGGCATTGAGCCAGCAGTGCAGAAATGCAAAGAAGCCCAGTAGCAGCATCAGCATTCCTGGAGGAGGAACACATCACACACAGCTATATAAGCCTATCACATTCCAGATTCGGGCTATAAAGAACAGCTGGGAAAAGCAAACCACAGGATGTTTCTATGTGTGTGTTAATGAACTTTGGACTGGCATCCAGCCAACCTATACTGCAAACACAACAATTTCACTCAATATTTGTGCAACAATGTAAATAGTCCTCCCT
This sequence comes from Prochilodus magdalenae, assembly GCA_024036415.1. Classification (NCBI taxonomy): domain Eukaryota; kingdom Metazoa; phylum Chordata; class Actinopteri; order Characiformes; family Prochilodontidae; genus Prochilodus; species Prochilodus magdalenae. The sequence goes on along the minus strand of JAMWET010004900.1, from coordinate 83,176 downwards.
AATCTCTCTAAGTACATAAACAGCCCCGGTACATACTGTACACTCATCATCAAAAGAATAGCTGCACCCAGAAGAAATCAACTGACAGGAATGAAACTTGGCCGGTAGGTTTGACATTGTGAGACATGCAAATGATGCACCCTCAGCCGGGCACATGTCCCAAGCAAGGACGGGCCTTATAGCTGTACCTGACTGACCCAACAGCCACAATTGCCGACATTCAGCGAGCCCTGATGTCCTTCATGAGTTATCCTGTTAGTGTCAGCACCATTAGCAGACGGATTCAGGACTACATGCACGCAGACCATTGCGACGACTGTCCTTAACACTATGTCAGTGACAGACTGTCACAGAGTGACTCCGAATGGCTGCTGGTCATTTTTTGGTGACGAGTTCTGCTGTTGTCTTGGTGGAGACCACTAATAATTCTGTTTATGAAGGTACTGTTCAGCACCAAGATGAACTTATTTGTCATGCTTCACAATCTGCAGGAACTGTGTGAGAATATTCAAGCTGCATGGGATGGATCATCACAGGTCACAATTAGTAACCTCTATTACATTTTACATTTAGCTGATGCTCTTATCCAGAGCGACTTACAAGGTTAATCATATTACAGGTAGGCCAGTGTAGTGTTAGGAGTCTTGCCCAAGAACTCTTATTGGTGTAGCACAGCATAGTCACCCAGACCGGGATTCAAACCCCAGTCTCCCACGTGTGGTGGTGGCTCCCTAACATGTAGTGGTGTTATCTGCTGAGCTACACCAACCTCTATAATGTCTGGTTGTTGTCTTAGCAAACATGGTAGCCCAACACCATTTTGAGTGACACTATCTCTGTATCTGTAGCTCGATAAATATTACCCATATCAGTCTAAATTTATCATCATTTATTGTTCCTGGCAACCTTTATCTTCCTTTCCAATAGCACTGCAACCCCACACTTCCTTCTGGGGTCAACTGTTCTTTTGATGATGAGTGTATTTGAAGATTAGATGAAACATCACTGGGCTTCTCTATTAAGTATAAGTGTAAAGTGACCACGCTGAGGCACACTGTATGCATACTGGTGAATAAGTCTGGGTAAATTTATTAATTTTGCCATTTAATGTTATTTGTAATGTTGTATAGCATAGCAACCCCAAAGTGTGGTACATACCTGGTAAGGTGGCACTGAACATAGCCAGGATCAGAGTGCGTGCGCTGAATGGCCTATTGCTCTCATTCATAAGCACAGGGATACACAGACGCACCAAGATGAAGTACAGGTAAAACAGACTCCCCAAAATCTACAACATCAAGTCAGAATTAGTCATGGTCCATGAAGTTAAATATTTCAGCTGTAGCAGGAAATAAGCAGTCAGTCATACCTTTGCAAAGTTCCTCCACACGTAGTTCCATCTTATGTAGGGGTTCCTGTTAAAATGAGGGAAAACATATTCAGCATGTTGCCTTTTCATTTCCGTGGCCTTTGAATAAGTCAGTAGGGACAGGCTCATGATATTACAGAGTGGGGGACATTTACCGAGGATATGACTCCCTGTAGATCAGAGTTGGGCAAAACAGGAAATACAGGTAGCTGGACAGAGTAGGGAATCTGCAAGCTTCACCTGGGTTAGAAACAGGAGCGGATCAAACAGGAAAGCTGGGATCCTGGTTCTGAGGCACTGGATTTAGGATAGGTTCAGAAGTTCCCTGCTCAGTGTAAGTATAATATGGTCAAATGAGAAACCTTGGCGGAAGTACCTTTCACTGTTTTGCTTCCGAGGACCGCCACAACTGTTTCCCGGATAAAGGAGTAGCTCTTCATTAGGAATCGAATCTGTTGAACAACAAGACCAGGTTTATATTTTTAGGGCTGGCGTTTTGAGTAATACTGCTGCCTTCCATGAAACAGACTGGGGTTTGATGCCCTACTGCTGGGACTCCTAGTTGGCTAACATTACGTTTGCATGCCTCTATGTTATGATTAAACTGTAAGTCACTGTAGCTGAGAGCGTCTGTCAATGAATATATGTATATGTTTTAGTGTGCATAGTTGTGAGCATGACAGATGGTCCTATGATCACTACACATCATTTTCATTTTGTATCAGAACAACAGTTTCACGTGGGCTAATGGACTAATAAATTAACACATCACACAAATCAACAAACACTATCTGTGGTTCAGCTAAAACTCTACTTGATGTCTGAAAATGATCTACAGGCCGCAGACCTTCTCTTAACTATAGCAGAACAGATACATTTCATCACATAGGGATTTTCCAATAAGTCTCCCTGCTTGGATAAAAAGCATCATCATCAAACCTTCATGTTTTTAGATGTGAACAGCTTTGCATGTGCTCAGACTGTTTGGTGATTTGATTCTCTGTATTGTACGAAGCTGCGTCTCCTTACAATTTACAATATGCCCCAAAAGGGAGATCCTGGAATTATCACTGATAGTACCCTCTCCACTGTGCCTTTCTGCTCGGCTCTTTCCCTACTGTTATTTCCACATTTGATAAGCTCTCCATTAGTCATGTGGCCGCACTGTAACATCTGGTGGAATGAGCTTGTGTCAACTGGGTACTGGAGTGAGTAATGTATTGGAATGTTCCACTTGTGGGGACAAAGAGACTTTGGACCAGAAGTAAAAGGAGGACACTGGCACAAAGCGCTCCCTGAGCATGACGCAAGGAAGTATGCGATTCTCACTTGTTACTCATTGATATGAGTTGTTGTTGCAGACTAAACAGTGAGCCGGCCAGGACAAGCAAATATCAGCTAAGTTCTAAATAGCATTTCATTTTCTGGTGTTCACTTTCGCACAGACAAAACCTCGGATCTCAGACAAGTTGGTGTTTTTAGGAGGATGATAACGTCATGCGTTCTTTTACTTTCCTGAAAATTCTAAGTATCAATGATTACATATGTGGTACATACTATATAGAACAGTAGTAGTTATTTATTAATAAAGAAGTCATTATTTTAGGCTAATTGATGGGAGGTTGTAACTATACTGGACTAAATTGCTGAAGAGGGTCTATGTGATAACTCCAACTCCAGTGATGATGTGTAATTATTTTGAGTAAAATCACAAAATAACAAATCCAGAAATCCAATATTACAGTAACAGTCCAGGTAAAAAAGTCAATTTTTGTCCCTTACAATTCATTGTACGTTCCAGCCATTAAAATGCAAAGGAATGACTAATAAATCTTGTAATAGATCTTGTATTAGTAATTAGATCCTTATTTGGAGTACTACTGTGGGAAATAGATCAAATTCCATTGTGCATTTGAACAGGAGAGTAAATCAGAAGTGAATGGTAAGGACTAGTGAAACTGTAGTGTGATTCACTGCTTGCTTTCACAGTGTAAATTAAGTGCTGTGTCTAAGTAATAAACATCCAAACTATAGAAGACTTTGACTATGTCTTTATGTGTCCTTGTACTGTGAGTTTGGACTGTCAGGTTATTTTACCCCCCATGACTACACAGCACTGTAGTTCCACTTATGCATCCAGTGGATACCTAAATCCAGTTGGACAATCAGAGTTATTGTCACTTTAAAATAGGCTATAAAGGGTTAATGGATGCCTTAATATTTGTTTATCATTAATCCATCAGTCATTGTCAAAGCTGTCCTCTTTATTAGATATCTGTTATAGGTTATCACTATTTAAGCATCACCAGGATACGCCAGATGTGATCTTTTGGTCAGCATTAACACATAAAAGGACCGAATTCCAGATGTGGCACAATAGCCTTCCTTGACTGGTTTACTTTTTCGCCCACTCCTAAGATAAAACATGAGATCATTTCCGACTAGTAAGACATCCCAGTGGCGGTTAAATGGTCGTAACTTATTAACAGACGTCTGATGAAGCTGACGTGTATAATGCTGACTGATGGTGCAGATAAGGTAAGATAAGGATTGAGTGCCTAGTACTTCTTTTCTCCATCAGTCGACGTTATCTGGGGTTAGCAGTGTAGATGAATGTCTGACCACTAACAAGCATCACTGTAGCAATTTTAGTGACTGCTAATCAGTGAATTTTAAGGTGTTTTGGTACAAGTCAAGGTACAAGTCAATTCATAAACGCTATAAAAGTGTTGATGTATGGTTAAACTGTCATAAAATTTAATACGCTGTGAGCCACAATCATTAGCTAGTTCTTTTGGGTGTGTACCTAGAACATAAAGCACCCATTTTCAGAACATATCTTCCAGTTTTCAGTCTGTACTTTCCGTAATTATGGTTAATGAACTAGTTACTGCTTTCTATAATCACCTGACAATACCTGTTCTAGGATGACGATGAAACGTGATGCTGGGGGCAGCTCGTAGTGCAGGACCACATACACAGGGAAATACCCCAAAATGCCCATCTGAGCCGCCAACAGGGTCCCAACCGCGACCACTGACACTGACATCTTCCAGTGGCTACGATGGTACAGGTCTGCCCACTGGCTAAGAACATGGTATGGTCCCAGCAAGGTGTAGCTGAACATGATGAACCAAGCCCATATGACAGTGCCCAGCTGGCCAAAGGCATAGAAGAACAAGTCGAAATCTAGAACCAGCCTAAGGTTAGGACACAACAAGGAGTTAGATCTGCACTCTGTGTTGCACAGCTACCAAAGAGTCTAATAAATACAAGAGGATTTTTAATTGGAGTAAGTTGAGGAGACATGTAACAGTTACACCACACACCTTCCCTGGTCAATGAAGTCCACTGCCAGTGTGCTGATGATGAAGACGAAGAGACCAGCAATAAACATGTGATAGATGGTCCTGATGTGGCTAATCTCGAACAATTCACTACGGTATGAGAGAGAGAAGGAGAGAATTGATGGAATTCATAATAGTAACACTTGTATTAGTAATATGCAGTATTATTTCTTTATTGTCTTTTCAGGCTTACTCAAGTATGGACTGTCTGGCAACAAATACCTTCCCATCCTCCATTCTGTGTCTGTAATTATAAATATTCATATTTCATCATGTTTTAACTGCACTTCATTATACTGCAACAACCCGCTTTTATTATTACTGCATACGAGATTTCATTATCCAGCTCAAGCATCCTCACCTCCTAGCTTTCTCATCAGTTCTCACAGTATTCCCGACTGTCCCCGAGTGTGTGCTCTGGGTGAGGGACCTCAGTGACTCTGTTAGTGCCTTATCCAATATCTCACTCATCTGGACCTTCACTTGTTCAATGACCTCTGCCTTGATCCTCTGATTAGAGAACAGCAGAAGACCAGCATGTGATTGGCAGGACGTTAATTGGTTTTTGAAGCATCGAGTCATTTCCTGTTAGGCTCATTAACACTGCCTCATTACAAATAAGCGTTCATCAGCCCAAGATCGAGACCAAAACATAAACTTTCTTACCTCTACATCTCTAGTCAACCGCATCACGTCTTCTGAATGAAACTCTGCGTGACTGGTATCTGTGAATTTGCAAATTAACATCCTTTTACATGGCTGTGCTTTTAGAAGTTTAGTACACACCTCCAGCTTATCGTCGTAGCATAAGAAGACCTACATTACAGCTGGGGAATTCTGAGAACTTGATTTCACAAACTGGATTTCTGGGCAACCTGCTTCTGCTGTAGGCTAGCAGGCCAGTCAGAGAGCATCTTTCATTTATTATACAGACCATATTAATGTACAATCAAAACAGCCATCAAGGACAAGTTATTCATTCTTTCTGAGAGGATTAGAGGCGTTTCCAAATTTGGAATTCACACCCATATATATATATATATATATATATATATATATATATATATGCAGGACCACAAAAAATTTCCCCATTAGATAAAAAGTATAGCTGTCATCTTTGAGAGAAAGGAGAAAACAAGCTCCACTCTTACTTTAGATCTAAAAATTCTTCTGCTGTAAGAAAACAACTCAACGCTATGGGTCTGAAAGGATGTGTTGTTGTGAAGAAGCTGAAAAGGAGGAGCATTTTCAAATCTAATTAAAGAAGCCACTCGTGTTTCGTGTTTTCCTCTGTGGGGTTGTAAAAAATAATTAAGGTGGAGATGAGTTTCAAGAGGGTAGCAATGTAATGCCAGCAGTGGGGTCGGAGGTGGGGAAAATTCACGAGTCTCATGAGTAGCGAAACAACTCTCATCTTTATGGCACAAACACTCGGGCCACAGTCAGGTAGAACCTGATGTGTGACAACATTTTTTGGGTGGTCAATCAGATTTAAGTGGGGGCACTGGCCACCTGGTGCACCCCTTCAAAACCATACATGGTGCGCCCGGAACAACTCCTGTCCAAGATTCAGACCTCAGTATCACTGACTGTTCTTGGGATTTCTTGGATCATGGGAAGCAGAAAACCCAAGGAAGTGTGGAAAATGATTACTGCACAACTTGAAGTATAATTGAATAGTTGGGAAACTGGTCACCTCACTTTTACAAACTAACTACACTTAATGGCTGTTTTGACTGGAAATTAAATGAGTTATCTCGCGGTGTTGCCTTGTTAGGTAATATTGTTGAAAAGCTCTGTGGTGGTCCACAGGAATCCATCACCACCACACACACGCACTTGCAGTAACAGGGCGATGAGGAGGTGTTCACTAGTGCATTAATGTTTATGTGCAGAGGTTGCAGAGCTACATGGTCATAAGAGGGCAACTTTATCTCAAGGAGATAAGTATGACTGAAGAACTACCTGAAACAGGTAACTAGAGTTCACCAGGCAATAAACACTGACAAACATTCTGGGAAGGTGACATCATTGATCCAGATAGGATGTCCAGACTAATACGTACCCTGTCTGACAGAGCCGTTCTTTGTGGGAGATGGGCTGCTGACGGATGTCTTGCCACGGCTGCGATGCACTGCAGTGTTGCCAGAGTTGTTGGTTGCCATGGTTATTATGGTTTGAGGATGTTGCAGTTATAATTTATCCCGATTTAATGTCTGTAGAAGAAAGAAGAAGAAAAAGATGTAAATGCAGAATATTCTTACTATCATATAGAATAGAATAGAATAGAATAGAATAGAATAGAATAGAATAGAATAGAATAAAAATAGAATAGAATAAAAATAGAATAGAATAAAAATAGAATAGAATATAATAGAATAGAATAGAATAGAATAGAATAGAATAGACCTGTCATTTCATTAAGTTACACCTCTTACCGCATACCTCCTTTTTAATAACATGGCAGCCATAAAGTTTACAGAAAGTTATCGTTACTCATTATTGCCTTTCACGCCTCCGCGTCTCCCCGGCTTCTCCGCTCTTCAGGACTCCACTTCCCAGAGGGCCACGCTCGATGACGTCATGTCTATGCGCCCCCGGTCGGACTCTGTGATTCGCAATAGATCGCCCGAGTTTTAACCTCAGCTGTATCTAATTACTTCCTGTATTTAAGCCACTCTCAAACACTCGCACTTCGCGAGGCTTTGCCAAACCTAGGTTAGCAATCCTGAGCGGTCTCTCCTCGTATGGTCTTACTCTGGTTTCCGGCTCCCTTCGTTCCTCTACTACTCTTTCGCCTCATCCCTTTTGCTCGTGTCCAGACTCTACGGTTTGAATCTCTGCTTTCTCTCTGTGGTTTTCCCTTCGGTTTTGCTGCTTGTACTACCTGGTTCTGACCTCCGCCTGTCCCTGACTCTGATTTAGCTTCTCCCATTGTTTTCGCTGTGTACTGGTGCCCGCTGGGATTGCCTGTTTTTTAATAAACCATTCCTGGTTTTTAGTTCTGCACACGTCGGTCAAGTCTTTTGTCTGACACTGCCATAAACAAGTATTCTACCATGAATACGTTTCCTTTAGAGCATGGTACCACTGCCATGTAACTGCTGAATAAGGAAAAGCATGTCTGGTCGCCTGTCACTGTTTATTGTGGTCATTCCATGAACTTTCTATTTTTTATTCTTTAATATTGGACATTTGATAACACGGCACTGTTAAATAGAAAAAAACGTATTTATAAACTTAAACTTTTATATAAACTTAAAAATTTATAAACTTTTTGGTCACCAAATTACTGCCACAGGCCTGATATAGTACCAATCCAATGGCACCCCTCTTCTCATGCTGGGGTGACAAGTAACATCCTTTATATAGACCTTTATATAGTTTTAGTGAATCGTTTTGTAGGCACTTGAGTTAATGCTTGGTCGCTTTGCATGTGTGGAACTGAGAACATCTGTCATGGTGAATACACTGGGTGTACAACTGCCAAACATAATGACACCAAGGACAAGTTAGGGTCACTGGTAGCATGCAAATACGAGCTACGTCTGGCAAAAGCACAGCAATGCTGGTGTCTGCATGTGAGCCAAAGTGTGGCCCACATATTTAAAACATGCATTTGGCCCACCTGTCCCGAAACAGATCTGGTCCACTAGTGGCATATATAAAGCAGTGCTGCCTAGTGGTATATGACATGTGAGCCAAAAGTGGTCCACATATAAATAAAGTCCTCTGGACAACATGTTCCAAAACAGATCTGATCTACCTTGAATGCCCATTGTTTGCTGACATGTGGCTCTAATCTGGTGGCCCACATTTTGAAATTGGGAGTGACTCACCCAGGTGCTGTCAATACATGTGGCAAGTGGGCCAGATTTGGGTCAGAACAGTTTTACTATCTGAGGAGTCCCAAGAATAGTTTAGACCAAGAAGTTGCATCTACACCAGAAGAACAGGGACTTGCACTCAAGTTGATTATTATTTATTAGTCCATTTTGCTAGGATAGACTTCTACTCTACTCATTAACACACATACGTACCTGGATTTTTACCTGAGCGTGAACCGGCAATACTTTGCTAATTTATAACTTATTAATAATTAATACAAGAACTTTTAGCTTCTATACACCCTGTGAACTCCTGCAAAGTCATACTGACCTCTAGTTACCTGTGGTGTTTCTCAGGGGGAATTATCCCCACAGTGTCAACAAGGATTTGCTTGTCCTGGGGGGAGTTTACTGCTTTATCCCAGATAACTTATAGATGATGAGTGTTTGACTGAGAGTGCATGTTATTGACAGACAGAGGTCATTGACTGAGAGTGACCTGTGTGAGTCTGTGATGCTGTGGCAACTTTATCACGAAGGAAACTGATTACAGCAGACTTTGTCAAGGGTTTAAGATGTGCCTTTGTATTCTGCTTATGTTTCATTCATTAATTTTCTGAGCCTCTTATCCTTTAGGATCAAGGGAAGTTCAGAAGCTTATCCCATTAATTATTAGATGGAAGGTTGGAAACACACTGGACGGGTTAATCCATCTCAGGGCAGAGGCACAGACATACATATTCACTTACACTCTTACATCTAGGGGGCAATTTAGCATCTCCATTTCTCCCGACAGCATATGTTTGGATTGTGGGAGGAAGCCCACACAGACAGAATCCCGGATGTCCTTCTTGCTGTGAGGGGACAGTGCTGCCCACTGCACCACCACTCTGCCCTGTCTATCTTTTTAGTTATTATCTAATATAGGAGCAGCTGATGTAATTTTGTTGAAGTGCTGTGGTTGTGAATGTCCACAGTTTACCCTCTATGTCTGTTGTGCTTATGATTTCTAGTTTATAGTCAAATGACTGGCATCAAAAAACATCAAATTAAATCACTCTACAAAGGTGAGTTGATTATTTATGTTCATCTTTTCCTCTGCGTAATTATGAGATGTGTAAATAATGCACTTTACCCTTGGCCATAAAATACTCCACTAATGGTACTCCACACTTGGCAATGGTAACTTATGGAGTCATGAATGCATGTTTAATTGCCTTCTTGATTTATGACAGCATTTATGACAGCACCATATGCTGTGTATGGAGTCCCACCTATCTGACTAAAGACTTTATATATATAATATAAATAAATATGTAACAAATGCTGTCCCAAATTTTCTCTGTGGTAATGTTCGATTCCCGGTTTTCTGGAATCGACTCCCACATTTGACGCAGGAAACCATGGAATCAGCTCCTTGACTCCTTGACTTAAATTTCCGATTTTTCAAATTTTTTAAATTCTTTAAAAACAAATTTATGTGCTCCAGTCCACCTTCAGTGATGCAACACAGTTAAGGTAAATGAAGCTAAACCCGATATGATGGAATGATCCTTGGATTTTTCAGGGTGCCTAAACTTTTGTACCGCACATATGCACAGACCCATGAAAAAAAACAAAAAAACAAAAAAAACTTTTGGGTTTTTTATTATTTTATAAGTTTATTCATGTTATTCTTACCAGCTCATGTTTTTCATGTTGAACTACATGTTTTATTATTATATTATAATATATGATTATTATATTATATAATGTATAATATTTTATTATTACATTTTATTATTTATTATATTAATACATTCTATTTTTTTCCTTTTATTTATTTAGAGAAGTCTTTTGTGACAAAAAGTGATGAATTTAATTTTGTGTTCACCACAATTCAGAACTGTTTTGATACAGTGTTGGACATATGGACACATTTCAGTCAACAAGCTGAGTACCTGATGCCTTTTTCACCTGATAGTGATGTAAATACCAAACATTCCTTCTCCCTCCAAACTGACTGCAGGGAAGTGATACAGCCACTCTGAGAGTAAGATCACACCACAGTCACGCTTGTGTTGACTGCCTGCCCCCCTGCTGTTTCAGTGAATGAGGATAAACCAAGTTCCAATGTCGTCCTAAACTCACCTTCCACAAGAACCTCCTCTGAAGATCAGACCCTCTACATCCTTCCCTCAGAGGTCCAGGATCTTCTGATGAGCGAGTGTGTGTCCTGTCTGGAGTCTGCCAGCTGTGTGGGAATGTGTGTTCCTTGTGTTACCTCTGCTCAACTTTGCCCTGCTTTCTGCATCACGGCTGCACCCCACAGCTCAGCTGCCGTCTCTTCTCCAGCCCCACGTGCCGAATCTGCCCTCTTATTGATCTGTTTGGCCACCAAACCTCCCCTTTTGCTGATCTTTGTCACATCTCATCCTCAGGTTTCTAGGTCATAGACAGTCCTCTCCTCTCTCGCTCGCTGACTTGCTCTACCTCATTGCCTCAGTGTTGCTCATATTGCTGGTGATATCAGGGCTTGATTGTATTATCTACCGCTATCTACATTCCCAGTGAAGGGAACAGGTGCCTCACACGAATGTGAACTCTGGTAAGACTCTTATCTGCTGTAAAGAGACCACAGAACAAGATCAGGTTGGATTGTATTTGTTTGGTTTTGGGCCAAACTCTCTCTGTCACTGCATTTGGACTTTAGCGCCATTTCTTGTCTGTGTATGGTAACTTTAATATCCCTATATCTCTATAAGGTTCTCCGCCAGCGTAAACCAACTGCATTTCTATTGCTAATTTCTTGATTAGCAAAAGGGTTCCACTAAGCGTCAAAAACATGTACAGCAGTGGAGCTCCTTTTACTGCTGTATAACAATATCTTTAATCGGTTCTTTAGATAACTATATACAGCAGGTTATCAATCACTGAGAGGAATCATATACGCATTTAAATGGGCCATTTAGTGTGAACGGTTCTACATACAACTGGTGCCTTTACTACAGAACCCCCCAAAAACAGTGTACCCAAGGCATCAGCATTATTCTCCTAAAACGTTAATTGATTAAGGGAACTAAAAGTGGTTCTCGTTATTACATCACTCCAAAAAGAACCACACTTGGCTATTTGTTCTAAGAGCATCATCACTGTTTACAAAAGTTTAAGAAAGAAAAACATTCTTCCATTTAGTCTTTAGTTTTGTCAGGGTTTCTCAGGCGAGTTTGCCCCAGGACACTTCACGTACTGGCCACCAGAGGTCAGCATTACCAGAGTTCTAGTCAATGCTCCAGTACTTTTCCAACCCTGCCCCTCTCATCTGCATCCAATCTCCCTTGTCATTAACTTCCTTTTAAAAGGCCCTTCCTTCCCCTTTAGGACTGTGGAGCATTGACTAATGTCACCTCGTGGTCCTTCTGGCCTTCGAAGAGCTTTTTGTGTTTGCCCCTTTTCAGTGGTTTTTAAGGCTCCAGGCTTCTGAGTGTCTTTTGACCTTCTTGTTTTGTGTGCTTGGGACCATATCATTTTGGAGTGTCTTCTCAGCTTTGTGGTTTTTGGACTTTTGTGTTTGTGTTTTGCATTTTTTCCTGTTTTGTGTTCCTTTTTGCCCCATTAAAACCTGCCTATGGATCCTAATCCTATGTCTGAGCTCCCCTCATTACAAGTTTAGACACCATACAGTTTAATGTGTGGGCTTGTCTGGATCGAGGCTCAGTAATTCAGGGCCTCTCCCTCTATTCTCCCTCTATTGCCTCGGCCTACCCAAAATGATCACATTTTTATCCAGTCGAATGGGGTACAAGAACTGTAATGAGCCAAATTCATTTGGACAGGGAAATTGGTTTCACCGACACCCTATTGTAGCTAATCAAATCATACACTTCTCTTTTGTCAGCCACTGTTTTTCAAGTTAAAGGGAAGAGTGAGGCTGAAAGTGGCTTCATAATTATATTATATCCCCCTTCCACCTTAATGGAATGGAACATTTGTAGGCAAAGCAAATTCAGCCTCTTTTGGGAATGGGCTGCCTTTAGTGCACATTTCCATACCTGACTGATTACGGATTTTAATGGTTTGGTTCTGGAGTGCTGGAGTTGCTGACTGGCAGCGGCAGTGTATGTACCTTAATTAAAAACTAATGTTTAAAGTTTTTGGTGGGTAACTACACCCCCAAGGCATGCACTTTTACGACTGGTAGATTGGCTTCCCTGTACTGTACAGTACCTCATTCAGCAGTCCTGCCTGAAACAGTCCTTATAACATCAACATGAATTATTATAACTAAACTGTGAAAGACTAAATAAGAGGATATAAGTAAATGGCTTGGTTTCTGATGACATCAGGTATCTGATTCAGGTCCTCAAGGGCCACTATGTAGCAGAGTTTGGTGTTAAGTGTGCTTGGGTAGATAAATTATCAAACTGTGCTGGACGATGGCCCTCCAGGATTGGTGTTGTGCAGCCCTGGTGTATTACACAGTGGAGTCATATTATTATGGTCACGTCTTACTTTCGAGGAACACAAGTTGGTGGTGGCAGCGTTATGGTCTGAGGAATGTTTTTTTTTTCACGGCATGCTCTGCACCCACTCATCCATGTGGAAGGCCTATCAACCGTTTTGGGAATTAATCCATCCATGCCGATCATGTATACACAAACATCCAGCAAGTCAATGCAACATGTCACACGGCTGGAAATGCCCAACACTGGCTGGAAGAGCATGACCAAGACCTCCAAATACTGCCATGCCCCCTACATGCCCCAGTCATGAGCATATGTGAGACCACCTCATTATTCTATGGATCCTCCCACACACACCCTCCAGCAGCTATGGGATGCCCTGCACCAAATGGCTGAGACAATTTACCAGGACCTTATTGAGTCATGTCCATGTCCGAGCTGATGTCCATGCTGCACACGGAGGTTGCTCTGGATATTAGCTGTCATGATAATGTGACTCGACTGTGTAGTTTCTATATTTGGACTCTATGGACTGGGGAGCGACTGGTTTCACAAAAAATGAATCCCAGCTGAATCCACTTACCATTTGCATTCAAGTCAAACCCATTTCAAGTTGGAGAAACAAACAAAAAGGACATGTAGACGGGAGTCATTTTATTGAACAGCACTTTCTGATCTGCTACAGAGGCATGATGTGCAGCATGCACTATACCTACAGTCACAAAAGAACAGCAAAAAGCAAAGAGAAAAAAAGATCAAGGAAAAACTGTACATCCACTGGCCCATATGTGCGAACCATTTGTCCATGTTGAATGACTGCTGTGTTTTGTCATCTAATTAGCAAAACACATGTAGGGTCAGTTTTCCGCATGCAGAGCCTAGTCCAATCCTGAAAACAAGCTTGTACTCCATACAGCAAACCCCAATCAAACCATGTGATCTCAAACCAGAGAGAAAAGTAGCACACACATCACAACGTTACAGATGGGTTAAAGTTTGTGGGCAGTCTGTCAATGGCCTTCACAGAACTTTGTGAAATGCGTTGAGCAGGATGCAAGCCAAGGTACATCATCAGTGTACCCAAACAGACCAAATGCTTATTTGCCTGTCACATGAATCTGCCTATGAGCTCTTTGCAGTGACCCCCATTTTCATCATCATTGCATTTGAATTCATTTGTATGCTGAGCTGGAAGTATAGTTGGGACTAAGACGCAGTGGTCTGCCTTATTCTCTCATCCTAACTGGCTGATTAGGAGACCTGGAGAGATTTCTTACTGTTCACTGGTATGCATGGGTGTAAGTGGGACCATGCTCCCAGGTTTAAAGCCTGGTCTATGTTAAAGTCACCTATCTCATTATGCTGGACACTTGTGGCTATCACATCGTAAACCTCATGACTGATTTCTCTCTTTTTGTTTGTTTTTGTATAACAATATATATATATATATATATATATATATATATATATATATATATATATATATATATATATATATATATATACATATTTATATATATATATACATATATATATATATATATATAAATATAACATCTTGTGACTCTACTGTTTGCTGCCTTGCCTTTGTCTTGCTTTCAGTTCTTAAATTTTTTTTTTCTTAACTGCTAAGTTCAGTCTTGGGAGTTGGTTTAGCCTCTCATGATCCATACACATTCAGTAAAGTTTGGACTCCTGTTCTGAGAACACCAGCATCTACTTTGATTTCTTCTTGACAGCTACACATCTTTTTAGACCTGATAGCGTCAGATAGAGTCATCTTCTCACTGTGGAAGGATGGACGGAAAACATGTGGATGTTTTCAGATCTGGAGCAGGAGTGGAGTGTGATTTTCTCTCTTGTTTATCTGATGGGGGCAGTTTTGGTGGTCCACCAGGTCTTTCCTGGTTGTTTATTTTTTTCATTGTCTGTTTGACTTGAAATTACATTAATAAAAGGTGGTCTCTGACTTGTGCTTGACTATACATTAATAACTTGACCGTTATCTATTTCATACATTCACTATTCACACAAGTGCCTTTTATTTTTAATATTACAAATATATGTCTCTTGATTTCTTCACCCTCTCAAGATTTAGCCTCCTTCACTCTGTTGATAAACTGTAGTCTCAGAGAGTAATGACTGAATAAATAAATCGTTCATATAAATTTATGCACACCAAATATATATATATGTATATGAACAAATTAACGGATTGGTGTAACCCTACATATAAAAATAGCTTCTACACATTTTTTCCCATAACCTCACACACTTACTTTTCAGCAGGACAATATAGTAGTGCCTCACAAATTACACAATGTTCTGTCCACAAAAGCTACGATGACCCATGATAGTTCTCCTATGATCAGAGTTTATAACTATTCCGCTAATTTATGGAACATCAACCTATTTCTGTGTGATGTGGGGAATAAGTCACTGGGATCATGCTGCAGGGAATGCTACATTGTAAATAATGATCATACTTGAAGTCACCTTTTAAGGGTTCATCATCGTTGCACCTATTAAAAATATACCTGTGGTGTTGCCATAGTAGCCTGTAAAGCAAGACTGGCTGCTGTAAGGAACCGCCCTTCTAATCATGTATCTTGAAGGGGGTAGATGAAAGACAAAAAATGCTTTGGGGAGAACACTTGGGCGGATATTTGTTTTGATTAGCTGGCTAATTCTTCAACCTAGTTACTCCCTAAATCAGCTTGAGGATAGCACTATATTACCAATGCTAGCTGTATTTACTACCCTCTAGATGGAAAACAAGAAAATGTTACAAATTTGTGGAATCCATTAACAGCATTCTGCACTGCAGGACACCACACAACTCAACAAAGAACATTTTAGCTAGCTGGAGGCCAGAATGCCTCTTTATTCCACATCTAAATGTATGGAGAACTCCATCTCAACCTCTTCTGAACTGATCAGGATCTCCAGGGTGCTTTAAAGAGTCTAGAATGAATGAAGGCTTAAGAGGGTGTTAAGGGAGACTGCAATTTGTAAATGATGAACCCTCAACACAGAATAGAACTTAAGAATGAAAGGTTCCAGCACAGCGGTCAAAATGTTCTATCACTTTCCAAAAGTTAGACAACTTAGTAGTAGTGTGAACTATTTACCCAGCCAACCAATTAGCACTCATCAGCTGTAATGCTAGTGTGCTACAGCCAAAAACCTATTTACTGTAGAAAAAGCAAAAACAGCAAGTATCATGTGACTTGTAATGCATTAAATATGTAATCCTATCTTCCCTAATAACGTAATTTTAAACCCATGTGTCCCTGTGTAAAAACTAGAAATATATTTTTCTCTCTAATATTTTCAGCCACTTGGTCCGTCCACTCCCACTCACTGACCACTCATTTTTCAGTCACTTTTATGACATCCTAAGACAGGAATAGGAAATGTGCAAGCTCCCCCAAACAGGCTCTGAGCTGAGCCACTAAACACTGCCCCCTGCTGGTTGTGGCTTTGCCTATCAATCTACCTACCACCTCCCAGTCATTACAACAACATTCCAGGGGCTTAGAAGATACACCGTCAACGGAATCTGTCACGCAATAGCTTACCACTGGGAATATCTGGGAATGTAATGAACAAATTAATATCACATTATATGGAATATGGGAGCATCGTGGGAGATGGTTTAATAGACAGTAGGCAGACGGGCGTCACTGAGGATTTCTCGCAGGCAACATGCACATATACAGAACAGGATTCACAATGTGCCATCTGCAGAAAGAGACAGAGAGAGGCAAACAGATATTTACTTAGTCCACTTACAAGGTCAAATTAGATTTAAATGCTGGAATACTGATGATAATCCACTACGAGTTAGGAGATTTACAGTACCAGTCCAAAGCATGGTCAAAAGTATGTCTTAGGACCATAATCAAAGCTAAAGGAAAACATAAATTATAAATACATGTTTGTAGCCTTTTTTGGAAAGACAGTGTGTATTTAAAGGGAACCTCGAGTGTTAAGACATGTGTGCCTTAAAACCATTAAAGGAATGCTTTGTTTATTCTAAAAACCCATATAGGCAAAATATGATATGGGCAATATGTATTGAGCTACACATACAGAGGCAGTGTCTCTCAGTACGGCGTTGGGCCACCATGTTTGCTAACGCAACATGCCAGATGTCTCTAAATGGAGATGTAGAGGTTCCTAATGTTGTCCTGTGATAATCCATCCCTTGCATCTTGACTATTCCCACGCAGTTCCTGCAGATTTTGCTGTAGGGGTGGAGTTGGAGTGACACCAGGTCTTCGTGTGAGATGTGACAACAAACTGTTAATCTTTGTGCTGACCACGGTCCCTTCTGCCATTCTGATTCACTCCATGACAGTTTGGCGTGACACAACTGCGGCTTTAGGCTACATCCACATGGTGCTAAAGGCAGTCGTTGTAACAGTCTGCATGCATATATGCCAGCATATACAGAATGACTCATGGAGGGCATCATTGCTCACTCAACATCTGCAACTGTGGCTGTTATGTCAGCCATGTACAGCAATAAGGCTGAGCGCAAAACTTCTATATCTATATCTAACCTTGTCAAACCTACCCACCACGTTTTATTCCTCTCCGCTGATTCCTTTACCATAAATGGCCACCCACTAGTAATAGGATTGTGTCTTTTTTATAATAACATATGAAGTAGTCATATAGTAGCTTATATGACACATTTGAATGCTATTAGACATGCACACCATATTCGTGTCTTTCTGTCTTTGCAGTCAGGGTTCCCTTCAAACTACTTTTATTTTCTCTTCTGTTGAGCTTCAGTGTTTATCTGCTCTGTCCTGTGTATCATTTGGTTACCTGCCATAAGCGATTAACTGGCTGCAGGCTCCTGCTGGATAATGTGCTGTGGTTTCTGCTTGAGTTGCTCAGATGGACCATTGCAGTGCCCATCAGCGCTGCATGCCGAGAAGTCACCGAGAGGCACACTGGAGCAGTGGGAATGGAAGGTAATGGCAGGCATTAGTGAGCATCAAACAGAAGGAACCAGCAGCACAGAAGGAGGTTTTGGTATTCGGCAGAGCCCTTGGACAATTCAGTGAATGGTTCACATGCATTAAACATGAGATGTTCTTTTAGCTCACCTGTTGTCATTGATATCTGTGGCATTCCCTGTGGAGAAACATCAACACTGTTTCAGTGCTATGGCCACCGTGACGATTTAAAGTGGGGTTTAGGAACTCTCAATCAATAACGTCAATTCATTTGTTGTGATCTACTGGTATTGTAATAGATTCCACATCAGCCTTCTTATAGTTCACATATCGTGTCCCAAATCTTATTAAATGGATGGATCCAGTTCTGAAGTCTGATTGGTTGGGACATGTTCTAAGCTGCGGTAAAATATTCTATAATGTACGCATGTGCTACATGCACCAAGACATTAAGAACAATGTGCTGTTCATGGAATAACCATCATACCTACAGTTAATGAATGATTTTGCTTTTATTGTGATTCTTATTGACAATAAACTCAATTATTTATTGACCATTTGTGTTTTATAATATTATTTTGTCAGCATATAATCTTTCTGCTCCATCCTGTGCTTAAAATCAGCCTTTAAAGAGGACCTATCATGCTTTTCAGTTTTTTCCCTTCCTTTACTGTGGTATGAAAGTTTTTGTCCCTGTAAACTTTCTGTAAAGTTATAAATTCCAAAGTACATGGCAGAGGAAGAATACCCTCCCACAGAAACCATTATCTCAGCTGCCTGAAACACCTCGCTGGAACCCAGACCTTTTCTCTGTTACAAGGTGACATCATCTCCGAACACGATCCTTATTGGCACGCCTACCAGCAAAGCTTGGAACGCCCTCACACAACACACAGACAGCCACAACAGTAAAAACGTAGGTCCAGTCTTACTTGCAAAGGTGGATCTACCAGCTGATCTATCAAACTGATATGGCAGAACCAACTCCATTGTAAGAATATCCACAGAGGTGTGGGAGGCAGAGCTTGTAGCAGGATGCCACTTTGGCGGTTGACCAATCAGAATAGAGTGGGTTCGCTGACCATTTAGAGCATACTGGGCTCATCAGGAGGTGGGGCTTAAAGAGTCTCAGACAGAGTGTGAAACCAGACATACAGTATGAAAAGATTTTATGTTCTGGCAAACTTTAAGCATATAAATCTCTTCTAGCAGAGCCTGAAAATAAAATTCTGAACACTGAAAATGAGCATAATATTCCCCCTTTAGCCACAATAAAATCACAGTAACACGAAGCCCCTGGTGGGCTCCAGCTTTAATCTAAGCCAGGAAGCAATGGTAATTCTTGCTGAGAGCTACGACAAATACCCTGTGTGCTCCCTGTGGGAGCTGTTTACAGAACCTGTTGTTGGAAACACTAGTTTACCGTTGGCTATGTTGAGCTTGTGAGTGGAGTCCAGAGATTCTGTGGCATTGGCTGTCCTGTGTTTCCCCTCTGGAGTTCTGAACAAGAAGCAAAAATACAGACCTCACTTCAGAAAAGAATACACATATAAAATACTAAGGAACGTATGTACATATGGAAAAATGAAGTATTAGCACAGAGTAACTCACTTGTCCATTTGACGCAAGTCACTCTTCATGTGAGTGGACACAGTGGGTGGAACGGCGCTCTGGAAGAGTGTGTTGCTAAAGGTGATGGAGGGATCACTGCTGCGCACGAACATGTGACTGACCGGCGAGTAGACAGGGCAGTGACCTGGGCGAACTGGTTTGGCTGAGCACAGGAAATAAGATGTTACACATTTAAAAGGGAACTAAGGATAACTTCAGTCATGCATGGTCATGCATCACCACACAGAGATAATATGTCTGTCAGTTTTACCAGCATAGGGGCCCAAAGTTCAAATCTATGCTCTTCCACTAACCATAGGTCCCATATATAAATGCCTACTATGGCTACCATGCAGATAGAATAAGGAGAGCTGGGTGTTAGCTCAGTAATCAGCACGATACTCACGTTTCTGTCATGCGAAATCAGACAATTAGCACAGCAACACTTCTGGATAAAATTTAAACTAACTATATTCCTGACCAAGTTAAGGTTTTAAATGTTCATATTTTCAGGTATGAAGTTTTATGTTTTATGTCAAGGCTTCTTTTAGTCTTGGTTGGATGTAAAACAGAAATAGAGGGACTGTCTGACTAATGAAAACTCATCACTAAACTGCAGATTAAACATTCTTATTGAACACTGAACAACTTAACACCCCAGCAGACATACACACAAAGCACAATATGACGCGCGAGAGAGAGAGAGATAGAGACAGAGAGAGACAGAGACAGAGATAGAGACACAGAGAGAGAGAGAGAGAGAGAGAGAGAGAGAGAGAGAAAGTGAAAGAGAGAGAGAGAGAGAGAGAGAGAGAGAGAGAGAGAGAGAGAGACAGAGACAGAGATAGAGACAGAGAGAGAGAGAGAGAGAGAGGGAGAGAGGGAGATAGAGAAAGAGAAAGAGAGAGACAGAGACAGAGAGAGACAGAGACAGAGACAGAGACAGAGAGAGAGAGGGAGAAAGAGAAAGAGAGAGACAGAGACAGAGACAGAGAGAGAGAGAGAGAGAGAGAGACAGAGACAGAGACAGAGATAGAGAAAGAGAGAGACAGAGAGAGCGAGAGAGAGAGAGAGAGAGAGACAGAGACAGAGACACAGAGAGAGAGAGAGAGAGAGAGGGAATGAGAGGAAGAAAGAGAAAGAGAGAGAGAGAGAGAGAGACAGAGACAGAAAGAGAGAGAGAGAGAGAGAGACAGACAGAGACAGAAAGGGAGAGAGAGAGAGCTCTGGAGAAATAACACGCTGAAAGGGGGTTTTACCCTTTAACAGTTAGCTAAATGAAGCTCTACATCCGGTAACTTGAAAACAGCGCCTTTGTTCAGTTTATATCATTCGATCTTTTCAGCTTCGCCCGAAATTATTTCGGTTGCCGAACATTTAGCGCAGCCCTGATTACCCAGGTGCATGTAAATGTGTTGACTGTATTTACTGACGGAATCTGATTTTCAGATTGTACATGTGAAAACAAAGTGCATTTCTTATTTAATGAGATGGTAAGTTCAGACAGACATCTTATAACAGCGTTTACAGTGAGGATGGGAGAGATGTAGATTATTCCTACATATACAGTGCTGTAGAAAAGTGTTTGCCCCATTCCTGATTTCTTTGTCACTCTTAAATGTTTCAGATCATCAAACAAATTGAAATATTAGTCAAAGATAACACAAGTAAACAAAAATGCAGTTTTTAAACGAAGGTGTTTATTATTGAGATCAAAAAATCCAAACCTACATGGCCCTGTGTGAAGTGTTTCACACCACTGTACAGAATATTTGAAGGTTTTGGGGTTAGGGCTTGGGTTGTGTTCCTTGAGAAAGATGCTGTATCATAAGATCCTACGAGACTTGGTTGTAGCTGGTGCAGGACTGCAAATAAGGTATTTCATTATCATATAATTGCTCTCCCCCGCACCACTTTCTCTCTCTTCCTCTCTCGACCCTTTAGGCCTGCTGATTATTTGCTTTAAGCTTTTGCTGTAATTGTGTGAATGCATTTTCTTAATTATTTTTCTCAATTTTTATCTATAATTTTTTATAAACCATGGTGAATGGGTGTTTTCATATATTTCTAAAATGTGATATTAGTTATGCTGTGGTACCGAACCCAACAGGTCTACCCTGAAACACAGCGGTGCAAAACTGTGAGATTCCTTTCTATTATATTGATTTTTTTTTAAATATATTGGACTAAGACCCGATGACTACAGCTAGTGACTTTGTTTAGAGGTTTAATTAAGCCTTAGGTTTTGGTCCGAATCTGAATATAGCCTTTAGAGAAATTTCCATCTGAGCCTGATGTTCATACGACAAAGGTCGTCACTGCTCTGCGACACTACTGGATTTTTCCCTGGTTATTTTTCCGTGTTTCCCCTCTTTGCTAATGAGGAAGACTAGATGTTCTAGCGAGGTGTTGGTGCTGCCTATGGAGCTGACCAATTCAATATGTGGGCTTCAAGAACACATTCACAGGTGCAACCTCCTTTACAATAGATCACCTTCCACATATACTGCACTTTCTGTTTTCCCTCACAGCCACCACTTTTAAACACTTTCCCTGAAACTACTTAAGCCCCACAATTCAGTTCAACACTGTGAGTGCCCTCTGTCAACTGTGCATGCATATAATCAACTGGATATGTGTTATTGACTTTCTGAAAGTGACAGAGGGTTGACACATCCTCTGTAAAGAAGACTCATCTCTTGTATTAAAGTCAGCTGAAAGTGGAACACGAAACTGTGTGCAGAGAATTGATCAGATATGATTATTGATCAGACATGATCAGAACTTTATTCCATATAGAGGGTGTATTCATATGAAAACTGGAAAATCAGCAAAACATGTCATTCGTCTGCGACTGGTTACATACAGTATTTCAAGCCTACTGTATTAATCACTGCCTTTCCTTACCGATCAGTGCAGCGTGAGGTCGACGGAAGGGGTTCCTGGCTCTCATCACTTCTTTGATGCGTTCCACTTCCTGCTGGTAGCGGCGCCGGTCTTTCATGGCGCCCTCTTTTGCTTCCTTCAGTGCACCCTCCAATGCCCGAACTCGCTCAGCTGTAGAGCGAAGGCGCTTTTCCAGTTTAGGAAGCTCACAGCGCAGATCTGCATTATCACGGACAAGCTGAAAGTGTATGTGTGAGAGAGTGCGAGAGAGAGATGGTTAAAAGCATACTTGGGGGGGGGATAGACCTTTTAAGCTCATGTGAGGCATTCAGTCGCTTTCACAGCCCCATGTGGAACATGTATCATTACCTTGCATCGTACTATAAGCAGTAATCCACAGCCTAATCACCGACCTGTTTGTGCACTTTTGTAAGCTGGTCCAGGTTGTTCTCAAGAAAGGAAATCTTCTGCTTCTGGGTGGAAGACCCCCCACTATCATCGGGCTCCATTTCTGCACTCTGCCAATCACAAAACAAATACTGCACTGTATGAACTTCACAGATTACCTTTCATTTATTTCAGTTTCAGTCAAAACAGACATTAACTACTAACTTATTCAGATTTTCAGAAGATGTTTCTGTGGAGATAAGATAAGCCTACTCCATTTGCACAAGGAAGCGGAAGGGCAGGGTAAAGTAACCGAAAAGACAACACTACAAGATGCAGAGAAAACAGCATTCCTAACCATCATACACAACCTCATGGATCTCCAGCCACCAGCTAAACAGTATTAGGAGAAAAATCAAGCTTTTGGTTTAGATCTTAACAAATCTAAAGATGATTCCAGCCATTCTTCACATATGAGAGGACAACACAATGCTATGGTCACTCGAAAAGAGGTGTAGCCATCAAACAGCCTTTACTGAGAAAAGGAAATGGATAAAAAATGAAGAAATGTCCAATCAAGCTGCAGGTGTTCTCAGAAAAATGGACTCCCTGCCCCAGAATCCAGGCCTCAGTATGACTGATGTGTTTGAGATTAATTTGATCATGAAAAATAAGCAAATGCATCCAAACTCCTGAGACTGAACCTGGGAGGTTTGGGAAAATATCCCTTCAGATTTCTTTGGAAAACTAAAAGCAAGAAAGAATGGAGACTCCAGTAAAAAAGCAAACATATAATAACACCAAAGGTGGACACAGAAAACCCTGAAATGCTTGATGTGCTTTAGTGGTCAAGGCTTCTCTGCAATTATGAGGTACATTTATGTGTTTTTCTGCTTTTCCTGATCCTGATTAATCTAAATGGCAGTTTGAACTGGAGCTAAAAACCTATGGGTCTTTTGACTTCTACACTGTACTGCAATATTTAAACAGCGCTGAGAACAGAGTCATCAGTTCGACATGACCGTATGTACTCACTCGTTTAACTCGAGTGGTGAGGTCTTGAACAAACAGCTTCCTCAAGTTGTGCAAGGTCTGAAGCTCACGAGCCTTGGTAACAAAAAAACAGAGGGAAGGTCATTATTTGATCTCTCAAACCTTCCGTAATCTACATTCCAGATGTTCTTCATAGAGGAAATACTCACAACAGTCTCCTCCAGCCCCTTCATGTCTTGCTTGGCTTGTTCATGACGTTCGTTGAGATACCTGTCCACACAAAGCACATCCCGACAATTTCAGTCGTTTAAACTTCATCATCGAAAGCTCTTAAAATATGCACCTGCAAACTGTTTAAATCATACAGTACCAGGAACTTCTATTAGTCAACACAGTTATTGTCAGTGCTGTGGACAAATTTTCAAGCTTCAACATTGAACAACCCAATGAACGTTCAAACCCCTATAATGTAGCTGTAGTAAAATTCTATTAGGGTACAACATCTATGCTGCAGTATTAGCATGAAACCACCGTGATGGGGCAGCATTATTGTTCAAACCCTATATAACCTTATTGTCTCCAGCAACACATTCAGCTACTACAGTTATGACTGAACTGAACTGCTAGAAATTAAGCTCTTTGTTGGCTTTCCTGCAAAAAGACACACTTTACCAGCTGGTAAACAGCATGGGTGTTAGCAACATCCCGCATGGAGTGTCCAGGTTTGAAGAGGTTTATATGCAGTACATGTCTTTATTGCTGGTTTGCTTATTATTGGCTCATTTAGTCTTATCCATTGTGATAAATCAGATTTGCTTTCTGAAGACCTGTGTATTGTTTGGAGGTGGTGTTTTGGGCCAGTTTTATGATGGACAGTCATTATCAGAAACATGGGTATTGCGAAGAAGCTGCTCTGAAAAGTTTGTTTCACTCCAAAAATCAACAAATCCTCATATTTTGCCAACCACTACTAAAACTCTACTAAATTAAAATCTACTTCAGTAGAAAGTCATAAAAGCAAACCTTTGGGTCTTTTCCCAAACATGCATTAAGCTGAATAAAATGGGGCATCAGAAAATGCTTTTAGCTTTAGCTGGGTTGGTTGGCACAGATTTCAGCAGTACAGCACCACATGAAAACCGAACATCTGAAAACAGACACTTGTAATGCCAAAAAGATGTATCCTATAATTAGAGCAATCATGACTCAGACTGTCACCATCCTGCTGGGGAAATGGTGTATAAATGTGAGCTCAACTCAAAAAAAGAAATATGCTCCAATTAATAAGGCATTAAGAAGCACTGTGTGGTTTTCCTTCTCATGTTTAACTGATAACGTGGTGCTCCACACTGTTTCATCCCTGTCCAACACTTCTTTTCTTTCTTGTGGTTTAGGAAATTGAGTATGCATGCCTAGTTCCTGTTCCCAAGTCACGATTGGTCGGCTAGTAATTAGGGCAGGCCATATTAAAGGGGGTGGAGTAACAGCCAGCCTGAGCAATGACTGACATGTTCCTTAGCCACTCAGAGAGTTAGAAAATTCTGGGCCTGCAGTGGTGAGACACTTCAGTTTGTGTCCTTCAGCAGTTACTTACTCATTATTCAACCTAACTGCCCAAATCTGACACCGTGACCAAACCAGATTTCATTGGTCAGCCAATTAATAGGTACTAGTTCAAAATAAGCAACATGGTGGCTTTTATTGTGTACTGCCACATGACAGAGAATTCAGTCAGTTGTTCTTTCTGGGCTGCTGTTCATGCTACCGTGATACGCCATGTGGAAGGACGTGATACTTTTCTTGATATCGGCAGCTCTGGGCTCCTTAGTGTTTTGCCAGGAAACCAACCTAAAAGCTGACTTTGCCTCTGAACTGTCTGCTGGAACAGTTCGGCGTGGGCGGCTGGTTGTGGGAAGAGGGGTAAATCTGGTCTTGGGAGAAGCAGGGAAAAATGATAGCAGTGAAGTGCAAGATGGCCTTCCTGATGACTCTGAAGGATACCAGTCTGATCAACAGGAGTCAACAGGTAAATACTGATGCGGTCACTGAGTGACCATGAGATAGGCCAGTGTTTGTCAGGCTTTGTGTAAAATGTGCTTTAAAAGCAGCAAGCTTAATAAAACTCGTATCCAGTATAGATATGTGTGCAGGCCTCTGCTGAAAGTCTGTTGTCCTGAGTGCAGTTTGGTTGCAGTGCTAGGCTGAATTGACCTTCTTATTCAACTTGTCCATTACACCTCAAATGGTGCAGTTCTGGCATCTCAGTTGGGAAATTTGAACATAACTTGTTCTGGCATCTTACCTTCAGCACTGATCATTAGCTTACACTGTAGTCTTTGATGCTGTACATTTTACAGCATGCCTACATGACACAAAATGCTGATTGGTCCCCTGGCTTTAACTTCTCAAAGCAATTTTATAAAGTCCTTCATTTGGCTAAACTGTTCTGTGGCGTACCAGCTGAACTGAAGTGCTCTAAAGCTGAAAAGGGGGGGCCCCTAGGGTACTCCATCTATTCCGCATCTAACTGTTGTTTTATATTCTACTTTGCATGCAGCAGAGTCCAGGTTGCAGCGCCTGAATCCTTTTGTGCATTGTGGTGGTGATGCTATGGCTTTGCGAGTTAAAGGATCCAGAGTACCTCACTTCATGGTTGACAGAGGTGAGATAATTGGATTCAGCTGGTTGTTTTGTAGGTTCAGCTGGCTTTATGGTGTAATGGCTTTTTTTCTTTTTTTTCTCCCCCCCCCTCTCAGGTGAGGATGGTTTGGTTCTTGTGTCTAGGATGCCTTCCAGCTGTGGGTTCTCTGTGAAGAGGGCTCGCAGAGATGTTCTCATAATTATTAATTATCAAGGCTGTAACGTGACACAGGAGGTAGGTGCTTATATAGGGCTTTTGTTGCTAGTTTGGTATTTGAATGGTTTGTAGTTATCTGTGCTAATCAGATTGCATATTCAAAGAAGCACACATTATGTACTTGCTCTAAACCCATCTGCTGTTGATCACGGTTAACCACTACAACACCAACATCTAGTTTAACCAAAGTTGCTAATGTACAGGGTTCTAAACTGTGTCTCTTGCAGGGTGAGAACTACGTTTTACCATTGCGTTTGTGGGGTTCCCCCATGAGCATGTCCTGTCCTGTGGCTCCTTCTGCAGATGCCTCCAATTGTACTGTTCCAGTAGATGTACCAGCTAGTCCTGCGCTGACAGCAGTTTCTACTCCTACCTCTACCACAGCTGCTCCTACCTCTACCACAGCTGTTCCTGCTTCTACCTCTACCGCAGCTGTTCCTACTCCAAGCTCTACCACAACTGTTCCTGCTCCTACCTCTACCACAGCTGTTTCTTCTTCTACCTCTACGACAGCTGTTTCTTCAACTGTACCTGCTGATGACCCTCAAGAGCAACCATACATCTTCCCTCACATGTATTATCCATTTGGCCCATTCTATTATCGTCATAAGCCCATGCATTTTTGGGGTATTCCGACAGTTACTCCAACCACCACAGCTAGAACAACTACCTCAACAGCCCCTACTTTACCTGCCAGTGACCCTCGGGAGCATGAGTATCTGTTCCCAGGCTTCCTGCCTTCCTATCGTAAGCATCCTTATTTCAAATATGGTTATCCATGGGCTTTCCCCACAAGCACCCCCACAGTTACCACAACGACCACTACAGCCAGCACAACGACCTCAACAGCCCCTACTGTACCTGAAAGTGATGCTCATGAGCCTGGATATATGTTCCCAGGCTTCCTGCCTTTCCATCGTAAGCATCCTTATTTCAAATATGGCTATCCCTGGGCTTTCCCCACAACCAGGCCCACAGCTACCACAACCACCACAGCTACCACAACCACTACAGCTGGCACAACGACCTCAACAGCCCCTACTGTACCTGCCAGTGATGCTCATGAGCCTGGATATCTGTTCCCAGGCTTCTTGCCTTTCCATCGTAAGCATCCTTATGTCAAATATGGCTATCCCTGGGCTTTCCCCACAACCAGGCCCACAGCTACCACAACCACCACAGCTACCACAACCACCACAGCTACCACAACCACTACAGCTGGCACAACGACCTCAAAAGCCCCTACTGTACCTGCCAGTGATGCTCATGAGCCTGGATATCTGTTCCCAAGCTTCCTGACTTTGCATCGTAAGCATCCTTTTTACAAATATGGTTATCCCTGGGTTTTCCCCACAAACGCCCCCACCACCACCCCAACCACTACTACCACCACCACTACTGCTATCCCAACAGCCCATACTATACCTATCAGTGATTTTCAGGAGCCTGGCTATCCTTTTCCCCAGTTTTATCCATTTGGCAATATTCTTTACCACCATAAGCAGCCTTTCTACCAGAAAGAACACCCTTGGAGACCTCTCACAAGAACCCCAACAACTACAGCTGCTACATCTACCTCTACTGCCCATACTGTCCCTGCCAGTGACTCTCAACAGCCTGATTATCCTTTTGCTCAGTTATATCCATTTAGCTATTTCCCTTACAACCATAAACAATTTTACAAATATGGATCTCCCCAGGCTCAGCCCACAAGAGCAACTACAGCTGCTACTGTTGCCTCTTCTCTCCCTGCTAGTGATCACCAAAAACCTGTGTATCCTGTTTTTCCACTTGGACATGCCAGTCATGGACATTCTGATTATCAATATGGTTATCCTTGGGTGCACCCTGCAATTGGCCAACCTGTTGCACCCACGGTTTCTAGCAATGATGCTCAAAAACCTATTTATCCTGCTCCCCATGTTCTCATGCATCAAGAGCATCAGAAACCCTTGGTGTACTATTACAACCAACATTCAGGACCTCAAAATGTGTCTGCGAGATGGCTTTGTGCTGAAATGCCCTTTTTGACAGGATGCTAAACACTTCAGCCAGGGAAGCTTTGTTTCTTTAGTGTCTGGCTGAGTTTGTTTGTATGCTTGCCGGTCACTGTACTACCTGGTTATTGGTCATCTTTGTACAATAAAAATATTGAGGGGGTAAAGAAAATAAATGCTGGCGTTCTTATTGGTGGAAGGTTGTTGATGGGTGTTTTGTTGTAACATATTGCAGGAAGTCTAAACATGGTGCTGTGGGTTTTTTATTTAACAGCTAAAAAAATGCTAATTTCAATAATTTGATAAATGCAGAAAGTCGGATTTAGTCAGTAATCTAGTCACCATGTTGTAATCAGATGATGGAGAAACTCTAAATTTACAAGAGTTGGGTAGTACTCTGATTTCTGCTTTGCAACCAGCCAGTAAAGTCATGGAATAAGGCAGAGTGTAACAAAACTCAAACTTTGTGTCATGACTTCTCCTTTTCTTATTCAATTTACTAAGCATGCATCAAGTTGAACTATATTTAATCAAGCATGTTGTTGGTTTCCGTGCCATTCCCAAAGCGGTTTTGGGGTCATCTCCAGTTGTTGTGTTCCTTTCTGGTACAGTAGTCTATTTTCACAAATGCACAGAGAAACCTGAGAAACTTGGATATGAGCACTCAGGAATTGGAGTTCTGAGCTACAACCAAGTCCTATTAATGAATTACCAAGTCTTTAAACTGATCTAGGAAAGCAGTATGCCGTCTACCTGACCACTAACTACAGCAATATGATTGAATGTAAACACACTCACTGAGGACCATCTCTTTCATTCCTCGCCTATAATAAAGGCTGTGTCCCTGGCCAATTTGTGTTCTATGGGGTTTTGTACAAGACTTGGTTCATCAAGCTTTAGCGGCTAATCTCCTGATGGGAATCTTAAATTTTTGGGCACACTGAGAGAACTTTAAACAAAACAAATCCACATTTTAACTACAGGTATCCAGTTAATTTGCATGTTGGTGTTCATGGGAACCTTTTTGAAAACTTAAGTTTCTTGGGATTTTTGATTAGTGATCTGTAATGCAAGGGGGCACAATGGTTCGAGGCTTGGGGGGCAGAATATGATATGGGCAGGCAAGAAATGCAAATAAATGCTGTCCCACACTTGGTTAATAGGCAATTGTCGGGTCGGGGGTGCACTCCCTGGACCACAGAAAATAAGACAGCCTTTGCGGGCTTCTTCATACATGAAGGCGGCTTTTTTTAGGCGTTATGTGACCCAGACAGACTATAATTTTTTAAGGGTTATGTGAGCCTGATATATACTATATATATATATATTAGATTATATATATATATATAAAAATTACACTATGGGGCAAAATAGGCCTCTCGCTTTTATTTTGTAACTGTATTATTGGTGAGTCTTGGAACTTGTATTTTGGAACTGAGGATGTCCTTATTTGAGTAAATACATGTATTTCCTAAAGTGCCATTAATAACAGCGAATATTTTTTATGATCTTCGTATTTTATTGGTTAAATACTACATGTAAAGTGGCAGATGAAGTACATAAGACCATCTTTGCTGAGATAATTATGCTTCTTGGCAATAAGAAGGGAGGCAGTGGGGTTTGGGGTGGGGGGATGTTGGCTTGTATTAATATGCTTCAGTGATTTTTAGACTGGGCTATTCGCTTGATTTGATTAATTTATTTTTAAATATCTTGATACGTGTTTGAGTATATTCTGTTATATGTATTTCTTTTTTAGTTTATGATGAACCAGCATTCATCACGTTAGGTTACAGGGCCACATTAACGTTGACGGCAACATCATGACGAACTTTGACAGTTCATCTGGTTAAGCAGAAGCTTTATATTGTGGTAGTAGGGGCAGATGCAACTACCAGTTTACAGCCTGTTTAGCAGACTACAGAGCAGCGTTGATGGTGATGCAGTCTAGCTCCGTGTTCAAGCTCTACTTAAGGGCTTAGCCTGTCTTAGGGCTGAATCTGCGTTAAACCGAGGTCAGACGCTACTCTGCTAAGGGCTTAAATGAGCAAAGGCAAAATAACCTCGCACTGTGGAAGAGTTCTTTCTGGCTTAAGCCATAGAACTAATAAACTAGCAGCAACCGCAAAGGGACAGCTCTCAGTCGTTACTAGTCAGTGCTCAGATAAAAGGAATTCGACCAGGTCAACAAGGCTTGGTTCGTCGCTAGCCTCTAGTCGCACGCACTGCGGGGCGATAGTGAATTAATACGACGGTGTGGTTATGTGGCACAAAACATTAAACTAAGCAAACCTTGACTGAGCCTTCGCTTCCTTAGCCTTTCTCTCGCTTTCCAAGGGCTGTTACTTGCTATTCAGTTAATTCTCGCCCCAGGCTGGCCCTAAAACTCTCAATTGCGGGAGTATTTCGGGCACTGATTTCTATTGGTCTGCGCACTAAGATCGGGTGAGGGTGAGGATTAAAAGTAGCAACAACGGTTGGCTTTAGTTGCTGAATTATGGTGTTTGCTAAGCAGGAGAAACGGGAAAGGTTCGGGGTCAAGTCGGCTGTGTGTTCTTGTCTGCAGTACAATGCCCGTCTGAGTTCCTGAGCTATTTCACACAGGATGTAGCAATGTGGAGGAACAAACTGCTTCTCTTGGTCTTGGCAGCTCTGGGCTCTTTAGTGTTTTCTCAAGAAACCAACCTAAAATCTGACTTTGCCTCTGAACTGTCTGCTGGAACAGTCCTGCGTGGCCGGCTGGTTGTGGGGAAAGGAGTGAAGCTGGTCTCAGGAGAAGCAGCAAACAATGGTAGTGAAGTGCAAGATGGGCTTTCTGATGACTCTGAAGGATACCAGTCTGATCAGCAGGAGTCAACAGGTAAATACTGACTTGGTCAGTGGCTGGCCAGGAGACAGGCTGGTGTTATGTCTGTTTGTGTTAGTTTAAAAGTATGTTTAGTAGACAGTGGTCAAAGCTAAAGTTATGCCCTATATCTATCTATCTATCTATCTAGAAGGGTTGGTTGATTGCCTAAGAGTTTGACTTTGGCATTGTACATCTTCTGTTTTTTTTTTTATTCCACCTTAAATGGTGCATTTAAGGTTGTTCAGAAGTGCATTGGTTTCCTAACCAGAAGCCATAAAGGGGGATGACCCTGAGCTGCTCTAATTTGGTTTTTGGTACTGTCTTCTATATTTACAGCAGAGTCCAGGTTGCAGCACTTGAATCCTTTTGTGCATTGTGGTGAAGATGCTATGGCTCTGCGAGTTCGAGGGTCTAGAGTGCCCCACTTCATGGTTGATAGAGGTGGGTTTGTTGGCCTCAGCTGGTTCTTTAGCAGGTTGAGCTAGACAAACATTGTAATGGCTTCTCTTCCTGCCCTGCCTCTAGGTCATGATGGTTTGGTTCCAGTGTCCAGGATGCCTGCCAACTGTGGGTTCTCGGTGAAGAGGGCTCGCAGGGATGTCTTCCTAGTAGTTCATTATCAAGGTTGTAATGTTACACAAGAGGTAGGTGCCTAAGTATAGACTGACCTGGTGAGGAAGTTGCTACTTTGGCATTTACTCAAGGCTACATGTCTTATGGCCTTAAATAATTGCTGGTCAATACACACATTCTAATTGTTGGTCTGTAGTTAATGCTAAGATGCTCATAAAAAGGAACATTTATGGTGCTCATTTTTAAATGGACTTCTCAATTCTGTCTGCACTGAGACTTCTCTAGAGGTTGGTGAGGTGGTAATTTGGTAGTTCCTATAGCTCATTATGAGCTTGGAGTGTTCTCTTGGACCAGGGTTTGTTCAATACCTGCCTTAATCCTTTTTGTTAACTGCCAAGTTTAGTAGTTCTGAGTTCTGGGCTTTAGCTCACCAGGTCCAAGCCTGGAGTTCAATACCTACCTGCTATAAATCTCCAATTAGTAATACACTAGTCAGGCTGTATGGTTAGCATTTGTGAAGGCCAATGGCTGTTAATATCTGTAAAGATGCAACATCTGGTTTTACTCATACAGTGTTCCGTTTCTCTTGCAGGGTGAGAATTATGTTCTGCCGCTGCATTTGTGGGGTGCTCACATGAGCATGTCCTGTCCTGTGGCTCCATCTCCAGATGCCTCAAAAGCTGTTCCAGCTGAAAAAGTACCGGATAGTGACCCTAAATATCCGAGCCCAGGTTACCTGCCCTACCACCATAGGCATCCTTTTTACCCATATGATTATTCTTGGGCTTTCCCCACAAGCACCCCTACAGATACCCCAACTACTACAGTAGGCACGACTACCTCCACAGCCCCTACTGTCCCTGCTAGTGACCCTCGACAACCTAGATATCCGTACCCAGGCTTCCTGCCTTACCATCATAGGCATCCTTTTTACCCATATGGTTATACTTGGGCTTTACCCACAGGCATCCCTACAGCTACCCCAACTACTACAGCTACCTCAACTACTACAGCTGGCACCTCAACTGCTCCTGCCAGTGACCCTCAACAGCCTGGATATCTGTTCCCAGGCTTCCTGCCCTACAGACATAGGCATCCTTTTTATAGATATGGTTATCCGTGGGCTTTCCCCACAAGTACCCCTACAGTTACCCCAACTACCACAACCACATCAACTACACCTACCTCAACAGCCCCTCCTGCTCCTGCCAGTGACCCTCAACAGCTAGGATATTTGTTCCCAGACTACTTCAGGCCCTACCATCATAGGCGCCCTTCTTATAAATATGGTTATCCCTGGGTTTTTCCTGCAAGTGACCCTACAGTTGCCCCTACTACTACAGCTACTACCACCACTACTACTACAGCAGCTACCTCAACAGCCCCTGCTGCCCCTGCCAGTGACCCTCAACAGCTGGGATATTTGTTCCCAGACTTCAGGCCCTACCATCATAGGCGTCCTTCTTATAAATATGGTTATCCCTGGGTTTTTCCTGCAAGTGATCCTACAGCTGCCCCCACTGTTGCCCCTACTACTACTACTACAGCTACCTCAACAGCCCCTGCTGCCCCTGCCAGTGACCCTCAGCAACCAGGATATCTGTTCCCAGACTTCAGGCCCTACCATCATAGGCGTCCTTCTTTATAAATATGGTTTTCCCTGGGTTTTTCCTGCAAGTGCCCCTACAGTTACCCCCACTGTTGCCCCTACTACAGCTACCTCAACAGTCCCTCCAGTTCCTGCCAGTGACCCACAGCAGCCTGGCTATCCTTTTGCTCACGTATACCCATTTGGCCATGTTCCTTACTATTCTAGGCAAATTTACCAATATGGCTATCCATGGGTGCACCCTGCAAATGCCTATCCTGTGGCCCCAACATCACCTACAAGTTCTGGCAGTGATGCTCAAAAACCGATTTATCCCCCTTTTCCCATGCATAATCAAGAGTATCAGAAACCCATTACATACTACAACCATCATTCAAGCGCTCAGGATGCGTCTGCACCCTGGCCCTGCAATATGCCCTTCTTGACTGATTGCTGAACACTTCAGCCAGTGAAGTTTGTGGTCTGTTTCTTTCAGTGTAAGTGTTTGTATTCCTGTCCAATAAAAAAAAAAACATGCAGGGATTCATATTATTCAGAGCGTCCAGTTTGTTGTATGCATTTTTGTACTAGACTTGTTTCTAGCTTTGGCGGTTTTGCATGTAGCCTTTCCTGGTGCAAGGTATTTTTCCTCAGAAACCTAAGCCCTATGCTAGACAAGTTTCTATGCAGGGTTGGGCATCTTGAAGGCAGTGGATACCTCTATAAAAGTGATTTGTGGGTGGGGGGGGAAACATGGGTGGAAGTCAACCTAGCATGGAAGGTCAGGCATTTAAAAACCTCAGGGCTGCTGTTATGCCACCGGGCTCCAGAACAATAAGCATGTAAACCTAAAATGCTATGTTTTATATTGGGCAAATTTCTAGGCAGTGTAGACATCTCGAACAACATAGGTTTCTAAGCTTCTAACAAAGCAATTAAGTCATACTATAGATGTTTTGAATTAAGTAGTCATTTTTGCCCAAGTTAGCCATGTCTAGTTTCTGTAATCCATATCTAGAAAATGAATGCAAGCATTTTCAAGGTTTTATTTTTCCGTACTAATATCCAATGCAGTTGTACCCCAAGCCATATTCAACATACTCTAATGCCAGTTTAAACAATCATGGAAGGGTCACCCTCTTTGTTGCATCATAATTGCTGCACATGAAGCAGCATTTTTATTTTTTGCCTGCTTTAACAACTGTTCTCAAAAAGACCAAATGCCAACACGGTGCCTAAAGTGTTTTTGAGATTACTGAGTGGGGAGACAAAGGAACACTCACATAAGCTTCTCCAATTGGATGCTCTTCTCATGTTCTCTGCTTTTCAGACCAGCAAATTCAGCACGTATTTGCTCCAGCTCCAACACCAGCCGCTGATTTTTACTATATGTAAAGAGAGTGGTTCAGATGCAATGATGCAAAGGGATTTCAAGAGAACAGTAAGAAAAGAGGCAGAAGTGTTGGAATCACTGACTCTGTGAGCTCGTCGATTATCTTCTGTTTATGGTTGATGTCATCACGCAGGCGTCCGAGCTGTTTGTGCTGTGCTTCACGATGGTTATCGCGCTGCTCTCCCGCAAACAGAATCCAGTGTTAATACCACCACAACAATTATTTGCTTTGCAGGTATCAGATATAACTAGGGTGGTACCCCTAGCAGCATCAGTAGGTCGAGAATTGACTTTATAATAAAGGAAGCACTGTCCTAGCTTGTGTCAGTGAGCAGCTATGGCTATCACAGATGTCTCTGTTTACCTTAATATCCCCAGACTCTTCAGTGTCCTGCTGGCTGTCTAGAAGGGCCTCTGTAAATAAAGAGTCTGTTGAGTACAGATGGTATCTCTATGTTTAGCACATGAATGATGTAACAGCACTGAAAAAAACAAATGGTAACCGGGATTTCTGTTCTGCTGTTGTCCTGCAATATTGTACGGTTTTATATACACTCAACATCAACACAACAGATAGCTGCACCCAGAAGGAATCAGCCCACAGGAACGAAACTTGGTGATTAGGTCTGCCATCCTGAGACATGCGACTGATTCAGGTTTCACTCTCGGCTGAGCATATGACGTAAGCTAGGATGGGCCTTATTGCTGTACCTGACTGACCCAACAACCATGATTGTGGACATTCATGAGTCATCCTTTTAGTGCCAGCATCACTGGCAGATGGCTGCATGGCACAGGACTACATACATGCAGACCATTTAGACGACCTTCCTTAACACCATGTCAACGTGGCCAAAGACTGCAATGGTGTTGTGCCAGATTGTCATGCACTCAAAATGGTAGCTGGTCATCTTTAAAGCCAAGTCCTGCTTTTGTTTTGGTGGGCACGACCAACCAATCCATGTGTGGAGGCACTATGGTCAGCACCAACAGTTTGTTGTGATGCATCACCCGTCCAGAAGACCTGGTGGTTCTACATCCACCCCTACCACAAAATCTGCAGGAACTGTGTGAGAATATTTAAGATGAATAGGATAGATTATTGCAGGACACCAGTAGGACTCTCCACAACTCCATGCTGAGATGCCTAGCATGTTGCGTTAGCAAACATGGAGGCCAGGCAACATACTTAGAGACACTACTTCTGGATGTGTATCTTAATAATCTGTCTAAATTAATTATCATTTATTGTTCCTGGTGACCTTTATCTTCCTTCCCAATAGCATGGTAATCTGGGTGCAACTATTATTTTATTGATGAGTATGTATTGCAGCAGTGCCCTTGTGACTAGACTAATATAAATAATGTACACTGATG
The DNA here is from genome assembly GCA_024036415.1 of Prochilodus magdalenae. Classification (NCBI taxonomy): domain Eukaryota; kingdom Metazoa; phylum Chordata; class Actinopteri; order Characiformes; family Prochilodontidae; genus Prochilodus; species Prochilodus magdalenae. The sequence goes on along the minus strand of JAMWET010004900.1, from coordinate 46,708 downwards.
AGCCAAAATGTTGTAACCATCTAGCGAATATGGTGTGGAACCCATGTTGCTTACGTAGGTATGTCATATTGACATTCACATGAATGCCTGGACACACAGCAGCACATTGCCTAGAGCATCACACTTGCTCCACCAGTTTGTCTCCTGCCCTTAAGTGCATCCTGGTGCCATCACTTCCCCAGGTAAATGGCGTACAGTGACATGGCATTCATTGGTCTAGGTTTCATTGCTCCAAGACCTGAAAGGGTCTTATCTTACATACCTGTATTCTGCAGTCTTGCGAGCTCTTCACTCAGACAGTCATAGCTCTCCTCCAGCTGCCTCTTCTTCAGCTCCATGTTCTGCATGTACTCGGTCAGGGAGCGGATCTTTGCCTCATGCTAGCACACACACACCAAAATATAGTCAGTGTTACAGACAGTTATATACCAAACGGGTTGGTGACATGCCATCCAGCAGGTGTCAGTACTCCAGAACAGGTTTAAAGCAAGCTCCCTTCAAATGAGAAAAAGGGTTTTTGCAGCGCCACCTGCTGTTTCTCTATTCTTCACGTCACTTAGAAGAAAAGCACGGACAACCGGTAGGCTTGTTTACATGTTTTCAGTGGCTCCTTGCTGTTCAAAGATACTTAAACTCCCAGTCAAGCTTAATGTACGCTCATCATCAAAAGAACAGATGCACCCAGAGGAAAGTGTTGGCTTGCAATGCTGTTGGAAAGGAAGATAAAGGTAACCAGGGACAATAAATGACGATGAATTTAGACTAATATGGGAAATATTTATTGAGCTACACATACAGACCTACTGTCTCTCAGTATGGCACTGGGCTGCCATATTTGTGAACGCAAAGTTGTAGAGATGTCCTGTGATAATCCATCCCATACAGCTTGAATATTCTCACACAGTTCCTGCAGATTTCGAGGTGGGGGTGGAAGTGGGGTGACACCAAGCCTTTTGGAAATGTGACCCATTAAGACAAACCGTTCATCTTGGCGCTGACCACGGTGCTTCAACGCGGTCACTCCATGACAGTCTGGCATGTCAACATTGCAGACTTTGGTGACGTTGACTACGTTAAGGGCAGTCGCCATAATGGTCTGTGTGCATGTAGTCCTGCTTCATGCAGCCATCTGCCAATGGGGATGGCACTAACAGGATGACCCATGGAGGGCATCACTGTTCGCTGAATGTCTGAAAGGGAGGCTGTTGGGTCAGTCAGGTGCTGGGATAAAGTACGCCCCTGCATACGTCACATGCACGGCAGGGCATGAAACTTTTCATCATTGGCATGACTCACAATGTCAAACCTACCCACCAAGTTTCATTCCTGTCGGTTGATTCCTTCTGGGTGCAGCTATTTGTGCATCAACTCTTTTGATGATGAGGGTAATTTGAATGTATATAATATGTGGATTCACCACACAGCTTTAAATTCATCCAGCGCAGACTAGAACAATGGGTCTGATTAATAAACAGAGAGAAATAGCATGTGTGTGCCCACGTGAAGAGATAAGATACCATTTTGTGCCAACTGTGATTTTCACACAGAGGAATTTGTCTTCCGCATTTAACCCATCCGTGAAGTGAAACACCCACATACACACTCACTAGTGAACACACACACTAGGGGGCAGTGAGCACATTTACCCGGAGTGGTGGGCAGCCCTATCCATGGCGCCTGGGGAGCAGTTGGGGGTTAGGTGCCTTGCTCAAGGGCGCCTCAGTCATTACTGTCAATTCAGGGAATCAAACCAGAGACCCTCCGGTCACAAGGCTGGTTCCCTAACCTCCAGCCCATGACTGCCCTGAATAGTAAGAAGTGAAGGAATGTTGCTTCTTACTCTCTGAACACAGACCAAATTGTCAGTTTGGAATTTTGCAGGTGCTTCATGAGCACTGTGTCTCTTTTTCTCTCTCTTTCACACTCACTCCAGATATAAAGTCATTTCCGTCGTGTTCACTCAAACTATTCTGATGGTTGTTGAATATTTCATTTGTGGCTAAAAGTAGATTGTGTGTTAATAAATATGTACATTATTATACATATGTGTATAAAAATAGTTGTTGCTGAGGTCTATATGAGGGTCATGCATTTTTTGTGTCAGTTAGTTTCTCTACATACTGGTGAAAGTTTGGTTTGGAAAAAGTCAGGAAGTTTGTCATGAGCCCCTAGAAATCCGACATAAGGTCTATAAATAAAACTGATTCCGATGCTTGGTGTGAAAGAACTGGCTGTGTTTATTTTTTTAAAGTCATCAGAAGAGATGAATCAGCTCAGTGTCTACAAAGAGTATCAAGTTTTCTTGCTCCAAACTAAAAACTAAATTTTGATCTCCCACTGCAAAAACCAACACTACTGCCTAAAGAAATGAATCCGCTGAACTATACAGAGACTGAAATATACCTAACAGTGTGCAAAACCTCCACAGCCACAAGTTAGAGCTGTGGTTTGATTTGACAGAACACTCTTGCACCAGCCACTCTTGCATCAAAAAATTGCAACCAGATTTGGTGGATGCCTTGGCCCTGCCTGGTACGATCCTGAGGAGAATTTCCCAAAGACTGGGATTTTAGCAACTGCTGGTAGACCCGCATGCCTGCATGCTTCCATACACCTTCAGATTTAACTACTTCATTCACACTATGGCCTTTGGCACACCCAAATGCAGTCACTCCTTTTAGCCAATCATTAACATCTGCGTTGAAGCCATTGCCCACACATGGAACGAGACATTCACTATACTGTACCACCTCTTCTCTATCTATGAATCCCCTCACTCACACTCCTCTTGTATTTATGGCCACATTACCCAATGCAATGCAATCTGCAGGAGCCTGAAGTTACTACCACCTTACATACATTAATATGCAAGGTGACTTCTTTTTTTTTGTTTGCCCAGTGAGCTTATATACCACCCTAGATTTATGAGGAATGGACCAATGGAGTCTTTTTACATTGCAGTCACAATGTTTTATCATTTCCTTCTCCAAAACACGGTATTACACCATGTTACACTGTACTATTATGTGTACTTAGGTTTCTCATCACCTCCAGGTAACTGACATTTGTGCCGTTTTGCATATATTCAGTAATTCCTGCCATTTCCACACCACTCCACAGTGCCAGACATCTGTGCTGGTGCCTTACAGCTGTTTGGTGCTTTACAGTGATTCATTGTTACTTTTATTCTGGCAAAGTTATTACAGCTTCAGGAAACTTGCTTTCAGTTATTGATGACTTGCAGGGATATTAATTTTGTACTATAGACTATAACGCAGTAGTACAATAACTTCATATGACATACGACAATAAATCGGACTTGGACTTAAAACCTGAGGCATTCTTACAAGACCACTTATATTTGGTACACAGGTGGGACACAACAAGTGTGCAGGTATAAGTGCATGCCTCACCTGTGATATCAGAAGTTGGCAGGAAGATAGCTCCCTTCCGGTTTCCTCCATTTTGCGGTGACAGTCTGTCTGAACACTTTCCAGCTGCCTGCAGCGTTTCACTACTGACTTCAGCTCCGACTTCACCTTATTCACATACACACACACCACAGCATACTCCTCCTCTAACACTCCTGAGAGATCACGCGGCTGGGGAAAGAGAAGGAAACAGAGAGTGGAAGAGTAAATGGAATACTAGCAAATAAATAGGACGAGGCATAAAGGGAGAGAAGTATTAAGGATGGAGAGATTGTGAGCTGTATGCACTGGTGTGAGCATAATTCAGAGTTAATGTCGGCATCTGGCAGATGCTCCGAATGAAACAAGGCCCACCAAGCGCATCTGAATCTTAATGAAGGAGTGAGGAGTGCAATGCTGAGAGTTGTTCATATTTGTGTGCCTAACCACGCACCAGTCTGATATCGCTGCTGCCCAGAATGAGACTGAAGTCACTCAGGTCTTTCAGTAAGGTGTTGAGAACCTCAGTGACCCGTTTCCTCTGCTGACCGCTCACTTCCTGCAGCCGAAAGAACTCCGTCTCCAAACACATCAGATCAGTCTAAAAGAAAAGGATACATTCAATGAGCAACATCCAGGGCCTTTAGAGAAGGCCAAACGATCTCTCTGAAAAAAAAGACATCTATGTAAGTAGTTCATATTTCTTTCATAGAATAGCCTTGAGGCCAGGTGAGTGCTCCCAATGGTTAGCAAATCAAAAGCTGAACTAACGGCTTAATGTATCTGACTGACCACTTGCAGAAATAACTGATAGTGGAAACAACAATTTAGTAAGAAACGACATCACTCGAGGCCAGCGGTGCTCAATCCTGGTCCCAGAGGTTTATCACCCCACTCTAGTTTAGCTCCAACCCTAATTTAACACACCTGGCCCAGGTACCGAAGGCCTTTAGGGGCATCTGGATATTAGAACCATATGGACTGCACCTGAACCCTCCAGGGTGGTAGATCTCCATGACCAGGATTGAGCACACCTGCTCTAGCTACATACGTCACCAACCACAAATACAGTACAAGTGGTAGCCTGACCAGTTTGTTTAAGTTCATTGCTAGAAATGGAAGAGTAATAGCTGTATGCCAGGCCTAACAAGTCATTGCTAAAACGATTGCTAAAATATATGTTGATATTTAACTTTAATAGTCATAGTTTGCCATTGGATAAATTACCACAACTACTAACTTTGGAATCAGCACTTTTAAAAACATATATTATAAAAAATAGAACCTCAGTAGAACAAAAATATTTGGGATTGAGATGTACCTAATAGCATGCATTACCTCCACAAGCACAAATAAATTTTCTTTTTTGGGATTTTTACCATTGCTGGTAGACCCGTAGGACACTTCTATATGCCTGCAAATTTAGCTACATCCTTCACACTAGGGTCTTTGGCATGCCCAAATGCTGTCACTCCTTTTGGCCAATTATTAACATCTGCTCTTGACCCTGCTACACACCAAATGAGACATTCACTGCACTGTACCACCTCTTCTCAAGCTTTGAATCCCGTCACGCACCCAGCTGGTATTCATAGTCCCTTCATCCTAGTGCAGCACAGCGCCATCTGCAGAAGCCTGAAGTTACTACAACCTTAAACATGCAAGGTAACTCATTTTTGTCAGGTGAGCTTATGTATACTACAGTACATGTACAACCGGTGCAATATAGGGGTGAACAATTACAGTCTGTAGCCCATTTGTATACTGTATCAGCGCCCCTCTATCACATTCACCATTGCTCAGTTTTAGGGCCTACTGATAGGATATTATGTGGGTGGGGCAGTGACAGGAGTGACACTGACATGCTAGCGTGTGAGGTGCTGATACAAGTATCACTGTCACTGCTACGACACATCAGTGTCAATGCTAGGTTGAGCGTGGTCCGGCACCCAAACATATACAGAGCAGCCCTGTAGTCAGAAAGAGGCCAGTGATGAAGGGTTAGAAGGAGGCTAGCACAAGCTGTGTATCAACAGATGGGCCACAGTCTCTGACTGTCCTGCATGTAAAAACACACCCCAGACCAGCATGTAGCTGGAGCTGGTCCATGCTTTTCTTGTGATGGTCTTGTGCTAGTTTAGTGACCCAGAATGTTCTGACCAGCATACTAGCATTCAGAAGACAACATATGTTGGTTTAGCTGATGACCAGTCTAATAACTTTGATAGTATTATAAACATAAATCATAAGATTTGAATAATTACAATTCATCATCAAAAAACTAGACGCACCCAGAAGGAAGTGTGGGATTGCAGTGCTATTGGGAAGGAAGATAAAGATTACCAGGATCAATAAATCATAAATTTAGACTGATATGGGGAATATTTATTGAGCTACACATACAGGCATTGTGTCTTTCAGCATAGTGTTGGGCGGCTATGTTCGCTAACGCAGCATGCCAGACGTCTCCCATGGAGTTGTAGAGGTTCCTAATGGTGCCCTGAGATAACCCATCTGATGCAGCTTGAATATCCTCACACAGTTCCTGCAGATTGTGTGCAATGGGTGGAGGTGGAGTGACACCAGGCCTTCTGCGTGACAAAACACTTTCTGATGACCACAGTGCCTCCACACACAGATGCGTTGGTTGTCTCTGCTAAGAAAAAAGAGGGTCTTGTAACTAAAGATGACCCATTAAGTCACTCCATGACAGTCCCGGCACATATCATTGCAGTCTGTGGCAACACTGATATGGTGTTAATGCTGAATGTCCGTAATTGTGGCTGTTGGGGCAGTCAGGTACAGCGATAAGGCCCGTCCTGGCTAACGTCACATGGAAACTTGAATCATTTACAGTCTCATGATGTCAAACCAAGTTTCACCAGTCAGTTGATTCATTCTGGGTGCAAATATTCTTGATAATTAGTTTAATAAGAAATGTAAAACCAGAATAATGGCCAGATGGTAATGGTAATAATGGTAAAGGCCAGAATAATGAATGAAGCTGCTAGATTATGGAATTATGGAAAGTATTGGGAATATTCACAGTTATAATTATAATTCACGTTATATTAGCAAAGTGGTTATCTTAAGACATGCATTTAATGGAAAGGTTGTTAACAACGATCCAGGTCACATTTACTACATTTTAATGTTTTCATAGCACACCAAGTAAAGCATCTAAAAGACTTTGCATTGTATATAATATTATTGAATAAAATCTAATTAATAATAGATTTTTTGGGGACATGCTGTAGCTCATGTTACAAATCAATAAGCATGTATTGCCAATCAAACTCATCAAACTGACCATTTTCTGGGTGAGCTCCTCAGTAAGCAGCTTGTTCTGCAGGCTCTTGTCCTGGACCTCCTGACTCTTCTGGTCATAGCTGAGGGCCAGTTCCTCCAGAGCTTGCAGGACCTCCTTTACTTCTGCCTTAGCGCTCTCGCTCTCAGACTGCAGGCGTCCCAGCTCACACTGCACGCGTTCACTGTCCGCACGTGATGATGCCAACAACTTGATACAGACACATGAACACGTATACACTCAACATGAGATTAAAACTTTGGCTTCAGATGGATCTGAACTTGTTTAGAATGAACAAGGATCAATGATAAACAGAGAACCACCTCCTCCTGATCCAGCATCTGCTTCTTCAGTTTCTCCACCAGCTGACTCTGCAAGTTAATCTCATCATCCTGCAAAAGAGACAGAAGCAGACAGCAGAGAGAAAGACAACATCAGTAAAATATGCAGCTATAAGGCTGGCTATACTGAACATGCTAAAGTAAAAGCAATCAGGCATTCGGACCTGTTTACAATGATTATAATCTGTTTAAACCCAAAACATTGGTAGAGATAATAAGTAAAATATATATAGTCTCTGTCCAAAGAAAACGGGTAACTCTAAAATGGCAGCTTTACAGGACAGAGCACAATTTTAATTTTTATGTAAGTTAATGGAGCCAGACTTTTGGGATGAGATTTTGGACCATGTCTGTTGGTTAATTCCTAATGCAATTTTACACAAATTGCAGTAAGAAATTATGTAGTACACTAATACTATGTGTACTAACCTGCAGAAAATTGGTACATAGTATACACTGTGCTGTATTAGTTTGTAGTACACAACTCTGGCACAGCCAGTGTTCTTAATAACCACATGGTGAGCAGACCGAGCCCACTGTTTTGAAATAAATCTGTCCCAGTGTCTGAAAATCAGTGTGTAAGTTCGCACTACACCATCACTACTGAATTTCATATTGTCTGGTATTAATGAAACCTTTTGTACTTTAATAAAAAAGGAAAATCCGATTTTACATGTGTACAACTGTTCAAAGCTGTGTTTCCTCATGACATACAGGTTAGCATTTTAGAATTGGCTAAAATCGTCACTCCTAAAAGAAAAGAAACTGTCACTTAAATATATATGACAGAATATATTGTTCATTCATTAATTACATAAACATATTTAGGGTATATTTAAGGTATACGCTCAAGTCCAAGTCAGTTAATAACAATCACAACAAGTCCAAATCAATAGTAGTTAATAGAAACTGGTTTTCAACTTTAATTTAATGATTAGTACAAAAGAGCGCACAAGCTGAATCATAAAAATATGGATCTTATAATGAGTCTCTGCCCAGTTCTTCCTTATCAGACTATGTGACAAAAGGCTAAAGCGACATAATGAATTTGCCCTTTGAGATCATATTCTTTGACTCTCTGTATATGATGACATGACGGGCTCCCCTGATAAGTAGGACATTTCAGGCAGGCAATGTGAGAATGAGAATAAAGTCCAGAATCATGGAGAGAATAATAATAATAATAACAGACACAGTCCTTTTCCTTTTGCTCTCAATAACCGGGTTTTGGCTTGGTCCATCAATAGGGTTCAAGTCTGGGGAATAAGGGGGCCAGGGTAGTACTTGAAAGTCTTGATCTTCCAACCAGTCTCGGACATTTCTAGCCATGTGACATTGTCTTGCTGGAAGATCCACCCACAAACACACTCACTAGTGAACACACACACTAGGGGGCAGTGAGCACACTTACCCAGAGCGGTGGGCAGCCCTATCCACGGCACCCAGGGAGCAGTTGGGGGTTAGGTGCCTTGCTCAAGGGCACCTCAGTCGTTACTGTCAGTTCAGGGAATCGAACCGGCGACCCTCCGGTCACAAGGCTGGTTCCCTAACCTCCAGCCCACGACTGCCCCCAGTAACCATTTACCTCCCCTTCCTGAGTAAATTAAAAAAACAGGTGGTATATCAGGAGCAGTGGTAGACAGAGGATGAGATTAGAGCTGGTGTATAATGTCTACGGTAAATGCTCATCTTGTTTTATGGTAGGCCTGATAATGAGCAACAGAGCTATGGCAGATTACAGCTCCTCTTATGCATCCTGAATGGATGTTTATCTATTACATACATGAGGAGAACAGGGGAAGAGAAAGAGAGATTATGAGAGATGAGGAGATTGTAAGCATCTTTTTAAACATGAGATGATGATCAAATTCATCACTGTCAAAAGCGCGCTATTTTTATCTTAAAGAAATAAATAAAAGCCACACAAACGTGTGCGTGCAGACTCATCTGGCCGAGGATCCCTCATGAGCATTCACCCAGGCTCAGTTCATGACTGTCCTCATCTCACTGTCTCCCAATAGGATTTCTCTGGTAGGTTCAGGAATTTAGAGATACAGTCCCTCCATAAAGAGCCATTATATCTTCTGTAATATTACCTTGTTACTGTTACTGCACTATATGCACTGTGGCAATATGTTAGTGCACCTTCTTTCATGAGTATTTTCGAATGATAATACACAGGAAGTGATGGATTGCAGTGGTATCAGAAAGGAACAGTAGATGATTCCAGGAAGGATAAATGATGATTCATTTAGACGGTTATGGACAATATTTTTTGAGCTACACATACAGAAGTAGTGTCTCTCAGTGGGGTGTCGGGCCACGGTTTTAGCTAACGCAAGAGACCCCGACAGTGTTCTGTGATAATCCATCCCATTCAGCTTGGATGTTCCAGTTCCTGCAGGTTTTGCGGTAGGGGTGGAGGTGGAGTGGCACACAGGCCTTCTGGACGTGTGATGCATGACGTTGGTCGGATTCATTGGTCGTCTCCACCGAGACAAAAACAGGACTCATCACTGAAGTGCATGCATGCATGTAGTGCTGTGTCATACAGCTGTCTGCCAGTGGTGCTGGCACCAACAGGATAACTCATGAAGAAGCGACTTTTTACCGAGTTCCACTTTCGTCATAAACATTTACTTACTACTGTTTTTTATGTTTGTTATATTACATGCACTTCTGAGCTGAAACACTATGAGCACGCACATATGCAGCAAATAAAGAAATGATGGCATTTCCCCAGGCAGAAAATGACAAGCCAGCGAGGGGAGTGTCACGTCTGGGTAGTATTCTGCTGAAAAACACTGGGGTTGGACATTTATGTGGACATCAATTTGACATGTGCCTTTCACATACATCAATGCAGACCAGGTACACCCCGACATGGCAATGTTGTTCCCTGAAGGCAGTGGCCTCTTTCAGCAGGAAAATGTGCCCAGCCAGACTTACTTTGCTGAAAGCTGAAGTGCTTTCATCGCACCACTAATTTCAGCACTTTGGCCGGTTTATATATCTTATGCTGATAAATGCTGAATGTATTAAGAGGTTCAGTTGCAGTTTCATATGTTACTCCACACATAATGTGGCATTACAATTCTTGTATACGTTTTGATTTGTATCTATCAATCTACTCTCACTACAAAACATACATATATGGCATACAACCTTTGGCATCCCATCACCACTGTGATTAAAGACATTGAACTTGTTGTGATTGTTAAGGCTAATGAATACAGATGTGATTTTTTTGCTTCCTAGCAGTGACGTTAGTTATTTGGCTGTTTCTCTATTGACATTTAAAACAATCATGTCATTTAGCCTGTTTTTAGAAATCCACCAAATGGTTCCAGAGGGACATACAGTCCTCATCAAAATCCTTCTGGGTTCCACTTTGCACCCACAAGGAATCAACCAACAGTGATGAAACTTGGTGGGTAGATTTTTACATAATGTGAGAGATTTAAGTTCCAGTGCCTGGCCACACATATGAAATAAGCAAGGACATGCTTTATCGCTCTACCTGACCGACTATATAAGGTCACTTATTTGCACATGCTTTCCATTTCCATTCCTAGTTGTCATGCGTCACATGTCCAGAAGGCCTGGTGTCACTGAACCTCCACTCCTACTGCAAAATCTGCAGAAACGGTGTGAAAATATTTAAACTGCATGAAATGGATTATAACAGGACACCAATAGGAACCTCTACAATTCCATGCTGAGACATCTGACATGTTGTATGGTGGCCCGACGCCATACTGAGAGGCACTACTTCTGTATGTGTAGCTCAATAAATATTGTCCATATAAGATGATCCTGCCTTTGTTGGAATTACATCAAACTCACCAGGCAGTGCCATATGCTACAATGAATGAAATTAAGCTTATGGTTCACTAAAGCAAATTATGCTGCCAGCTTTTGAAAATAATAAATCAATATGAGATGGCTATTGTTACAAGAAGAAGTCCCGATCAAGCACAAATCTGACAAGCAGTCTGTTAACACAAGTGCCTGAGAACATACAGGCTTGCATTTCATCTTCATCAAGAAGTAGCAGTAAATTAAAGCTGAGTGACGAGAGCAGCATTTTTATTCTAGACGATCCAACATGAGTTCTACATTTACCTGTGGTTTTCATATGATTACATTTACATTTAAATTAATTGCACATTTGATCATATCAGCTTACTAAAATAAAATCCTTTTGAACGTTTATTATTCAGGTAGAAACCAAATACATATAAGTTCTCTGGATAAATACTGTATATGTCACCTAAGAATGTTGAAGGTGGTGGTAACTTCCGGCTCCTGCAGATGCCGCTGCATGAGGCTGATGGGATTATAAATACATGTGGGTGTGTGCTGGGATTCATAGATTGAGAGGTGGTACAGTGCAGTGAATGTCTCATTCCATGTGTGGAAAATGGCTCCAAAGCAGATGTTAATGATTGGCTAACATGAGTGACTGCATTTGGGCGTTCATAGTGTGAAGGGAGTAGCTGAATCTGCTGGTGTTTGATAGTCAGCTACTTTCTTCACACTATGGCCTGTACGTTCATACAGGTCTACCAGCAGTGGCAAAAATCCCAGTGTTCTCCTCAGAATTGTACCAGTGTATTAACAATAAGCTAACATAGTGTCCCTAAGGCCAAACACCACTCCTATAAAGATCTAAAAGCTACTGAAGTACTAATAATGCCCCCTGTGTAAAGAAATTTGCTAAACCTGCTAAACACGAGTGTGAAAGTAGGTTGATTATTATCATTATGATTATTAATTGCTATATAAAACTTGTGGTTATCAACTGAATTGTCTAGTTTCGTTGATTGGAGACAGCTACTAAAGAACAAGCCCAAAGTGACCACATAAATGGCATCATGCTTTCTCATAGTCAGCATTTAGCTCCCAACTGATTAAGGACACAGATCCAGATTAAATAAACAATCCATGCTCATGTCAAGTCAGAAGTTAGATATGTGTTAATGTGTGTTTTCTGATTTCTTGTATCTACATGCATTTGCTTCAACCCAGAAATCAAACACCTAATAACACCTCACATTCTTTTACAATGTTAATATATTAAGCCATCTACCACGCAGGATGTTCATCTGTTGGAGCTTGGGAGGTGTGACCATACAAAGAGGCCCTCGGTAGGCAAGGTACTGTTGCTACTGTTACGTTGTTGCTCTAGTTTAAGACATGTTACAGATTGGTGGCGCTTGGTTGTGCTCTGTGTGGGTCATTACGTGTGGCCATGGTTGGATTTGCAGTTGTATGGTCGTTGGTGACCGGCCATGCTATACCTATCAGATCAGTAGCAGCGGGCAGTGGTTTCCACATGTTCCCTGTTTAATAAAGCATTTGCCCGCATTGTGTAATTACTGTGACAGGACTATACAAGTGAATGAGTAAGTGAGTCAGTGAGTGAGTGAGTGAGTCAGTGAGTGAGTCAGTCAGTCAGTCAGTCAGTCAGTCAGTTAGTTAGTTAGTTAGTTACCAGCCACGTCCATTAAAGTATTTAATGCGGCCTAAATGATGTAGACTGAAGGGTTATTGTCTATGCTGATTGTATTTAGATGTGTTGAGTTGCCCTTTGCTTAGAAAAGGGCAAAGGTTAAGTGTCTTCTCAGATTACTGAGAACCTAATTACATACACCTCTGATTGGCTGATACATTACTTGGCAGCAGAGACTATTCTCGCCATGTTTCTCACTAAACTTGGTGGCCAATTAAGTTATCGAGGATTCCTCACAGAACAGCTGTGTGTTGTCACCTTGTCATCGAGCTGTTTGTAGAGCTGGCGTATCTGCTCCTCGGTGGCTGTGACGAGGACGGAGGTGGGAGCAGTGGAGCTGTTGTTGCTGCTACTGTCCTCCAAAGCAGCATCCTCCCCGAGCTCGCACTCCACAACACACACCGTGCCCTGCTCCACTTCGGGGACCGCCTCACCTATAACACACATTTGTTACTATTGTACACACCAGCTCTACCTGTGGGACCAACTCTGCAACAACACCGCGTAGACTGGCAATCAAAAACAATTGCTCACGTGCATATACAGTAGTGTGTGAAACTTTCAGACACCTTAAGAAATGATATTTAAAAAGCTATTTAATAGTGATATTAAATCATAATCAAACTATTTGTGGCATCTCATATGTTGTTACAAACCTCTTCTCATGCCATCTCAGTAAAATTAGTATTTAAAGCCTAAATGATGATAAACTGGTGATGAATTTAACACACATGTGATGGCTGGGGGCACTAAGGAATCATCTGGAGCCTAACCTTGTTCTTCAGTCTAGCTCATAAGTCAGTATAGCGACCTGCTACTGGCTGTCACTGGCCTCTATAAGCTCGGGAGGCATGGCTTGGCACCAACCATGCCTTGAGGGTCATGGTAGGTGCATGCCCTCCTAAAAGCAGCTGTTTATAGTTGTTAAATGCGGTTGTTTGATCTCAGCATCCCTGAATATGTCTTGGATTATGTGGACTGCAAGAAGCTGAAAATTCAGCCAACATCTAGGACCGAAGTTTAGAGGGATAGAAATTCCTCCCTCAGATTTCTTTGAAATATCAGAAAAGAAGTCTCCTGACAATAATTGATACTGAAAATTTCAAAAGACAATTTCAATTTAGAAAATTTTCAGTATTCTATTTAGACCTTTTTATAGAGGCTTTTGGGTCATTTTCTGGGTTTCCTTTTGCTGAAAAACTGAATGCTGTTTTGACTGAAAATTTTGAATGCAAATCTCTGACTTTAGCGCAGGATCGAAAACCAAATGTATAGTCCCAAACATGATAATAACCCTAGATGAGTGTTACCTAATACAGTGAATGACATAGATAACACTGTAACAGATCAGATATTGAAATATCTCCCGCTTCCCACTACAATAAAAAGCAATCTGCCATTGGAGATGGCGCATAACACTCTATTGTCCTGTAAAGTTTGATGTCAATTACTGTTATTATAGCCGAGTTATGGCATTCTGAACTTCTTTGGCTCTCCAAACCTCCACCGCGTCTCTGCAGGTCCCAAAGTTGATTACAGGTGTGCGAGATTCATTTCCCCAGTTCCCTGATGGCTAGCAATTATTTCTAAGGGCACATCATGCAGTTAGTCACAGATTTTGTATGTTGTTTGTTGCACAGTTTTCCATTTCCTTTGTGGTGTTATTCATGACTTCATCAGCGATTAGCCAACATGAACTCAACTTTCATCATGTAATCTGAAGTCACGCAACCCCCAAATACAGACACATGCTGAGAGTGAGGCTGAGAGAGGACGCATATGATATAGATCTGTTTCTAAAGGTCTCACCATTACGCCAACGATTAAGCTCAGCCTCCAGTCTCTGGATGGTCTCCTTCAGACTCTTGTTCTTCTCCTTCTCCTTCTCATATTTCCTCTTCCACTGCTCTGCGGTCAGCTCCAGATTCACAGAGGCTGTGTTTCTGATGGTCTTGGCACTGGGGAGGGGGATGAAGAGAGTGTCAAGGGCACTCAAGGCTAATGGATGTAACCTTTTGCTACTCTTGAGCATATGCACATGAATTATTGAACTGAGCTGTGTGCACTTTTGGTGTTTTGCTTGTGTGTCCCTAGTGTGTTACCGTTGTCCAAACATGAGCGTGGATTTGGTCTCTGCCTCGTTATAGGAAGAAGGGGAGCAGCAGATGAACATGGTGGTTCTGCAATTTCCTCCCAAAGAGTCCTGGAGGATTCGTGTCATCTTACTGTCCCGATATGGCACATGGGTCTTCTACAGGGTGAAAGGGCAAAAATGGGCCCACTTAACACTTTAATTGTTCAGATAATCCACATTATAGAATCATCTCTGACATAGGAAAAGCTCACTGAATGAAATGTTTCTCAACAGGCTGAATGTCACTGAACTCACCGTTCCCTCGGCCAGGGCTGATATGACGTTACCCAACGCAGATAAAGACTTGTTGATGTTTTTGGCCTCGTCCAGGACAGAGCCCTCTGCACCTGTCTTACTCACCTAATAAGTGAGAAAACGAGAGAAACAGAAAGAGACGTTTGTGTCTTAACACATACAGTCACACAGAAAACATGTGCACCACATTACTGACTGGGGGCAGGCTGGAGGTTAGGGAACCAGACTTGGTCGCCGGTTCGATTCCCTGAACTGACAGTAACGACTGAGGTTCCCTTGAGCAAGGCACCTAACCCCAAACTGCTCCCCAGGCGCCGTGGATAGGGCTGCCCACCGCTCCGGGTAAGTGTGCTCACTGCCCCCTAGTGTGTGTGTTCACTAGTGAGTGTGTATGTGGGTGTTTCACTTCACGGATGGGTTAAATGCGGAAGACAAATTCCACTGTGTGAAAATCACAATTGGCACAAAATGGCATCTTAGAACTATCTCTTAGAAATCTCTCAAACCGCCAGAACTTCAGAATCAGATATAAGGCAGATTTGTGGGCCTACGCGCACACCCAGCCTAATAATGTTAGTGGACCTTCCCCACATATCTGCTATCAAAACACGCACTCACAAAACATTACTAAAGTAAAAGGATTCAATGGAGCTGTGTGCAAATGTCAGAGACCACCCTATTCATTTTCCGGCCAAAGCAGCCCTTTAGCACAGACTGAGAATTACACAGATGTCTTAAATGTCAATTAGCATCTCAATTTTATTCTAATGTTATTACAGCTTTCATACTATTTCAGGACACATGCTTTTAGAAATCTGCTTTCCATACAATTCCATGCCTTCAATTCAGTCACAGAAGTTGCATTTTTTCCTTGTCATACTACAAGTAATCCCAATCACGTTCATGTCTGGACACTGGGGTGGGCATTGCTCTGCGAACACCAGTACATACACAAAGCTTCTTTTTCTTTTGCTTTCTCAATATAGCTAGCTGCACATCCTTTCAGACCCATAGCATTGAGTTGTCCTCTCACAGTGGAAGGATGGACATAATCAAATGTTGATGTTTTCAGATTGTGGAGTGGAGAGTGGAGTTTCATTTTCTCCAAATCTCTTATAGATGAAAGCTATTGTTAATCTAATAGGGGTAGTTTTGTGGTTTAGCGGCGGATAAGAGTCTTTGTTTTTCTCTCTCGCTTTTAGTGACTTTTTGATCTCCAGTTATGGAAGCCTTGTTTCTACACTTTGTCATTTTGCTTCTCCTCCACATTGTCAGTCTAATCTCCACAGCAATATCTCCAGAAAGATAACTACTACTTACTGGCTGTTTGGACTGGAAATTAAACAGCTATACCACCTAGTGTGCTGAAAGATGGTTTGACTGTATCTACAGTCTGTGGCCTGTGTTCTGCTAGTCTATAAACAAACCCAAGTCTGCCAAGGTTGAGGAAATAAGTGACATGGATGTCCCCAGTAGAATCCAACATCAGGGGATACCCCAGGAAGTTAAAGCCACTTTGACCTGGACAGTGTGGTGTCTGTAAATATGCCTTGTTTGCACATATTGAGTTTTCTCTGACAACTGAATCACTGATGTAAAAAAGACTAAATGTGAAGAGATATTAAGAAATAAAGAAATCCATTACTTTTATGCATCATTTGCACCCTGCAGGCATCATGTACAGTCTCTGTAAATTCCATGATGAATAAACCAAAAAAGTCTGGTTCTACTGATCTACACACATGGCTGAACAGGATAGGCCTACACTCATTCCTTCAAATAAGAGACACACACAAACTGCTCTTACCTTCTCACTCCCAGCTAAGTCCACTAAGTACAGCTTGCCACTTAGCTTCTGCTCGGTCTCCACATGCTCTTGTTTGATATTGATGAGGAATATACTGTGACTCCTGGAGCTGTGCTCATTCATATCTGAGGAAAAACCAACCACATCTCGCATCACTGGAGTTACTGCATTGCAATTAAACACTGACCTCATACGTCAAACTAAATGGCATTAGCAAAGACCATTAGCTTTGGCAAAGGGCAGGTTCATTAGAACCAATTGAACTGTCCATTAGATAGATAGATAGATGGGTTCTAACACAGCACATGGGTTCTAATTCATCTACCTACTTTGTCCTACTTGATATTTGTTTTTAGTAGATGATAAGAGACTATTAGAAAAATTGTAGCTCTTGCGATTTTGCGATTCTGCGATTCTGCAATTTTGATAAAAAAATGATTCATCTTTCAGTCCTAATAGACAGCTAGCAAAACGAAGTCTGCAGTTTTGCTTTTGTTCTTTTCTCCAATGGGACCTCTAAAGAATCTTCAGTGGTGCCTCCCTCTTTGTAATCAATGTCTAATTCCTATTTCTGTCATTCTCAGAGATACTTTTCCCACAACAAAGACCAGCACGAAAAACAACACCTGCTACAATCCCGGTCTTTAATAGATTTAAGAAAACTAAATGCCGTACTTCTTAAACTGGGTCACTGAAAGTGCACACATCTGCTGAACATGAAAATCTGTTGAACATGTGGGGACAAATGGACTGTAATGCTTACTGGTAACTGCCACATGACGGTTAGATTTCCCTTCATCAATCACATCCATCACTTCCTCTGGACTAGAGACGAAACGCTCCGTGCAGCCCTGTCACACAAACGGTTCAGACTTAACCTGAATAGTGAGTGCACACAACCGTAGGTCATACCTGTCTGTCTCAGTCAGAGGTTCAGTCATAAGATGTGCTTGGGCAGTTTGGCGGTTACTCTGCATATGTGTGTGTCATTGCTCAGCCTGTGACTGCTTGTTACTTCTGCCACAGAGACGATGACAGCTCTGAATTCAGTCTGATATTTACGTGTGCTGTGACAGATTTGAGTCCAGCCAGCATATGAGTGTTGTTATGTTCATTATTATGCCAGTCATGACTCCAGTCCAAAATGTCCCAGCGGCCTGTCGGCTCCCATTCCAGCTTACCTTAACGTACGGCACTCTGTTCTTATCTTCATGCACTGACAGGTTGGTCTTACTCACTGTGAAAGAGAGAGAGAGAGAGAGAGAGAGAGAGAGAGAGAGAGAGAGAGAGAGAGAGAGAGAGAGAGAGAGAGAGAGAGAGAGAGAGAGAGAGAGAGACAGAGAGAGAGAGAGAGAGAGAGAGACAGAGAGAGAGAGACAGAGAGAGAGTGGCGTAGAGGGAAATAACAACACTCATCAGATTTCTTCAGTACTTGACAGTCTCAGAGGAAAGACACAACAACCATAAGATGGAAACCGGAGATGGTGAAGGAAACGAGTGACAATATATCAAGCTGAGGAGAATAGAGGAAATTCAATAAGCAAACAAAACTGAATTGACAGAACAGGCAGGGAATAAGAGTGAGGAGTAATAAGGCTTCAGCATCACAGTTGGATTTCAGAGATCACAGGTCATTCAGAAATCTTGATTGCTCTATAAAAAAACAAACATAAAAACCTACCATCTTGATGTGACTGGAATTAGAATAAGAATCTGGTGCTTGTAATTACAGTTGGAATAAGTGTGTGATAAATTAACATATTTAAATTTTGTTCCTTATTTAACCCTTCAACATCCACAGCAAGAAAAAAGAAGCAAAATTGAATGACATTAGTTTAGCATACACTGCAACAATTGCAAGTTTTTACAAGCAATTAAATAAGTTTTACTCAGTTAAAAAATATATATTGTTAGAAAGAATTGTTCATTTAAAGTCCTTTTTATTGATTGAATAAATCTAATTCATTCATTTAAGTTGGACCAATGAAATCCTTTTTCCAGTACAGACAACTTGTAGCATAAAACCTTCATTTAGACAGTTTGGTAACTCAAATTCCTTCTCATTAGACTTCTTTTTGTTGGGTAAAGTTAAATAATTCTGTTTATTCAAACCTCCATAACTATGATAGTCAACACATGTGGAGAGATTTACTTGTTGCTTGCTTCTTCTATAGGTGACAACAGCAAATGCATATCTACTGAGACTCAATGATCTCTGGTGGATTTTTAATCTACCCCAGCCAATTGGTAGAGATGGCACAATCAACTTGAGTTAAGTTCAACACCCTCCTTAATAAAATATAGTCACTCAAAACTTATTCTGTCAAAAAGTTGACCATAAGGTTAAAGGGTTAAGTGGCAGATTTAGTAAAAGTGGTTCTAATTACCCACAAACTGGCCATGCTTTGCAGGTCAAGGTCGTAAATTTACCTTATCTACTGAAAAACATTCATGCTAATAAACACTGGCACAACTTTATAATTAACATATAATTAACACAGAGTATAATCACATGTTCAGCTCACATCGTTTAGCATGCAACATATCTCTGCCAGGTATGAGAACAGATTAAAGGGTACCTATTAAGGTCATTATGCTGAATGTTCATAATTTTTTTTATTGTGGTGGGGGGGTGGGGTTACAAGAACACATTTACATGGTTACATGCTTGAATACTTCATACTGTCTATCTGTATTCACCCTCTGTGACGTTAAGCCCCGCCTCCTGATAAGCCTAGTGTGCTTTGATTGGTCAGCTTGCCCACTCTGTTTTCACTGCTCAACCACCAGAGTGGTATTGCCCGTACACATCCTCCTGTAGTTGCTGTGCATTGTGTAAGGGTGTGCCAGCTTGCCAGTAGACGGGCAATAGGGATTGTGTTAAGAGATGACATCAGTACTTTTATACTCTCAGGCCATTTACATGCATGAAAAACTGCAACACACTAAAAGAGAATGAACAGAAAAGCATAACAGGTTCCCTTTAATCCTAAATGGTTTCAGCATCAAACATTTAATTAGCCAAAATAATGACCCAATATTTCAACCTCATAAGTCAGAATTATGATTACCTGAAGAAACAAATGATTGCTTGTAGAGAAATGTAATATTTCAACATCACGAATGGGTTAGTTTGGGAAAATATGACATTAATATGCCAGACATTTGAGGATATTAAGTCATTATTTTTTGACATGTATTCACAGCTGGTGAGAGAAGCTGAGTTCTGGGCTGAGAGCATTTATGTGAAATTGTAAAATTCCTGTTTAATGTCACTGAGTGATCTCAGGTCATTTGGGAATGGGATGATTTTAATTATAGCTATGTGCAGTGTATTAAAGTGTGGCAGTGACATTTTTACACGCACCCACAAACATACACACACACACACACAAACGCACACACACACACACACACACACACACACACACACACACACACACACATACAGACACACACACAGAGACACACACACAGATACACACACACACACACACACACACACACACACACACACACACACACAGACAGACACACACACACAGACACACACACAGACACACACGCACCCACAAACATACACACACACACGAACGCACACACACAGACACACACACACACACACAGACACAAACACACACACAGACACACACACACACACACACACACACACAGACACACACACACACACACACACACACACAGACACAAACACAGACACAGACACACACACACACACACACACACACACACACACACACACACACACAACCACACACACACACACAACCACACACACACACACACAGACACACATACAAACACACACACACACACACACACACACACACACACACACACAACCACACACAGACACATACACACACACACAACCACAGACACATACACAAAAACACACACACATGCTCATTTACAAACAGACCTACAAAATCACACACACAAACACAGACACACAAACACACACACACACACAGACACACACAAACACTCAGACACACACACACATGTACATGCCCATTCACAAACACAGACCTACAAAAACACATGCACACACGCAGACACATGAACACACAGACACACGCACACAAACCCATGTACGTACACACACACACACACACACACACACAGATAAACCAGAGTGCACAAGAATAACAAAGTAACAAGTAGCTTCGGTAAAGCAGGGAATTCAGAGGTGATTTAATAATCATTTGTAAAAGAAAATCAGTATTATGGGAACACCATCGATTATAGCATCCTAGCATATTGTTCTCTGAGAGGGAAACTGCTGTATATGCATATTCAAAGATGCAAAGGCGCAAGTGAGCAGCAACCACCACTTTGGTCTTTTTATAGGAGCTGCAAGCAAAACACAACAGCCACTTATAACACCAAGTTTGTGATGGTGCAAAATGTTAGTAAACTTGCCCCTGTTGGTTGATTTCTTCTGGGTGCAGCTATTTCTGCAACCGCTCTTTTGGTGATGAGTGTAACTGACAGTAGCAGCCCCCAATCATGGCATACATTCCTACTCTCCGAGCAGTTTAATATTTCTGATAAAACTAAACATACTAACAGTGTGTGACTTTCAGACTCTCTACACACAAACCTAAACAGGCAACACATTCAAACACCAGGGCAGCAGCATGATGTTTCACAGGAATCAGGCCAGACAGGACAGGAAATGAGTGTCAGCCTCTGCTGGGTTGCTGATGCAGTATGAATATTTTAATGTTTTAATATTTTAATCTGATTCTGGGTTTCAAAGAACACCAAATAACAGCCTCTCCCTCCCTCCCATGCTCTCTCTCCACTCATCTAACGGTATGTGCTCTCTCTCTCTCCCTCTCTCTCTCTCTCTCTCTCTCTCCCTCTCTCTCTCTCTCCCTCTCTCTCTCTCTCGCTCTGAGTGTTTGTGTGACTCAAAGCCAAATCTCCACTCTAAATGCAGATGAGCAGCTTCGTTCTGTCACAGCATTTTATCGCAGCTCATTATTACCATAATACAACATGAGCATTTACTGTATTCCTGTACTTCCCCCGTTCCTCATCTCGCTCTGCATTCTCTCTCTCTCTCTCTCTCTCTCTCTCTCTCTCTCTCTCTCTCTCTCTCTCTCTCTTTCATGCTTAATTGAATTAAAAAGAGGTGCTCTCTTTCATTGCTGCTTGCCGTTAAACAATTTCTTCACCTCCACTCACAAACTCACCATCAAGCAGGTCTCGAATTTTATCCATGTAGATTTCAAAGTAAGAAACCTGTAAGATAAAGGTACAAATCTCAATGTTATGCATAAATATGCATTTTGTAAATAATGTACATTATTATTTTTATTATTATTGTTGTTGTTGGTGGTGTTGTTGTTGTTGTTACAGATCAATAATAAAGAAATTGCTCTCTTGTGGGGCATGACCTGATCTTTAGGAATTCAATAATAAACTAACTATTTTTTTTTTTTTTATTACATTCTCTAAAGAGCTTTTGCTAGCCTAAAATTGTATGAAGTAAAGCCCATCTATTTCTTATCCTGCTGATATCCTACTCTGGGTATATATTCTAATTCTTGAATCTTTTCTATAACATGAACAGAACTTATAAGCTTACTATCATAGCAATCAGTGAAACAAAGGAAAACAAGAAAACAAGTGTATGACTTCAGCGGGTAACCTACAACAGAAACAGCTAAACTGAACGATTATGCCTTAAACTGAACATTTCACAAAATTAATTTAGAAATCTACATCATTTAAAATGATTACTTTTATGTGAAACTCCAAGTTTTCATCCATGGCGAAGATATGGTTAAAGATGTCATCAGCAATCCTTGGAATAATGCCCATGCTGTTGGGATCATGGAGCTTCCCCTGAACAAAAGCAAAACAATAAGGATAAAGGACATGGTAATGATTATTGAGGGTGCACTGCTATTCAGCTTTGGACACGTATGTGACTGTTAAAGTTGGAATATTAATCAGTCCAATAACTACATAGCTACCATACCTCCATAGCTTTTCATTTAAAGGATATTTACGCTTATCATACTGTATACTGTACTGTAAATAACATACTGTGCTTTTCTGTTCATAATCATTTTGCTAAGTTATGTACCTAAAGAGTTCATCTGCAGTTTTCAAATACAAAGAAATCTGGTTACATGTATTACTTTATTGTACAGATGTACTATGACATTATTGAATCTACAGCTCTGTTGGTCATTCTTGCCATTTCTTACAGCTACACTGTAATATATTACTGTCAACATATCTTCATCAGTATGATTTTGATTCTACATTTTTGACTGTGTGTGTTTGTGTGTGTGTGTTTGTGTGTGTGTTTGTGTGTGTGTGTGTGTGTATGTATGTGTGTGTATGTGTGTGTGTGTGTGTGTGTGTGTATGTGTGTGTGTGTGTGTGTGTGTGTGTGTGTGTGTGTGTGTGTGTGTGTGTGTGTGTGTGTGTGTGTGTGTGTGTGTGTGTGTGTGTGTTTGTGTTGTATGTGTGTGTGTGTGTGTAATGTTAATTTCTAAATCTATTTATCTTAATTTATTTATAAAATGTCTATTTCAAGCTTTACAGGCAACTCATAGCACCACAAATACAATAATAGTGCCACAAATTCTTTTCCTGATGACTTAGTGAAGTAACTTCTTTCAATTTGAAATAATTTGAATCTTGCATACTCCAGCTTTAACTTTTGCAGTTTGCCATTAATTATCTGAAAGCTATAAACCTGCACAGGACCCCCCATACTGAATTCATACAGTTGATTTTTACACTTCTCTTAAAGTTGATTTCAATAGATGAAAATACTGATTCCAAGCTTTAAACGCTAGTATAAGTATGATGATCAAGGTAGCCGCTGTTTTACCTCCATGGTGTGGGTTTTGCCTGAGGACGTTTGTCCGTATGCAAAGATGGTTCCATTGTATCCATCAAGCACGTCTGACCAAAGAGACAAAAACATAAATTTCAGTTCTGCTTTTGGGAACACTACACAAACTATATCTAGAAAAATCTATCAGGAAATCAGTAGCAGTGAAGGCAGTGAAGTCACTGGGAGGAGACTGTTGAACAACAGTAATACATTTCCGTGTGCAGTTGGAGTGATTTGAAATTTCCAGTTATGAAATTTCTTGGATGAGATGCTGTTAAAAAACAGGACATGTCGGTGTTTCCACATCTTACTGCTGTATTGCTGTTCTTGTTGACTTTATTGGATTTAGGTGCATAAAAGACTCTGCCTGCCTCCTTATTATTATGAGGTAAATGACTGATTGAGTCGTACAAATCAGCAGTTCTCACTAAACAGCTCTTATGTTACATATAATAAAGCTGTCTTTATTAATCTTATACATAATAAGTGCAATAACTGGACTAATTGGATTTTTAGACTTTGAATACACTTGTATACACATAGACCTGTATAGTTGCACTGAGCTGAAGACAAACAGCGGGCCCTCTATGAAAAACAGCTACTGTTACAAATAGATTTTTTTTTTTTAATTAAAATCATTAAAGAAATATTATTCCATAAATGAACTGCTACTCCGAGGACATACACGAAGAAGCTGACTCTACTATTAAAGTGAGGTTAAGACAGCTCCTGTTCCTCCTGTGTTCAGATTGAACAGTGTGGCTGCAGAGAAAAGATCATTTCATGTGTCGGAGTGAGAAAAGTGACAAGCAGCCGGGCTTTCAGCTAAACCAGCCTGAGAGAGAGAGGGAGAGAGAGGAGGAGAGAGAGAGAGAGAGAGAGAGAGAGAGAGAGAGAGAGAGAGAGAGAGAGAGAGAGAGAGAGAGAGGGAGAGAGAGAGAGAGAGAGAGAGAGAGAGAGAGAGAGAGAGAGGGAGAGAGAGAGAGAGAGAGAGAGAGAGAGAGAGAGAGAGAGAGAGAGAGAGAGAGAGAGAGAGAGAGAGAGAGAGAGAGAGAGAGAGAGAGAGAGAGAGAGAGACAGACAATGGCGAAACAGTGCCGTAAATCCATGATGAGGTTATCTCCTCTAACCAGCTGGTCAACACATCCACTCCTGTTCTCTTTTTTGGTTTCATGTTTGAACACTTTCACCACAATTTCATTTACAAAAGCTGCTTCTCTCTCTTTCCCTCCCTTCCCTTCTCCGTCTCTCTCTCCTTCTCTCTCTGCTTCTGCCTCTCATTCAATTAAATTTCCCATGCACTCAATTTAATTCAAAGCAGCTTTATTGGAATGACGGTCTGCCATGTGGAACTAATATCAATTATAGAGAATGTAACAATGACATTAATAATTCATAAAATAAATAAGACTTATACAATAAAAAGACTATTACAATAAATAAGACTATATAATAATGATACGGGTTATAAGAATATATATTTGTATTCTTATATACAGTGAGATAAGGGTCAGTAGGGTCTCTCTCTCTCCCTGGGTCTCTCTCTCCCGCTGCCTAACTCCTGCTTGTTCTCTGTCTTTTTTTAGTTTTCTTTCCCAAGCTCTCTTTTTCTCTTTTGAACTGAAGCCATTCTCTGACTGATGCATTGCAGTACAATGGTGTCTGACGGACAAATGGAAAGAGACAGAAGACAGGAGCATAGAGAGATGGAGAGAAGGAAGAAAGAGAGAGAGATTGGGTCATGATTGCACCTCTAAGCAAGAAAGAAAGAATAAAGACATCAAAGAAAAGAGGAAAATTTGAGGCGATGCGAATAATGAGGCACATGTCCTCGTTTTTTTTTTTTTTTTTTTCCTTGGATGCATTATTTATCTACAGCAGCCATGAGTGCCAAACAGTAGTGATGTGAGAGCTGCGCAGTAACATGCATGACGTACACACACACACACTGTAACTGTGGGACGAACAAGGCTGATATATGGGTTGGACAATGAAACTGAAACACCTGCATTTTAGTGTGGGAGGTCTCATGGCTAAATTGGACCAGCCTGGTGGCCAGTCTTCATTAATTGCACATTGCACCAGTAAGAGCAGAGTGTGAAGGTTCAGTTAGCAGGTAAGAGCACAGTTTTGCTCAATGCACACAGCATTATGTGTGACATACCAGAGTTCAAAAGAGGACAAATTGTTGGTGCACGTCTTGCTGGCGCATCTGTGACCAAGACAGCAAGTCTTTGTGATGTATCAAGAGCCACGGTATCCAGGGTAATGTCAGCATACCACCGAGAAGGACGAACCTCCACCAGCATCACGTAGTGACCTGGCCACTATCCTGCAAGAAGAATGGCTTAAACTCCCTCTGACCACTGTGCAGGACGCAGTATATGTCATTCCCAAGACGAACTGACGCTGTATTGGCCGCAAAAGGAGGCCCTACACCATACTAATAAATGATTGTGGTCTAAAACCAGGTGTTTCAGTTTCATTGTCCAACCCCTGTATATTTTTATAAAATGTAGAAACTGGGAGTAAATATATATATATGTCCTAGAGCCACAGAGTAGGCCATTCACAATCATTACATAACCATCTCATTAGTCATTAGCTTTCACAAACATATGCAAATGAAGGTAAATAAAAGAAAGCAGAAGATACACTTATTAAAATACTTTATGGTTTTTACCAAAACAACCAGAGTTCTAAGTTTGGAATTGGTCCTATAACACCTTCAGAGGGCAGCAGTGAGTGATGTTTGTTTATTTGAACTGTGTCTGAAATTAACTGGGAACTACTACAGATCCACAGCCGGAGTGTGAGATGGGTAATTAGTTTTGATTTAATGTTTCAAATAATAAACAAAGAAAAACTATTTCAAAGTTAACTGTTTCATGACAGGCCTGTAACATAGGGTGAGTGAAATAAAGTAAAAAACAAAAACACAAGACTAATAACCCACCTAAACAGCCTGTTCAAAATATCAGCCAGATCTGAACATCTATTCATTCAGCTCTTATGTGCTGCTAACAAGTAGAGGTGCAGACAGATGGAGAGAAAAACAAACAGACAGACAAAGAGAAATATGCAAAGCGATGGACAAACAGAAGTACAGACCAATACATAAATGAAGGAATGGATGAAGGAACAATTCTGGTGTACACATGGAATAAATGCGGGACAGGCAGCTAGGTGGTCTAGCTTGCTAGCTTTTGGTTATAATGGGTTAGCTTTAGCTCCTTAAGTTTCTCAGACTCTGAAAGTGTTCTGTGTGGGCGGATCAAGACACGTCAGCTTTATGACTGGTCTGAGCAATGTTAATGAAGACGTTACCCAAGATTAACACTGCCCAGTTTAGAAGGAGGGGAGAGAAGCAGGTGATTATATCGGTCATGTATCGGTCACTGCAGTGTTAAAAGGGCATACTTGTGTTTACCTGCAAGAACAAAATTCACCTAATTAGACAGTATGGCTTAGGTTCCCTTGGGCTTTAAACATAAACTTCCTGTTTTGGAAATAATTATGGGCTAATTGTAGCATTAACTTCAGTATTTATTTTTATTAGATGTAAATAAAAATTAATATTTGGTTCGGTATGCCCAACCTTTGGGACTGGCAGTGTACACCACACTCACCTTTAACAATCTGCTTGGCGCAGCTGTTGTAGACCTGCTCTTGTGTAGTGTTGGTCGGAAAGACTCGGTCAAACACAAAAGACTTGCCCTGCAGGAAACACACAAACAAAAACAATACAATACAGTACGATGGGCTGCAGAACTGCATCAGTGCACTGTAATGTATCCACTTACGAAGATTGAACTGCCACCGTTCAGTAAAGACTGAGGCTTATTTTCTTCACAAAATAAACGGCCAAAGTTTGGTCAAGTTTTTTAACTGGTGTATTTCACTACTGTATAACAGTTCCTTCAGAATTATTTGTGTTTCAGCATTTGTGTAACATTTAACACTCGACTGGACCAAAGTAAGCAAATCCAATCACATCATGGTGATGTTTGTTGAATCATTAGAGCGGCCCCGTGTGTGTATATTAGCATATACACATATTCATGTATTGTAAATGCAGTAAAATGGTAGCTCGAGTAAAAGTACCCTTCCTGAGTAGAACTAGAAGAGCAGCAGCTACATAAGTACTGAGGAACTTAAAGAACCTACACCCAGCATCTATCAGCACAGCATTTGGAATTTATTGTTTTTGTGATCACACACTTTTGCTTAAAGCCACTAACTCAGACTGCTTTGCCTTCTTCCTTTTGAGAGGATCATTGGATGTAACCTGCCATCACTTCAGCAGATCTACACCAGCAGGGTGAGGAAGCGTGCTGGCAAAATTACATCTGACCCCTCACATCCTGGACACCTCCTCTTCCAGACACTCCCCTCTGGTAGAAGACTGCGGTCCATCAAAACCAGCACAACACGCCATGCTAACAGCTTTTTCCCCAGAGCTGTAGCGCTCCTCAACCACAGTGGACACCTCCCACTGTAAACCTCAAAACATACAACTGAGTTGTACCAAACCAGACTGAACAGCTACTTGCACTCTGCCTATTTGCACTCTGCCTATTTGCACTCTGCCTATTTGCACACCTGTACAGATGTTCTCATTCTGTAAATATTCAGGTCATCTGTAACTTTCTATTTTTCAACTAAATCTGTTTCACATCTCTCAGCTTCCTCAGCTTTTTATTACCTTTAGTACTTTTTACTTTTTTTATTTATCCCCTACCCTATTTATTGTATAGTGTAATTTTCCTGTAGTTTAATACTGTAAATAATCTGTGTTCTGTGTTTTTTGTTACTTGTCTTTGTTACTTGTCATACGTGTTGCTCTTACCAAGACAAATTCCATGTATGTGTAACATACTTGGTCAAATAAAGAGATTCAGATTCAGATTCAGATTCAGAATATAGCGTGGAGCAGGGCAGCCAATCAGAACAGACTAAATATACCAGTCTTAAAGGCACAGTAACAAATACAGAAAACTGTTTAATTCTAAAAAATAAATTGAAAACAGGCTGGAAAATGGTCATTATCATAAATTATTCAGATTCTCATAATAAAGTATTATACAGTAATTCTAATTCTCTTTTTATAATAAAACATGTAACTGGTCACTGCTCTTTATACACTGCTGAGATCCACCACATGCACAGAAAAGCAGATTGTGATGTACCATAATAATAATTAATGTTATTTAGTGCCCAGCCCTATACAGCCCCCATACAGTAGTTACAGACCACTGAGGAGAAACAGCTGGCCTGCCTCAGATCAGCACAGTGAGGCCTGCTTCAGGAACTCCTTCACTTTGTACTGTACAACATGTAAACAATTAGTCTCAGTCTCTGCTGACTGAGAGATCGGAGCTGAGGACATCACACCGATGACAGATGAGAGAGGAGTGCTGGACAAGGCGATAGATGAAAGCAAGCTAAGACAGCAGAGAAACAGAAGGAGGAGAAGGATCGATAGACGGATGGTTTTCAAAAAAACAGGCTTACAGTAATTGACTGTGGTTTGCTGTTTCAGTCTACTAGACATAGACAGCACGCAGTAAGATGCACACATGTACTTCAGATTTATCAGCTTTCTGACCGGAGTATCGATCTGCAGACACGTGGCCTTAAACACTACTCCGTTCTGCCTGAGAGAAATCTAAACCTCTCTGGCGCTGGGTGGTTATGTTTTTCTGAACACGTTTGTCACTCTGTGAAGCTCTGTGTTTATAATTCTGAGGTCGCCAAGCACACACACACACAGACACACACACACACACACACACACACACACACACACATACACACATACACACATACACACACACACACTTTTCCCCTCATCAGCTGCTTCACACTCATTAATTAGTCCCTCTACTTCCCTCTCTGCAGGGAGAGCTGCTTTCAGCTCGCCTCACTAAAGCAAAATCACAGCTGAGCAATAGGGCATGCTCACTCTTTCTCTGTCTCCCTCCCTCTCTCTGTCTTTCTCTCTCTCTCTCCCTCTCTCTCTCTCTCTCTCTCTCTCTCTCTCGCTCGCTCTCTCTCTCTCTCCCTCTCTCGTGCCCTCTCTCTCTCTCTCTCTCTCTCTCTCTCTCTCTGTCTCTCTCTCCTCTGTCTCTCTCTGTCTCTCTCTCTCTCTCTCTTTTCTCTCGCTCCCTCTTCCTCCCTCTCTCTCTCTCTCTCTCTCTCTCTCTCTTTCTCTCACTGTCTCTCTCTCTCTCCCTCTTTTTTTCTCTCGCTCCCTCTTCCTCTCTCTCTCTCTCTCTCTGTCTCTCTCTCTCTCTCTTTCTTTTTTTTTTCTCTCGCTCCCTCTCTCTCTCTCTCTCTCTCTCTCTCTCTCTCTCTCTCTCTCTCTCTCTCTCTCTCTCTCTCTCTCTTTCTCTCTCTCTCTCTCATTAAGGCTGCTATCTGAAGGGCAGGACACAGACGTTTCAGGCGTTACTGGAATCACAAAAAGAGAATGTAATTTGTGTCCTAATCGCACCAGCCAGCACTGGCACTGAGAAACATAGGCGATTTCCAGGTCAACAAATGGTCTACTCTCCACGCCCAGCCTGAATATAACCCTACACCACTGATAATAATACAGGGATGTGAGAGTAAAAGGACTTTTAACTCACCTTAAATTCATAGCTCAATGTTTTAATGCTAATCTAAAATTTACATTACCAAAAATAAGTAACCAAACAATCTTCTCTTCCTTCTCATCATTTGTTGCTTTCTCCTTTTTACCCATATTCTTTCTCATCTCTTACTCGTAATACATCTTTTAGGCTCTCTCTCTCTATAAACTGCTTCTGTAGTTTAAACGTGTTACAAAAAACGACAGCAAATGACACGGAGAGTGTTCAAGTCAATGCTAATAATTCCTGCCAGTGCCAGAGTACTGAGTTGTCAGTAGTACATGATTCTAAATCAGAGACTTGACAGGAGTCGACAAACCAAGGTGAAAAACCTATTTGCTGATCGCTTTAAAACTTAAAACTGTGGAATTTGAAAGGACGCACCGCTATGGCAGGTTTAAAGCTAGTCACCCAATAACAACTTTTTCTGAAAAAAACAAAAAAGAAGAAAATACTATAACAATGCTCTAGAGCGCAAACATCTCATATCAGTCAGGACCAAACCACAGCTTCACATACATTTATCCATTTCTCTCTTTAAGCTGATTTGCATCTAAATTTACACTAATAACCAAAAGAATAGTTGCACCCAGAAGGAGGTGTGAGACTACAAAGCTATTGGAAAGAAATATAAGATCACCAGGAACAATAAATGATGATTGAGACAGATATCGAGCTACACATCATGACATCACATGTCTCTTAGCATGGCGTCAGGCCACCATGTTTGCTAATGCAACATGCCGCACAATTTGGAATTGGAGTTGCAGAGGTTCCTAATGGTGAAGCAGTAGGGGTGGAGTGAAACCAGGCCTTCTGGGCGTGTAATGTGTGAATACAAACCATTCATCTTGATGCTGGTGGCGCATGGTGCCTCTACACACAGATTTGTAGACAAGACAAATGTTGGACATCTTCACTGAAGATGACCCTCTGCCCACCTGACTCATTCTGACAGTTTGGCCAGACAGCATTGCAGGCATGCATACACACACACACACACATTTATATATATATATAAATATATATATACTGTATATATATCATTTATAAGCATTGACTGTTTTGGTAGCTATTTCTCTCAGCTTCTGTGAAATCTCACAGAGTAGAATTATCTCTGGAGATGTGTAGGTTATGGAGATGGATTCAGTCCACCAGCCTAGGAAATTTCCCCTGTGATGCGTTTTCTGGAGACTGTATCTATTTTCATGGTCATTGTGGTCAATTTTCCTATATCCACCAGCAGGGCTGTAACAATATTATACAGCACAGTCCGAGCTGCTGCTGGCCTTCCAAAGCGGTGATAGGGTCTCATTAATGATGCAGTCGAATACTGTGAATACTATTAGCATATAGTACATACTGTGATGCACTATATACTGATATTTCTGATCATCTTCCAGTTCTTAATAAGTATTACTGGCAGAAACGTAAGTAATAGCAACACTAACAAATTAATTAAACTTCAAACTGTGCCTGGATCGATGCTCAAATTCAAAAGTATTGAACAATGTGTCTGCTCTGCATCTAGAGAGATCAATGTTCATGAAATCAAACATTAGTTTTCATTTTTAAAGAAGCCCACAAAACAGCAATTAGTAAAAGCACAGACTTTACAGAAATGATTTAACTCCTGCGCTGTTAATGCACAGACAGTATGCTGCACTTCATACACATACATATATACTCAACCTGAACAAATAGGTGTAGTCAGGCTACACATGCTAATACATTTCAAACTCAAATGCACAATACAGCTATCAGCAGGCACTATAAAATTGCTTGATTCTTTTATTTTAGATTTTTTTTAAATATCTATTCTTTTAATTCAGGTTAGACCCTCTCTAGAGAGCAAAATACCCAATACTGCACAGTCACCACCAGACCCCCTCTATCTCTCTTTCTTTCTCTCTCTCTGAGATGGTAGAGGTAATTCCTGTAATGCCTCCTGTCGAGCAGCAGTGCTCTGCTTGGATCTACGGTTAAATGAGAGGATATCTGTGGTTATGTAACCTGGAGAAAGTGGTTAGGTCGTATTTAACATGCATAATGTGTTAGACAGCATACGGGCGAAGAGAGTGATGCTAATCCAAACGTAGCAGGCACACAGAGACCCCAGAGTCTCAGCACTGCACAGCTGACAGGATGTGCTGCTTTGTGGGTGTAATCTTATCAATATTTGGCCAGACTTTCTTCACTGGGCTGTGAGAAAAGTACAATTAAGGCAAGAACAAAGTGAGAACTGCTGCTAGGGGAAGATGAAGAGAGAGTCAGAGAGAAACAGAGCGAGAGGGAGAAAGAGAGAGGGCAGCTGAGCTGAGATTGGGGGATTGGAGGACATGCTCTAATAGTCTTAGACCAACGCAACTTTCCTTTGAGTATCCATCCTTCTTTGAACACCCAAACCCCCCCTCCCACCACACACACACACACACACACACATCAACGTCTCCCGGCCCTTTTCCCCTTGCATACGCTCGACGTTCTCTGAAGTGTCTCGTTTGTGGGTTTTTTAAAACCAAATGACTCGTTAATATCAGCAGCCTTAATGATCACACGGGCTCCCCGACCATCACCGGCTTCACCAGTGAGGTGCCACAATTGTTTTTCGATGCTTCTTATCAGAACTAGAGCAATTAGCTCCCTATCTAAGTGGAGCATGCTGCATTATTAATCAGACCCAGACCCAGAGAGAAAGAGAGTAAGAGAGACATTGAAGGATGGAGAGAGAGAGAGAGAGAGAGAGAGAGAGAGAGAGAGAGAGAGAGAGAGAGAGAGAGAGAGAGAGAATAAGACATTCTGATGAATTTGCAATGGTACCAGCTTGTGTTGTGAGAAGGCGAATGCTCAGTTTTTTCATTCATCCTTGGCAACGCTTCAAGTTCACCGAAGGCCAAATGAGTGCAGCAGGAGAAAGAACAGAGAATGCGAAATAGCTGCTGAACACAAGAAAGAGGGAAAAAAAGGAATGAAATAAAGGGAAGAAATGAGGTTAGAAATGCTAGGAACGCAATTCAGGTTTTGACAGACCCTGAATACGCATGAAGAACCACAAGCACACGCCTATTCACAAGCTTAAACTAGAGATTGACCCCAATCTGGATGCAGCAGTCCAGCTGTGCCACTTTCATGCCCCCTGCAATGGATATTTTGCTGACCACAAATTGCCCACCATAGCATCCAGTTTCACCCGACTGTGAGGAACTTTTTCAGCAATAATGGAAGCACGCTATATATGAGAAAGCCGAACTGACAGGAGCTACAAATAGAGACCAAGACAAGATGCAGTGAGGAGCCCGAAGCTGTGTGGAAGGCGCTGGACTATTCTGTGCACGTGTGTGTGCATGTGCACTTGCTCAAAAACACCCAGCACAGTACTGGGGCCTAATGAGCCTCAAAGCATGATGGGTAAACTCACTGAGGGTTCTGGATGGAAACATGAAGGAGAGAATCGTATTAAATAACAGGTAACTGAAATGCCTGTCTGTACATTTTGTAACTAACTAACAGAATTCTACACAATTTACTTCATAATTAAAATGTAAAGGCTGCAACAAAACAAGCCAGAGTGGTTTGGTGTGAAATGTGCCGTTCTAGAGAAACTTAATGAGTCGGAACTGATCACAGTGATCGTGATAGAAAGAGTTAGCTCACAGAAAGGAATTACATGAAAACATTCTGAATGTGTTTCCTGAGGACTGTGGTATTGTTTTACCATCATGGAGCCATGCCAAACAGTATATAAACAAACCATCTTATCTACCATTATTTTACCATTACATGTATAGCTGTACTGGTCATTTTGGATATTAGGGTTTAGGGTTGCACCAATACCACTTTTTCCCTGCTGAAATCAATACCAGATCCATATAGGCCGATACCAAGAACCATTACCTGATCCATACATATAGGCCAGTACTAAGTACCAATATCTGATCCATATATATAGGCTCAAACCAGGTACCAATACCTGACCCAAAACTATAGGCTGAAACCAAGAACCAATACCTGATCCATACATATAGGCTGATGCCAAGTATCAAAACCTGATCCATATAGGCCAATACCAAGAACCAAAACCTGATCCATATAGGCCAATACCAAGTACCAATACCTGATCCATATAGGCAGATACCAAGTACCAATACCTGATCCATACATATAGGCCGATGCCAAGTACCAATACCTGATCCATACATATAGGCCGATGCCAAGTACCAAAACCTGATCCATATAGGCCAATACCAAGAACCAATACCTGATCCATACATACAGGCTGATGCCAAGTACCAAAACCTGATCCATATAGGCTAATACCAAGTACCAATACCTTGATCCATATAGGCTGATACCAAGTATATTAAAGAAATAGCTTGGTGAAAAATCTTTCAAAAAAACATATTACCATTTATTTTTCAAAATGTGCAAGTTTGAAACATATTTCCTAAAATGTATGAAATATATGAATATATAAAAATGTCAGTAATTTTGATCTACAATAATACTTTTCATCTACATTTGTACATATAGTACATTACAATATAAGCTCACCAGACAAAATCGCTGCATGAGGATGGCGATTGAGCAGAGGTGGCACACTGCAGTGAATGTCTCATTCCATGTGTGGAAAATGGCTTTAAAGCGGATGTTAATGAATCGCTAATAGGAGTGGCTGCATTTGGGTGCCCCAAAGACCATAGTGTGAGGGAAGTAGCTGAATTTGAAAACAGGTCTACAGGTCTACCAGCATGGCAAAAATCCCAGTCTACAGGAAATTCTCCTCAGAATGGTGCCAGGGAAGGCTTCCACCAAATCTGGTCAAACAGCGCAATTCTGTGATGTAAGGGTGGCTAAACATTGATGCTGCCTACATCCAGAAACCTTTCCAGTCCATGTCAAATCTAATCTTAACAGTTATTCATACTTATGGAGGTATTACATACCTACATATACTGTACATTACGTATATTTAAAAAAGCACCTGTGTATATTGCACATGAGCAACATATCATCGCATTGATAAAACCAGATGTAAATACGGTTCAATATAATAAACAATTCTATTGGTCCAATCCTTGTAAAGTTTTGACACAAGGCAAATGACTGCTGAGCAAAACTCAAATAATAATAATAATAATAATAATCACAAAAACTGGAGATACTTAATTTTTTTGGACAGTGACAACATGTTTTAATATGTGAAATGTTTAGAATTCCCAGGATGGAAAGAGGACTGATAGCAAAGGTGGCAGGCCAGTGTATTCCAGCTGGTCCACTACTGAGTATTAGACAAAATGCCACCTTTCATTACTCATTTTTCATTTACAGTCTAATTTCATATCAGTTATTTAGAGGATGGAAAAACATCGGTGTAAAGTGAAACAGTGGTGGTGTGAAGAAAGCAGAGTGCAGACCTTATCAAACCAATGGACCAATTAATACTTATTCTTATCCCTAATGAAATCTTTTAGACGAGACACTTGCTTGGCTTCAAGGCTAATGTAACTAACAGCTAATGTAAGCTAATACTCCAGTAATTAGCACTGAGCAAACTGTTTGCCTAAATTGTCACACACTTGCCTAAAACCACGTCTAATTGATGTGCGACCTGTAATAGACATGCTTATGTGGTTTTCTAGCATTGCTAATCCATACACTGTGAAAATGTGCACTGCATAGATTAATAAAAGAGTAGCAGGAATGATGAAGCACACTCAGCAACACATAAACCTACAACTATCTACACAGTTTGAGGCAGTTGTGTGATGATGTAAGCAAGTGGTTTACATGATGCTAATTGCTAAAGGCATCTGCTTATTACTTATATTAGCTTTGCAGGTCTAAAACAAAGAAGCAAACTTTATCAAGCATGTCTGGGCTGTTTGCTTGTGTTCTGGGTAAATGGGTACAAGTCTCCCTACAGGTGCCATAGAATGCAAAACTGTATTTACATTGGCATGGTTGAACAACACCGTTGTTCCTCCTTCAAATACTGATCATTTACATTTACGGCATTTAGCTGACGCTCTTATCCAGAGCCACTTACAAGGTTAATCATATTACAGGTAGGCCATCGTAGTGTTAGGAGTCTTGCCAAAGAACTCTTACTTGTGTTGCACAGCATAGTCACCCAGACTGGGATTCAAACCCCCAGTCTTCCACACGTGGTGGTGGCTCCCTGGCAGGATAGTGGTGTGGTCCGCTGAGCTACACCAACCACTAAAACCTCCTTTACAAAAAAATGTAAGTAAATCAGGCAGATTCTGAAATCTTAAACTGTTACGCAACAGGATTTACACCCCCACAATATACATACACCAACAACAGAGCAACAACAACGAAAAATTACAGACTATAAATCTTCCTTTCCACTGAGGAAGGGATGTAGGCCATTGTCATACCTTTTCCATAAAACTAAACAGATGCAATGGTGATCGATGATGATGTTTATGACTGAATCTGTGCTGGTCCATGCTGGCTTATGTTGGTTAGTGCTGACTGACAAGCAAAATCTTGCTCAAAACACAACACACTGGCGAATAGGAACCCCACTTCAGCTCCTACATCTTTAACAAGAACTTAGAACAACTCTTATCTGCACATTTCTCTCTTGTCCTCCAACACTTGCACAATATTGAGCAGCTTCGCTCAGCATTTAACCCTGACCCAAGAGAGGAGCAGTTCCACCTTTATCATCACAACCCCAAGCAGTCATGCTGTGTCATTCTATCCGTGTTTGCTGGTTAAGGCAGAGCATCTTAAGCTGAGAGTTTCATAGTGAGGACCAACTTAAATGTACTTTCTGTTGAGATCCAGATCGAAAGAAACTAGCCAGTATTGGTAACATTAGCTACAACCAAACATTTGCATAGCTAACTAAATAGTATGAGGACTGAGCTTATATACACAGAGCCTCGTTTTATATTCCTGTCTATGTTGACACGTTGCTTCTGTGTGGTCATCGCAGTGTCTCACTGTAAACCAGGCAATCGGAGCAGAGCTGACCAAACAAGAGAAAACAGCTGATGGTTCTCTGATGGTTACATAGCTTCTATGTAGCCATCAGAGAACAAATATAAATGCTGAGTAAACAGTCACGCCTTTAATACCACCTTTAATATATATCATCAGCAACTCTGCATACTAATGTGCCATGGACAACATGCACATAGGAGATATCAAATATACAACAGGGATGAGAGAGGTGGAATAACAACTGCAACAACCCAACACGTTCACATAGGCTTATGTAACCAGTGATCTCTTTCTGCAATGCACAGCCTCTGTCAGTTTAAAGGATTAAGATCATAATGTCCACATGTATTGCTGTAAAGCACTCTGATTGTGTATTCGTACGTGACCTGACACAGATAAACAGCAAATCAAATGCTAATCTGAAGCTCCAGAATGCTGATATGTCAGAAATGTGCACTCTGGAAAAGGTCCGGGGTGCTCTGGTGTATCTGGGTCGGGCCAGAGCGACTCGTTCCAAGCTCAGTTTGGCAACGGCAGCACTCAGCTTGCTAAAAAGAGACGCAGCATTCTCTCTCTGCGTGTCTGCCTCTCTGCATCTCTACATCTTTTCCCCAGACTCTTTTCTTTCACTTTTTTCCTCCTTCCTTTTTTCTTGTTTTCCCTCTCACTTTTCCCTGCATCTTACACGATATTTTTTCTCTCTTTCTGTCCCTCCTTTTTTTGGTTTTCTTCCTTCACTTGCTTTTGCTAGTTCTCTAGTTATTTCATTTTCTTTACTTTTCTGTCTGTATCTCTCTGTCTTGTTTTTGATCTTCTGTCTTTTCTCACTTTACATTTTTTTATCTTCTGTCTCCCCTTCTTTACAGCTTCTCCTCATCTCTTTCTCTTCCCCCTTTCTATCACTTTCTCTGTCTTCTTTTGCAGTCTCCCCTCTCTCTCTTACTCTTTCTCAGAGAACACAAACCCTTTGCCTCCCCCAATCTGCCTACAGAATCTTATCCTTGTACTGATCTCCCTCTGTCTGGCCCTGCTTTATTACATATCCTTCAGTCTCAGGAGATTCATTCATTTCCACAGCCCCCTCTTCTCTTCTCTTTCGCTGCCCTCGCTTACACAGGAGCCAATGCTGCTGCTCATTCTCAGCGCTGTGTGAGATAGTCATCGGCTGCACAGTTCAGTTCTCTTAGCAGCACTAATCTTTTGTGGACACAGTGTACACAGCGTGTATTATAGTGTCATTTGTTTTGCTGGCCTCTATTATTCCATATTCTTGGAGGTAGAGAAAGGAGGATGTGGGAGAAAGAGAGAGAGACAGAGAGAGAGGTACTTGTAAAGTCTGTAAGTGGTTTCTGTGTTTCTAGCATAAACTGAACATTTTCTTTAGGAGAGAGTTCAAAACGCCTCTTCAGCTGAAGCATGACGAACTGAGTGTGTTTTAGAGGAAAATGGATGGATTGACGGCTGGATGGATGGATGTATAGACAGGCTCATGGATAAATAGACCCAGATGGATGAACTGATGGATGGATGGACTGATAAATTGATGGATGAATGGATAGACAGATGAAGTGATGGAAAAGGTTGAAAGGTCCCCTTTAACAGATGAACACTGGAGGAAGGGTTAGGTGGGTGGACTGATTAATCGCTGTTAAATAGACAAATGAACAGAAGAACGAATGCATGACGATAGATACATGGGTTGAAAGAAGAGATGGATGGACAGATGAAAGGATGCAAGGATGGATAGATAAATAGATTGATAGATAGATGGACTGACAGTTAGATTTATAAACAGATATTTGGATTGATGGATGGATGGATGGATGGATGGATGGATGGATGGATGGATGAATGGATGGATGGATGGATGGATGGATGGATGGATGGATGGATGGATGGATGGATGGATGGATGGATGGATGGATGGAGGGATGGAGGGATGGATAGATGGATGGAGGCAAACAGAGATAAATAGTTTCATTAGTGCATTAAGGGGGGAAGAATGGATAGAGGTATGGGTACATAAAATCAGACTGAGAGATAGATGGACTGGTGGACTAACTGATGGATAAATAAGAACGTTGGACGAACGTTGGATGCATATAGTCTAATGTATGGACAGGTAGATAAAGAGATGGACAGATGAATAAATGATGGATGAATAGATTGATAGACACTAGATGAATAGACAGAGGGGTTGACTGATGAACAGATGAATGGATGGATGGATGAATAAAGGAAGAGGACTGGACCGAAGATTCACAGATAGATGGGTGGTTGGATGGAGGAACGGAGACACAGATAGAGCGAAAGTTTAATAGAGGCATGAATAGGGGGATGGATGAATGCATGAACAGATAATCAAATGGATAGACCGAGAGATGAAGGGATGGACGAATGGATGAATGGATGGACGCAAACAGCAGTCACATAAGCCTGTAGTGTGGTTCATCTGATTCATTCCGAGCTGTGGGAGTAATGTGACTCACACTTGAGCTGGTTGTGTGGTAAAGTAGGAAGAGGAGGAGGAGGAGGAGGAGGAGAGGGCTCGTGCTGAACTGTGACTGGCACCTCCTCTCTGCTGTTACAGAGAAACAAGAGACCTCTCGCACGGCTCATGTTAACACACACAGACCCTTTCCACAGCCCACAACACGACCACTAACATCTGCAGCCTGCTCTCCCAGCAGCAGAGCTGACCTCGGGCAGCTGATCCCTGCACTTATTTACTACCAACCATATGGTCAGATCTGCACAACTAATTGGAGAACGGCACTCCCTGCAGTACAGGACCAGTGAGGTTGACACATCAGCAGAGTATGACACATATAGCAGGAACTTATTCATGAGGGTTTTTAGGTTTTGCAGTGCACGCTGTGATGTCACCAGATTAAATCTAATCAGACAGCCATATTAGTCCCCCTGTTAACAAAGAGGGATTGATTCAGCACGGCTGGGTGAACCCAAGACCAGGCGCTTGTATGTGAGCTTAATGGCTCATGGAAGAACACTGCATGCACATGCATCTTCATAGTGACACTAATGAAAAACCTATTTACCCTTGGTAACAGAAATAGAGATGGAAGAAGAGAGAGAGAGAGAGAGAGAGAGAGAGAGAGAGAGAGAGAGAGAGAGAGAGAGAGAGAGAGAGAGAGAGAGAGAGAGAGAGAGAGAGAGAGAGAGAGAGAGAGAGAGAGAGAGAGAAAGAGAGAGAGAGAGAATGAGAGAGAGAAAGAGAGAGAGAGAGAGGTTGACGAGTCCGTTCGTTTGTCATTCTGCAGATCAACAAAAGCCTACTTTCAATGCATATACATATCCATTTAGATCCATACACATACACACACAGTCTAAGACACTTCTACAGACACAACCATCAACAACAACTTAAGTCAACCCACAAACTAGCGAGGGTGGAGCTATCAGGGGCCTGTGTGACCTTTCTCACCCCCCTGGAATCAGAGTTCCTCACTTTTTTTAAGATCTTAAAACTCTCTTTTGATCATCACAATTTTTTGGTAGATCATTTCACTGTGAACATTCAAGCTCTGTGTGGATCCACTGTAACCCACAAAAACACGCTGTTTATTAAATGTTAGTAATTTTAGTAATTGAAATTAGTGTGCCCCACTGTAAGGACTTAACTGAGATGTCCTACTCCCCACAGACCTACCTAGCTAGCATGCAGCACTAGTTACATTTCAATGTTAAATAGTTCAAAGTTAAATGCTGGTTTAATAGGAGTTTCAATAGGAACACATACATTGTTCTAGGAATATAGAACAGGCAGCTGAATGTGAAGTAAGCGATCATGTTTATTCATCCATTCATCTTCTGAGACATTTTCCTTCTGGGTCGGGAGTGGTGAGCTGTAGCCTATCCTAGCTATCACTGAGCAGAAGGCAGGAAACACACCGGACAAACTGCTTAATATGGCAAAAATGATGATAACTGAATAAACAATAACATGACAAACCCGTAATGAACAAAATGGAGAAATAGAGTGAGTCCCGCCCTTCAGGAAAAAGAACCATCAGCTTACTGGTTAGGCCACAAGTGGGGAGGGTACTGTAGTGTCAGTGATGAAAGCCCCTCTCTCACTTTGGAGCGAGCACCATTTTTTTTTTATTTGATTTTCAATTTGAATTATTTTGGTCTCTCCCAATTCAAAGAGAGGGTCTAACTGGAATAACTGCCTAGTGGTGTTACAAAGATTTCAGCTTTCCTATAAGGACTTTGGTTTCTCTGTCCTAAATGCAGATAGACAGGACTAATTCTTCCCTCTTTGTAATGAACCAGGCAGTTGTTAGTGCTCTTTAAAGTAATGAAGGGATTGTCATGTAATTTATTACAATCACAATACGATATCGCCTTATTCCCCACCCATACCTCTGATTATAGTACTGAGTAGGTCGTGACTTAAAGCAGTCACCTTCATGAAGCTGGCTGGTGGTCATCGGGCCTTAAAGGTGGGACCTTTTTGTATTAAAGTCCAATTAAATTGTTCAATTAAAATGCCATTCAGAGTGATTTGATATGAAATGCTATTTGTAAGCCAAAGCCATAGGCAAAATAGTATATTATTATTATTATTATTATTATTATTATTATTTTAAAATGTTCCCATGTAATGTTAATAATAATAATAATAATAATAATAATAATAATAATAATAATAATAAAAAAAAAATATAAATATATAATAATAATAATTATTATTATTATTATTATAATGGTGAAAGTGAAATATCTGAATAAATAAAGTTTTGGGGACTATTTTGCCAAAGGCTTTGGCTATACATTATTATTATTATTATTATTATTATTATTATTATTATTATTAACATTACATGGAAACATTTTAAAATACATTGGTTGGCAGGTCAATTTGGACAGTAAATAAAAAGGCTATGTTTGTATTGTAGGCATGATGACCCATCATCAGACCTGTCCTATCAGCATCCCTGTAATGAAAAGCAAGTCTGTAGATTTCTCCACAATGCACCATTCCATGTCATCCCACTCCACATCCAAATGATTAAACTATGCAGAAATTTGGAAAAGTCAGCATAATTCCAGTTTACATCTCCCAAGCTAGCCCCAACACTGACATGCCGATGTCACACAGGTTCAGGTTAGTTTAGACACTAATGGCTTTTGCCACTGCAACACAGAGACACTGTGGTGTAGTAGTGTTTTGGGTGCTACACCATTCCTAAGCTGAACTCTGGGCATGTATATGTGTGTGCGTGTCTGCTCCTTAGCGAACACCATGACCCAGCGAGCTTTTGCTATGCACATAACTAGACTGGATGTGACACTCATATCTTCTACGTGGCATTTAATCCATGCTGAGAAACATAAACATAGTATTTACAGATGTCCCTGATATTTGCAGCACTTGCTTTCTCATTACCTTTTACACGTTTAATAGAAGCGACACTTAATGGGCATTTACATGAGCATTCCCTGAGCGAACTTCAAGCTACACGCCCATCACGCAAAACAAAGGCAGACTCGCCCATCCGCACCCTCATCACAATAGACTTGCACTGTTTATTGTGCATCCCACTTTTACCTTCAGTACTGCACATTCGCTGCCCCCTAGTAAAACCCACTCCATGACCTGCTGGATCTCTGTTCCATTTGTGCCGCGCAATGGATATGACAACAAAATAGACTTTGGCTCTGACTTGACACTGCAAATTGGCCCAAAGTGCTGGCTGTAAGGCCTGCGGTGTCAAAGTGGCCGATCAATGGGAGACAATTTGATCCATTTACTGTTTATCACACTCCCAGCATCTCCTTGCAGCTAAGAATTGCTTAGGTAAGGCTAGTCCTACCAGCTTAGCCCACCCTATAGTCAGATGTGATGGTCAGATTTCATGCCTTCAAAATTCCTAATAATATATTCCTGCAATCTGGAGCACATCTGTGATTGGCCTCTGTAAAATGTTAACCCACTGTATGTATATATGTATGCATCTATCTATCTATCTATCTATCTATCTATCTATCTATCTATCTATCTATCTATCTATCTATCCATCCATCCATCCATCTATCTGTAACTTACAGACTTACAGGCTGCTATTGATTGTAAGCAACTTCTTAGGGAAGGGAGATTAGTGAGCCTCTCTGCGTCACTTTATCCATGGACCCTTAGAGAATTCCTCTTAGATTCCAGGGAAAAAGTCAGATAATGCTTAGCTCTTACCCCAAGGATGACAGTGTCATCTCTCTGGAAAACGGGGAGGAATCTGTCTCCGCGAAGAATCTCGGACTGATTCAAGGGACGAAACCGGCACAGCACCTTGATGTTGCATTCTGCGCCAGGATCAGCCATTGTGCGCGGCGCTACGTTTGGAAAAGTAGCTCAACTGCTTTAACACGGCCGCTTTTCTCCACCGTCTCCGAGCGGTGCTCGGTGCGCGAAAGTGTTTGTAGATGGTGATCTGAAAGCAGATCTCGAAATAGCCGTGGGACGTAGTAGTTGCT
Organism: Prochilodus magdalenae; assembly: GCA_024036415.1. Taxonomy (NCBI): domain Eukaryota; kingdom Metazoa; phylum Chordata; class Actinopteri; order Characiformes; family Prochilodontidae; genus Prochilodus; species Prochilodus magdalenae. The sequence continues at coordinate 2,945 of JAMWET010004900.1, read as the reverse complement.
TGGGTGAGGGACGCGCAGTTCAGGAGCCTTCCAGCATCCAAGACGCAAACCGCCTCTCTGTGCAACAGCGCAAGTTCAGTCTGCTGACTCGTGTGGCCACCGACACTGGTCCTGTTCACCTGGCAAGGTCTGCAGCTGTGCTTGTTCCAGTCTGCAGAGCGGTGTGTGAGGTGTGCGATGCTGCAGCAGTCCGGACGCACGCGCTCGGCCCAGCTCCACGCTGACTGGCCTTTATCGGTGAGGGGGCGTGGTCTAGACGCTGGCGCTGTAGCGTCACCGTGATGCTCGCATCAGGACCACTCACACTGAAGCCTCTTATGTCAAAACAAAACCGAAGAAAACAAAAGCCTGGCAGGTGGCAGGGCACGGCAGTGGTCAGCAAGGCGCACAGAGCGCTCATCTAACATACACTGTAAACCCGAATTTGATTTTAATACATTGTTTGTTAAATTCATATTCTTTCATGTTTTGTAAAAAAAAAAAAATATTGTCATTACTAAATTAAACTAGTTGTTAGCAATATTGAGCTGAAATATGCAATGCAATGATCATGTTAAGCTAAGATAACTTAATATGATAAGTTTCTGAGAGGGAGGGGCAGGGCCTGAAGAGCCAAATGACATTCGGACACTGGTGCTCAGAGGGCTTCCTATTATCCTTGGGGAGAGTCCCACAGACTTCTAGAAAGCATGCTCTGTAAGTATTTCTGACTTTCTCAGTATCAAATGGCAGCATAATCTTTATTTTATAGTTTTATAAAATTTTAGTTTTAATTATTTTATATTTTTTAGTTTCTGTTTGTGACAGTGTGAGCATAGTTTTATACAGTTAAAGAACTAAAGATCTCCCATGTCTCCAAAGAGATTAAGGAAAACTTAATAGCAACACTTCTTTCTAATCTCTTAAACTTCTTTTGGTTGATCTACCTGTTTATTCTACTTCAGCAGTCATAACTATTTCACACATTCCCGTGTGACTCTCCTGTGTTTAGACTGTACTGCTTTATATTATGGGTGGTTATTAATGAGAAATCTGGTGATCGGGCTCTGATGTTAGGACTCTGATGACTCATGCCGCCACCTTGACCTTGCTTTACTCTTTTCCCATCCCCTCACCTCAGCCCAGTCTCTCTGAAGATCATTGAGGGAGAAGTGATGATCAACATTCAAGACCGACCAACAGCTATGTGCATTCTGTTTGGACATACAAAGAAGCTGAAATGCAGTGCATAAGTAACATAAATCAATGAGGACCACATTCCAGTTAGTCCAATAGATAGTTCTCTCACTGGGCCACAATGAACTAAAACCCAGATTGTAAACTCTGAAACCATATTGCCTGTAAGGAATTGCTGTGGGAGGTCTAATTTGAGAAGGTATGGCATCTTGTTTTTCCAGTGTCTTTTTCTACAGCCTTGTGTCTCTGTATTTATTGTATTGGTATTGTCCATTCTTTGACCCCAGTAGCACCACCAAACCTTGAAGGCTTGCCTAAAATACAATCCAGTTGTCTCACAATGTCCCTTTTTGTCATCTGTGATAAAAAATGTTATAGTGGTATGTTTTATGTTGTACTGTGTAAGAACTGATTTAAGTTTTTGTGGAATGGGAATGTCCACCCTCTTGTATTCTGCTGTTCAGGATGTAAAAATATTTGCTCATGCATGTTTGTGCTGAGTGCACAAGATGTGCTTGACAAATGAACTGGTATCAGCTTGCAGCAAGTTTTAACATATGTCCATTTGTTCACAAGGACATGGCAGATATTGTTGAAAGCTGTGCATACATGTCCTAAAAACAAATTGGAATAGTTACCAAGCAGTTTTCATGCATGTTTTTACATGTTACTTGGTGAACAATTTGTTATTGGTTCAGCAACACATGCACTATTACCTTGCAATATTTTGTCAATAGAATACATTGGAGCTTTGAACAGTATTGTTTGTTTTCTTTAAAGCCTTGTTGTAGCATTAAAAGTAATCTAAAAAATTAATAATAAATTACATTAAGTTGAAATTAATAATATTGATTTCTGTTAACTTAAAATATTTATTTTCTACAATTTAAATGTCAGAAAAGAGTAAATACTGAGTATTTATTTGAGTAAATACTACTAATGTAAACTTCCTTTGCCTACTGGATCCAGTTAAGAGTCTTTGTTAATACAACTTGACTTCTTTAGTTTCTCCTTGTGTAAAAACTTAAGTAATTTAAGGCAACGGGTTTCCACACAAATTTCTAGTAAACTCAACTAATTCGGGTTAAGATTGTACCCAACGCGATGAAGTAGGCGTGGGATGTTGGAGCTGAACTCTGCTGATGCCATCAAAAAGATGTTTGGTGTGAACACGTATAGAGTGGCTTTAGCATTGTGGTCTTTGTGTGTTCCATCATCTCTGTCACGTATTATCCCCATCATAGATAGCTTCTCAACCCTGCATAGGCTCATATGACCGATCCCAGCAAAACCAGCACATTTTGTGTTTCGGTGATGACGATGCTTGGTGACCAGTTTTACCAGCACCAACCGACCACTAGACCTGTTTACACCAGCAGAGATCAGCTCATACTATGCATAGAATGCATGTTGGTCTGTTCTGTTCTTTTAGCAGGGAAAGCTATTGCTATGGGTATAAGCATCGTAATCTCAAAACTTTATGTATAAAAAATATGCACAAAAATAGGTACATTTTTTGTTCATCAAAGTACAAACAAGGAAAATGTACTCTCATGGGTACAGCAATGGGTTTAAGGTCCAGCTGTGTACATTAAATATGTTTATTTTCCAGAGACAATATACATACTGTACTATTTCCTAACCTGATGCTTGGAACCAGAACAACACAATTAAAGGACTGGAGACGAGACTAGGTACACAGAGTCAATACAATATCATTTTAATGGAATTTGGTGCGGTTTATGTTTCCTACCTAATTGTGTCACACT
>JAMWET010004899.1:147500-493217 GCA_024036415.1 Prochilodus magdalenae | reverse complement strand
CTATTCAACCCACACGATCAGTCATAAAAAGGAGAGAGCGAGATCAGAGTTCCAGAAAAACAGATTGAGAGGCCAGAACCAGGATAAGACTGTCAGCAAAGCTACCAAAGTACAGGGGGGAGGGACAGGGTAGCAGAGTAATCAGCGAGTGAACGGAGATCGTTTTAAAAGCCAGAAGACAAACTAGATCAAAGCCAAGGGACGAAGAAGAGCTCGTAGTCAGAGTACAAAGGGAAGTCAGAGCCAGAGTGGAATAAACAGCAGGATGGAGGCCAGCTGTGCTAGTACTCAGGTGACCTAGGAAGTGTGACAGTGTGCAACCAAACGATAATCTTTTTAAAAATGACAAATGAGGGGTGCCAATAATTATGAGCAGGACTGTACATGTTTCCACCGTGGGATTGTCCATCCCAGATGCCTCTGAGCCCAGAGAAGTCGATGCCACTTCTGGGGATGGTTAATATAATGTTTCTGTTCTGCTCAGTAAAGTTTTAAGTGCGTTCATGATTGTAACTCTGTATTGTAAATCCCTCGACCATGTGGTTGTCAGCTATCGTTAAATGATGGTTCCTGATACAGTGCCGTCCGAGAGATCAGAGGTAACAGGTGGTCAGCTTAGAGCTAAAATGAAATGCCTCTCGATTCCTTCAGTCGTTTTATGATATTATGCACTGTAGATAAAGAAATAAGCAAATCCCTTCCCATCTTTCTTTCAGTCACATTGTTATTAAATATTTCAATAATTGTTCCTTCATTTGTTGACCTTGTTGATCCTCTGAACATCTTTTCTCCTCAGAGACACAATTGCATCCTTGTTGTGCACTTAATACTAACACTATTAACAATAGTAATATAACACTACATAATTCACTCTCCTTTTATGAATAATGGAATGATTGACTCTATTCTCCCACAATGCAACAGAATAAACGGACAGACAGTGATGGGACACCAGCTGCAGTGATGACAGGACCAGGAAAGGTATATAAATGTGAGTTAAACTGAAATCTGTAATGCTGTTACTCCCTTTGCACTGTGAGCTAATGTAACCAATGTGAACATAACTGGCAAATTAAGCTTAATTCCGATTAAGACTTATAGAGTGCAGTAAAAGAAAAAACACCTGTCTGAGACTGGAGCACCATTCTGAGACAGTCAGTACAGAGGATGGAGCACCTGTCTGAGACAGTCAGTACAGAGGATGGAGCACCTGTCTGAGACAGTCAGTACAGAGGATGGAGCACCTGTCTGAGACAGTCAGTACAGAGGATGGAGCACCATTCTGAGACAGTCAGTACAGAGGATGGAGCACCTGTCTGACACAGTCAGTACAGAGGATGGAGCACCAGTCTGAGACAGTCAGTACAGAGGATGGAGCACCTGTCTGACACAGTCAGTACAGAGGATGGAGCAACCAGTCTGGAGACAGTCAGTACAGAGGATGGAGCCACCTGTCTGACACAGTCAGTTACAGAGGATGGAGCACCTGTCTGACACAGTCAGTGACAGAGGATAGAAGCACCATTCTGAGACAGTCAGTACAGAGGAGGAGCACCAGTCTGAGACAGTCAGTACAGAGGATGGAGCACCAGTCTGAGACAGTCAGTACAGAGGATGGAGCACCAGTCTGAGACAGTCAGTACAGAGGATGGAGCACCTGTCTGACACAGTCAGTACAGAGGATGAAGCACCATTCTGAGACAGTCAGTACAGAGGATGAAGCACCATTCTGAGACAGTCAGTGATAACACTTTACAATAAGGGTACATTAATTAACAGTACTTAAGACAATTTTTTTGTAATGATTTGTAATCATTAGTATATGGTCAAATAATGCCTCAGTAAATCATTACATAATCATTAATACATGGTTAAGTATTGTTTTAATTGCTCATTAACTAATTACAAACACAGAAATTAAGTAACCATTAGTAAATGTTAGGTAAAGTCTTAACTAGTAGACAGACTCCTTTGACTTCATGTAGATGATCAAGTAGATTTCTGTACTTTATAGATTTATTAAAATATAATTAATTATATTTGAACGTATAACTTATTATTAATTACTTAATGGGTTACCCTTATTGTAAAGTTGCATGACCATATCTTATTAGTAGTGATATATACGAGAGTACTAGAGTGTTTATTAATATCAATTAATATATATAATTAATGTATTTGTGCTTAAAAAGCGTTACTTAAACATTTATAACCTTTAATTACATGTATTTGGTACCCTTATTGTAAAGAGGAAACAGTGTAATTTCACTGAAATATATTGACTATCTGTCTATATGGCTGACATCAGTCGTCATCTTAATTTGCACAGCAAATGGTTTTTAATTTCAAACTACCTCCATTACACAGACACTGAAGGACTCTATTTTTATACTTTTTATACTTTATAGTGTATCTTTGTCTCTACCTGTATCACTCTGTCTTGTGCTTCTCGTGTTATCTCTGTGTATATCTGCTACTGGATGCCTTGAATTTCCCTCTGGGATCAATAAAGTATCTATCTATCTATCTATCTATCTATCTATCTATACATATGAAGCCTCTTTTTTACACTCAAACTCATACACACAATACTGTTTAGTAAAAAAAAATTATGTCATTAAGCAACTGTAATAAACGGAGGACACACGCAGATGATTCCTTTTGCAACTTTATATAAGTTTTATCTCGGAGCCAAATCCTGCTGAAGTGTTTACATATTAAGCAGCCCCCAAAGAAACTCCCCCTACGGCAACACACGTAGTACACAATACTCACAAGCTTTTTTTGCTTGAATAATACATTCTATGACATCTCCCCCCAAAATTAAATCTCTTTTTCAATAATGTAGTAATAGGACTTTCAACTACATTATAAAAGATACTAACAAAACAGTTTAACTCCACTGGATTTAGCTTTCTGGTAAAGAATACCTACTTAACTCACACCTTAACATATGCAAACTGCCAGAATCTTTTCTTTTAACAAACATATTTTACCCTCTTTCTCTCATCTCACTATGCGAGAGTACACCTATAAGTCCATTCTCACAACTGGTCTACTAACTCTGCCGGATCTAGTCTGGGCCATCCCATCAGGAACAGACAGTCTATTCCTACTCAGGACAGAAGAGTTTTCCTCTGAGCTTGTTGGTGTGTCTGCTGATTGGTCAGAGACATTGTCTGAGGCCGGCCTGGGGATGGAAGTGGTGTCTTTTGGTGGTGCTGCTGGCACAGCTTGAAGGTGACGTCGGTTACGTCTGAATGTAGCACCTTGCTCCGTCTCAATGATATAGGATCTTGGCGTGATGCTTTCTTTGGTCACTATCGCGGGGTTTGACCATCATTTTTGGCCATCCAACTTAGTCAAGACATTGTCACCTGGTCACAAAGGGGGTAAACATCTTGCTCCATGGCGTCTGTTGTAGTAGTAGGCTTGTTTTTGTTTCTCTAAAGTATCCCTGGCTTTGATACTCTTTCTGCTCGGCCATTTGGGTTGCAGGTTACTCTCAAGGGTAGGCAAGGTGGTACGGATCTTGCGACCCATCAGTAGTTCAGCTGGGCTCGCACCCGTACTGTTGCATGGTGTGGCTCGGTAGCACATAAGAGCTAGTAGAGGATCTTTTTGGTTTAGTATCCCCTTTGCTGTTTGAACGGCTCTTTCTGCATGCCCGTTTCCTTGACGATTGTGTGGACTGGAGGTTATATGTGTGAAGTCATGCTCCCTTGCTATTTCTTTGAACTCTGCGCTTGTGAACTGAGGCCCGTTGTCGCTGACAACCTCTTCGGGGATGCCATACCGGGCAAAAGTGGCCTTCAGCTGTTTCACAACCTGGGCACTAGTTGTCACAGGCATGTGCAAAATTTCAATATACCTGGAGTAGTAATCAGATACCACTAGGTAGTTTTGCTTTTTGTGTTCACACAAGTCCACACCAACTCTTTTCCATGGTCTTCCAGGAAGCGGTGTAGAAAGCAGCGGTTCCCTGGACTGAGTTCTTCGTTGCTCATTACATGACTGATATGTGAGGCCCTGTCTTTGATTTGGGATGATATACCCGGCCACCATACAGAGGTATATGCTCTCTCCCTGCACTTAGACAAGCCTTGATGTCCATCATGAATCCAATCTAGTATCTCTGTTCTCAGTGCTTTGGTATGATTATCCGAGTGCCTCTGGTCACAAACCCACTGTGTACAGACAGTTCACTTCTCACAGGGAAAAACTCTCTGACACTGGGATGTGTTTTCTCAATGTGTTCCGGCCACCCGGACTGTATGTATCTACTCAGAATCTGCATCCCTTCATCTGCTTCTGTGGTGGCTCGGATGCTGTCCATCTTCCGCTTTGTGGCAGGTATTCCCTCGATGACAGATGCAACGTAACACTCTACATCTGTGTGCGCATCGTTGTCACTCTGTGTGTCTTTGCAGGGGCTCCTTGACAATGTATCAGCTATGACCAGGGTCTTACCCGGTGCATACTCCGCTGTGGGGTTAAACCTCATCAGCCTCATCAACAATCTTTGACATCTGATTGGTACATTGTCCAAGTCTTTTGAGTTTATCAGAGGGACCAGGGTCTGTGATTAATTTGAACCCCTCTAGGCCATACAGGTATTTTCCAAATCGCTCACAGGCCCAAACACCTGCCAAGCACTCCTTTTCTATCTGGGCATACCTGGTTTCAGCATCACTTAAACGTCTGGAACAGTATGCCACTGCTCTCCAGTCTTGTCCATGAAGCTGCATCAGTACTGCACCGATCCCATAACTACTTGCATCGGCAGAAACTGCTGTAGGCTTGTTGACGTCATAGTACTCGAGAGTGGGTGACGTTGTGAGCTGTTCTTTAATCTGCTGAAATGCTGACGTCTGTGCAGGACCCCATGTCCAAACAGAGTTGGACTTCAGTAACTCGTACAAAGGTTGGCCAGTTGTGGCTAGGTTGGGGATGTACTTTCCCAGATAGTTGACCAGTCCCAACAACTTTTGAGCTCCTGGACATTCTCCGGTGGAGAGAGATTGTTGATGGCTGATACTTTGGCTGGATCGGGACGCACACCCTCTGCATCGATCACTTTCTCTGCCTCAAAACGCACTTCTCTGCATTCAGTTTCAGACCAGCTGACTGCAACCTCTCTAACACCCTTTGTAAGCGCTTGTCGTGTTCTGTCATATCCTTACCATGAACAATGATGTCGTCCATATAAACAGACACTCCCTGTAGGCCTTCTAGTGTTTCTACCATCTTTCTCTGAAAGATTTCAGGGGCACTTGTGATCCCAAAAGGCAGACGCTTAAAGCAGTATCTGGCGAACGGCGTTATAAATGTTGTGAGTCTTTGGCTGTCTTTGTCGAGGGGAATCTGCCAGAACCCTGCTGCTGCATCTAATGAGGAGAAAACTGTGGAGCCACTCAGGCCGGCAATGATTTCCTCTGCTGTTGGAAGAATAAATCTCTTTCTCTTGACTGCTTTGTTTAGTCTTTTGAGGTCTGCGCAGATACGCACCTTTCCTGATTTCTTTGGGGCTGGCACCATGGGTGCATACCACTCTGTTGGTTCAGTCACCTTTTGTATGATGTCGTTAGCCTCCATTCGCTCTAGTTCCTCCTTTACAGGCTTCAGTAGTGGTATGGGAATTCTGCGAGCTGTGTGAACTGCATAGGGTTGGGCGTTCTCTTGTAGCATGATTTTCACTGGCTGTGTCTTAAGTAGGCCAAACTCTTCTCCAGTGTCGCTGACCTGACGAACTCTTTTCACTAGTCCCATTGCCTGGGCTACTGATCTGCTGAGTAGGTTATTTACACTCTCGCCTTCAATAACAAAGACTCTAAATGAATACTTATTGTCTTTGTATTCTGTGTTTGCTATAAATTGGCCCATGCACGTCAAACGCCCCCCTGGTCCACTAAGTGCAGCTTTTGCATCCAGCAGCTTTTTATCAGGTTTCAGCATTTTGAAGGTGTCTTCACTCATAACACACACATCAGCTCCAGTATCTATTTTAAATATTACTGGAGTGCTACCTATATTAAGCTGTACTGTCCATTCATCCTCCTGGGAGTTAGTGCTGTTAACAGAACCCAGAAAGTAGGATGCTTGCTCCTCACTCTTAGTGATTTCACTCACCACTTTGCTTCTGCACATTCTTTGCCAGTGCCCTGTTTTCCCGCACCTGTTGCATGTTGACTTGAGAGCTGGACATTTCTCCATTTTCTTGTGTGGTATTTTGCCGCATCAACCACATTTACTGTGTCCCTTGTCTTTGAGATCCCTCTCTTTGTCCCTGTCCGTGTTTTGTTTTGGCCATTTTGTGGGTTTTCTGTGTCCCTGTGCTACCTCCTGTATGGTGCACGCAGCCTCGCCTTGCTGGCTAACTTGCGCTTTAACCTCCTCCGACTGACGAGCCTCCTGCACGGTCATCTCCAGCGTGAGGTTTGGTATGAGCTGCAATTTTCGTGACAGGTCTTTATCCCGGATTCCCACTACGATTCGGTCTCTAATGTGTTCCTCGCGATTAGCTCCGAACTCGCAGTGCTCCGACAGTTCATATAAAGCACGGATAAATGTCTCTACTCTCTCTCCCGCGCGCTGCATGCGTTGGTGAAAGCAGGCTCTCTCGTGGATAACGTTACGTTTTGGAATAAAGTAAGCATCAAACTTGGCCATGACTACATTATAGTCTGTATCTTCTCCCTCCGCAAACGTAAACGAGCTGAAAATATTCTCTGCTTCTCTTCCTAAAGCGTATATGAGGGTGCTTACTTGCACGCTGCCCTCCTCTTTATCCAGCTAGGTCGCCGTGCGATAGCGGGTGAAACGCTTCTTCCACTCGGCCCATTCCGACGGTTTCTCAAAACAAAAGCTCTCCGGTGGGTTAAACTTGGCCATTCTCTACTGTAGTTTCAATCACCAGCTTCTGGCACCATGTAATAAACGGAGGACACGCGCAGATGATTCCTTTTGCAACTTTATATAAGTTTTATCTCGGAGCCAAATCCTGCTGAAGTGTTTACATATTAAGCAGCCCCCAAAGAAACTCCCCCTTCGGCAACACACGTAGTACACAATACTCACAAGCTTTTTTTGCTTGAATAATACATTCTATGACAGCAACTAATCCTGCTGCTGCTCTTTAGACACTGAAGCAAATGGTATGACAATACATACATACATACAATAAATTAACAGTACCTGCAACCCAGTTTCACGCTATATGTAAAAATAGACAATCCAGCACTCCCTCTACCTGGAGGGTGTGGGGTGGTGGAAGGGTGTCAGACCTCCTGCCTGAAATTCCTCAGAACGGCACTTTTAGGATTAGTCCTTGCAATCAAACGGAAGTAGAGATACATACAAACACAACATGGAATTATTTATTATTCTATTGTTTCAATCTATAATGTGCAGGACTCCTGATGTGTAACATTACATTTATAACTACATCTGATACACAACACTGATACACAACACTTGCAGGCTCTTCTGGATACTGAAGAGAACAGAATGCAGGAGTGTTTGGAACATGGCTTTGTAAAAAGTTTATAACATCTCTCTATGAATGCATAAACACCAATTAAGCTAGCAAGGCAGATATCCAGCAAAGCAAGCCGACAGCAAAATAAAAACATACATCTCATAACGTCATTTTTTAACGTGCTTTGATAAATAACAAAAACACAATACTTACCGGTTAAGTATTTAGATTCATCTCTGTGTTCCTGTGTTCTGCTCTTCGGTGATGGGCTGATGCCTCTCAAAATCTCGCGCGTTCGTTTTTCTTCTCACACGTTGTACGGTGTAGTCTCAGTGAGGCCAGCGCCCACAGCGACACCATGCGGCGGGAGACACGTAAGCTCGACTGTAGCCAAAATTAACCAGCCACCTCGAAAAACGCTGCCTCAGACAAGGCGGATCATCATTAAGAAAAAAGACGAACCGCACAACAAATCAACCACTGTAAATGGTAAGTTACTAATGTTTCATGTTGACGTTATCTTCTAGAAAGCCAATTTACCAGCAACATTATCTAGCTAGCTAATGACTGGTGGTCCGTCCAGTTAGCTAGCTTGCGTGCACAGGTGTCTTTATATGCATCATTTATAACTAACTTTATTAACTTTATCAATTTTATTGATATAGAAACGCTTCTTTAATGTTATCAGGTTTTTTTAACAATGACCAAATTTTTGCCTGGAATAATGCAAGACTTTTTTTTTTTTTTTTACATAGAAACATATCTTACATACCTTTACTTTAATATTATTGTAATGTGTATGCTTTAAAAATAATTGAATACTGTTGTAACGGTTACTTTTTGGTTTATCTTTTCAGGATATGTTTAAATTCCATTAACAGTTTGAGGTCATATTTGGCTTATTTGACTGGAGAATATATTTTACTCTAATTGTAGATGATGTAAATACATCCAAAAATGTTCTCTATAGATGACACATTAGACCAGTAATTAAGAAGAGCTTTGAAAATGTTAAAATGAAAGCATTGACACTCATTGTGATGCACATCGCTGATCCTGGAGGGTCAGTGTCCACAGGTATTTATTACTCAAACACAACCACTCACCCTGTGGTGGACACTGGTCTTCCAGAACCAGAGTTGTGCAACTTTGACTTCTAGCACTGTATTGTACTATTTCATTTAAGTGAGCTTATTGTTGTTGCCATTTTTGTTTTTATTAGTTAGTGAACCATCTGAGGCAGTACAGCGATACAAAGCAGTCCTCTCAACCTACAAGAAGGGCAAGACCATGTCAGAAGCTTTCCAAATATATGGAGATGACAGAGGTACAATTGTCCATACTGCAGCCATTGCAGAGCTGACAACTGCAGCTCCTGAAATGTATCCAGAGCTTCTTCAACATCAGAAGGCAGGAAAGCTTACAGATATAGCAAAGGAGCAAAGACACCTTCTGCCCATAGTGAAGCATTAACCAAACTTGTTTTGGTTAATTATTCAATGTTTAGGGCAATGTGTAGATTTTTTGTGATAAATTTTCATTTTCCTTCAGGTTAATGCAAGAACCAGTTCCTGTATTTGCCCATTGCAAGCAGCAGTTGCACTGTCTGTAATTTTACAATTTGTATTACATTTGCAAGTACAAATATGCCTGTTATGGTATGTTAGTTAATTATTGTGCAAAAGCAGTAGATAGATAGATAGATAGATAGACAGACAGACAGACAGACAGACAGACAGATAGATAGATAGATAGATAGATAGATAGATAGATACTTTATTGATCCCGAAGGAAATTTAGCAGCCAGTAGCGGTTTCACAAAAAACAGCACAGATACAAATACAAATAAAAAAAAAAGAGCGTTGTGCAGTATGAAAAACCTAAATGGGTAGGTCGCAGCAGCAGTATTATTAACTGTTAACTATAAAATATAAACTATACATAGTACGGGTCACTACTGATGAATATGTAAATATTTATGTATAAATATGTAAATATATCTCACTTCGCAAGGAGGCAAGAAATATATACAAGAATACAAATATAACTGTAGACTGTAGAAAAGACAGTAGTAAGTGCAGTAGTAAAAAATAATAGATAAATGTGCATGAATGTGCAAGGGAAGCAGTTATCAGCAGATAAAGTAAAGTTTAAAAAAGAAATTAAAGTACTTATTTATACACTCTCATTAAGATGTTCCCAGGTTTGTACATTTTATAAATTATAACAGTTTGTACTATACTCGTGTGAAGGTGTCACTACAGTGTAATTGCTTAAATACTAATATTTAAAAATGTATGAGTATTGCATTAATTAAGGTTTAATTGTGAGTAAATAATGGTTCATCATGTCTTACACACTAGGTAATTCTAATAGTTCATATGTTGTCAACTTTACAATAAGGGCAACAAATACATGTAATTTAGGGTTATATGTGTTTAAGTAACGGTTATTAAGCATAAATACATTAATTATATACATAAATGAATATTAACTGATGGTTAACTGACATTGATTAACGTTTACTGTGTGCTCTTGTGTGTTTATAAAGTTACTAAAGGTATGTATGTTTCCACTTTACATTAAGGGTACCACATACATGTAATTAAGGGTTATAAATGTTTAAGTAACGTTTATTAAGCACAAATACATGAATTATATATATTAATTGATATTAATAAACACTCTAGTAGTCTCGTATATATCACTACTAATAAGATATGGTCATGCAACTTTACAATAAGGGTAACCCATTAAGTAATTAATAATAAGTTATACGTTGAAATGTAATTCATTATATTTATTAAATCTATAAAGTACAGAAATGTACTTGATCATCTACATGAAGTCAATGGAGTCTGTCCACAGAGCTCATCCTTTATCAAGACATCATAACTTGGAGGATGGTAAGTAAGATATTGTTGACAGATATTGTTTTATACCAGTAGTTCCCAACACTGATTCTGGTGTATCCTCTCTTTCCTGCTCTAACATAGCCGCCTCAGGAAGGGCTTGTTAATTGTTGAGCTATTTTTTTGTAAAAGCGTTTTAGTATGTGCTTTATGGTTATTGTCACATTAATTAGCACATTAATAAACTTTTTAATATCTAAAATAATATTAACTATCATTACTCTAATTAGTTAATGATATTAAAGACATTATTTAAGCATTTAAAAATTAAGGCTTATAATAAAAGCGAAAATAATCTTCAGTCTTTTTGTATCAGCAGTAAATAAGTTGTAAGACAGCACTTAATAATTTATTAAAGATTAGTTAATGACTAGTTAAGACTTTACCTAACATTTATTAATGGTTATAAATTACTTAATCAAATCTGAAATTTACTTAATTTCTGTGTTTGTCATTCGTTAATGAGCAATTAAAACAGTACTTAACCATTTATTAATGATTACGTAATGATTTACTGAGGCATTATTTGACCATATACTAATGATTACAAATCCCTTAATACAGCATAATTTAACATTAGTTAATGATCAATTATGACATTACTTAACTGCTTATTAATGCTTATTACTGTCTTAAGTGCTGTTAATTAATGTACCCTTATTGTAAAGTGTTACCCAGTCAGTACAGAGGATGGAGCACAGAAGCTTGACAGTAACCTTTTGCGTTATTCTAAACATGTATTGTTTGGATTTACATAGATCTCCTCTAACAGGGCAGACAATGGAGGATAAGCAAGGAGGGAAGACAACACGACGAGGGTGAGGACAGAAATACTCACATAGATGTTGCCTGGAGTCAAAGTAATGTAACCCTCTGTTAATACTTCCTTTAACCTAAATCAGTAAGTCGAAGCTAAAAATTGAAATACATGAACAGAACCCATGATAATAAGTCACCTTGTACTTTAAACCTGCATTGCTCGGTTCTCCCAGTGTCGAGTTCATTTGACTCAATCAAATTTCCACCTCATTCAAGTAAGGTAAAACTGAAAGACTGAAAAATCATAAAATCGAGTGGAAATCACAAAACGTTGGTAAGTTAAGCTAAATGAAGAATAGAGGTTATCATGACTTCCTGATGTATTAATTTATTACTGTGTACAAGACTACACTGATGATAGTCAGATAGAGGTCAGTACTGGCAGTAAACCCCTTCTGCCCAGACTCCTTCTGGAATGTGCTGCAGGCCTGAAACACAGGAATCAATGTATATCAACTAATGTTGGTGACTTTGGTGATGTAATTTACCCCACAGTCTTCTTTTCTGAGCATGTCGTAGGATATTGTCAGTAATTAAATGACACTGACTAACTGTGTGTTGAATACAAAGAGAGCATAGTTACCGCTGTTTAACCGAATGTAACCGTATGCAGTGAGTGTAAAACAGTTCTCTACTTAGATGGAGATAATGGATTGCCCAAACGACAATGACTTGTCAGATGCAGAGAACAGCATGTTCTAGGTAAAGCTAGCAAGGTTAACCTGCTCTGCTGAAAAACCAGCATGTGTTCTGTACTGGGTTTAGCTGGTATGAAGCTGTTCTGGTGATGGTTTAGCTGGTAACCTAGCTCGTTCATGCTGATCAAGTTAGAGAGTGACAGATTTCATTGTGGCCGGAGTCGAGTCTCCCTCTGCTATAACTCAGAACCACAGCTAAACCTCTAGCCCACTCACTCTCTGACTACTGCGTGGTGGGACTAGGGGTGGGCTGTATGAAGGTGTTCTCTAGTTAATGTTGTTTAAGTTGCGGTTCATTAATTAAACGTATGTGTTAAACACAGATCAGCCTTAACATTCAAAGCACCTCCTTGTTTCTACATTCACTCTTCATTATGTTAGCTCCAATTACGATACAGATGCAGTTTGTTGTCCTGCAATTACAGACTGTAGACTGTAGTACACCCCCCCCCACACACACACACACACCCATGAGTGGATCAGACACACCAGTGCTGCTGGTCAGTGTTGGTCATCCTCTAGTCCTCCATCAGTGGTCACAGGACACTGCCCACATGACGCTGTTAGCTGAATAGATTTGGTTGGTCAGTGATGCTGAGGTGTTTAAACACTCTAGCAGCACTGCTGTCTCTGATTCACCCACACCAGCACACTTGCTCTGTGGTGTTTCTGACCACTGGAAAAAAAGGTAATGGGGAGAACAAAGTATAGACCTGGACTACAGTCTGTAATAGTAGAACTACAAGGTTCACCTATGTGGTAAGTGGAGCTGAGAAAATGGATCAAGAGTGTAGATACATTGAGGTGGTTTTAATGTACATTCATTCCTGCATGTCAGGCACTCTATTTAACAGGAAGTGATGAAGCTTACCAAGCTGGACTGTGAAGGCTGCTTTGGTGTGGGTAATAAACTAGTAAAAACATATATACAATTATATATATACAGAGTTAAACTCACGTTTTTACACCATTTCAGTTTCTGCCACCACTATAGCTGCCATCTCATCGCTGTCCACCATTTTTCTAAATTTCCCACACATGAGAAGGCCCTCCCTTTCCATTTGCATTGTGGGAAAAGAGTGTCCATCATTACCGTACTCAAGAAGGGACTGGTGAGTTTTCATTGTGGGGTTTTGAGTATACTAAACTTTGACATTTGCAACTGTACTGCTAATGCTACGTGTTAGTACTAGGTGCACAACTGGGACACACGCTGCAGGATGTGAGTGAGCAAGCAAACTAGACGTGTGGATGAGGACCGGGGCCGGATGTATCTAGTCTAGAGAGGCAGTTTGCTTGGCAGGCTAAATAGAGTTGAGACTTTGAAGACCTTGGTTTAGCACTATTTGTTAATAGATGTGATAACAGAGTATAACTTTTCAACCACAATCATTTTCACTGACATGTTTGTTTATTATTACTGCTCTGTTCATGTCACATAACAACTGCAGAGAACTGTGACTTGAGATCTTTTTCTGATCCCAATAAATGCAGATGTTGTTTGATGAACTTTTAAAACTAGTTAGAACAACGTAAATTCATAGTCCTTTATTTTGACTGTATCTGGTTGTACCAATGACAAAACCCGAGTAGATTCAACTTAAATACTTTGAGTTAGTGTGAAGAAAAAAAAAGTAGACTTAACGTTGTTTTTAGTTGTACTGTGATCATTTTTTAAAGTATATCTTAAGTGGCTTAGATAAGATACATTTATTTAAAATAACATAAAGATCCATGCAAGCTGCTGCCAGTTAACTCCATATGACATGAACTGAGACTTGCTTAAATTACAGAGGGACTTGATTTGGCTGCTTGAATTTTCCCACCTTAACCTGGGACTTGCTTGAGACTCTAAGGTTAGTACTTGAGACTTGTCCATATGTCACTTACTTTCACCTCAAAACTCTACACAAATGGAGATACAAGGTTTTGGTCTGACAGTAGTGATATGTTGGGTGTTGGATGCTGGTCTGATGGTCAGCAGCCATGGAAATGAATATGCTGTTCTCCAGCAAAGTCAGTGTATGCTGTGTTTTGATTTTGGTCAACCAGCATAACCAGGCTGGGTTACCAGCTAAACCAGCACCAGAACAGCTCTATACCAGCTGAACCCAGTACAGAACACATGCTGATCTATGCTGGATTTCTGCAGGGCAGGTTAACCTTACTAGATTTATCTTGAACATGCTGTTCTCTTAGTCTGTGTGATGTCAAGGCACCAGACACATCATTAGTTACAGCTTATGACTCCTACACCTGAGTACCAGTTGGTGGATATGGTCTATAAAGCTAGCCTTGTGTAAAATCTGGACGTGTACATAAGAATCACCAGATGAGCTCAGGTGGTAAATGTGGAAACTGACATTTGGTCCCATGCCTCTTTCAGGTAACCCGATATTAGTATGCTCCATGTTCTGGGAGGGGCTTGGGTATGAAAGAGGCATGAGGGAAAATGGGAGAGAGGAGGCCTAAAGTGCAGCGAGGTGCACACGTGCGGTTGAGGGGAACACAATAGCATCCTAAACCACACCAGTACTAGTCCCAGGGGAAAGTGTTACAGGTACAAGCGTGAAATACCAAATAAATTCTGGACTCAACTGGAGCACCTTTCCTGTAGCAGCTTCATTACATCGACCACTCGCAACCACACCACCACAATCTGACTTTGACGTGCAATCCATAATCTCCATCTAACTGTAATTCTGACTACAGTATAACTATAACAGTGTAGAGTATAACTACAGCTTTACAGCTGCACTGAGATACGGCCTTCAGGTAGTTCAAACGCTCCCTCCACCTTCTACATATATAATAATGAGAGGATTTTCCTGATCTATACATCTGATATTCTCCCTCTGGTGACTCTGCAGCTCCTGCAGGATGTGAGTGAGCATGTTGCGTTAAGTTAAAGAGTGACATGGCTTAAAGCAGAACTAGATGGCTGATTGTAAGATCTCCCTGTAGGCTTTGCATTGTGTATGTGCTGTATGTATGTTCAGCTGCTGCTTCAATAGGAGACCACTGCTCACACAGGAATCATGTAACTCGTTCTAATCCTGTATTACTATAGGATTAGTCTCTTATATGTGGCACTAAAGGTTCTCAGAAATATAAAATACTGTATGTTAAAAACCATGAAAATGTCCTGTATATAATATACAGCCCCCATGTATATATAAGTCTAGTTTCAGCTGCACATGTGATGTAAACAAGGACAGGCCTTATCGCTGCACCTGAATGACCCAACATCCATGATTATGGATATTCAGCAAGCAGTGATGTCCTCCATGAGCCGTCCGGATAGTGCCAGCATCACTGGAAGACAGTTGCTGGACTACATGCACGCAGACCATTACGACGACTGTATGTAACGCCACGTCATTTAAGACTGCAATGTCAGGCCAGACTGTCATGGAGTAAATCAGAAAGGCAGCGGGTCACCTTTAGTAAGTCCCACTTTGTCTTGGTGGAGACGACCAACAAATCCGTGTGTGGAGGTACCGTGGTCAGCGCCAAGATGAGTGGTTTATCGTTATTCAAGCTGTATGAGACGGATTATCACAGGACACCTGACCAGCACAGGACACAGGAGCAACCTCTACAACTTCATGTCTAGACCTCTGGCATGTTGTGTTGCTAGTCTCCACCAAGACAAAACTGGGACTGGCCCTTTTGGCTGATTCCTTCTGGGTGCAGCTATTCTTTGGATGATGAGTGTATTTATGTAAATATACTTTTTTAAAGTTTTGACTGGGGGTGGGGTGTATATTATATCACAGGACATTTTCCTGGTTTTCAACATATTTTGCATTTCTGAGAACCCTCAGTGCCACATATAAGAGACTAATCCTATAGTAATACAGGATTAGAACGAGTTACATGATTCCTGTGTGAGCAGTGGTCTCCTATTGAAGCAGCAGAACATGCATACAGCACATACACAATGCAAAGCCTCCAGGGAGATCTTACAATCAGCCATCTAGTTCTGCTTTAAGCCATGTCACTCTCTAACTTAACGCAACATGCTCACTCACATCCTGCAGGAGCTGCAGAGTCACCAGAGGGAGAATATCAGATGTATAGATCAGGAAAATCCTCTCATTATTATATATGTAGAAGGTGGAGGGAGCGTTTCAACTACCTGAAGGCCGTATCTCAGTGCAGCTGTAAAGCTGTAGTTATACTCTACACTGTTATAGTTATACTGCAGTCAGAATTACAGTTAGATGGAGATAATGGATTGCAAAAACGACAATGACTTGTCAGATGCAGAGAACAGCATGTTCAAGATAGCAAGATTAACCCACCCTGCAGAAACCCAGTATAGACCAGCATGTGTCCTGTACTGGGTTTAGCTGATATGGAGCTGTTCTGGTGCTGGTTTAGCCAGTATCCTAGCTTTGTCATACGGGTTGACCAGCAGACCAGCATCCAAAAACATATCACTGCTGTCACAAACTGTCAAACTGTGTATAAATTTACTGTCTGTGTGGTCCTTTTTCTCTTTTGTCCAGAGCACACAGTGTCCTTTTCCTCCAAAAAAGATTTGTCTAACCACAATACATGGATTATCACAGGACACCATTAGGAACATCTACAGCTCCATGACGAGATGTCTGGTGTGTTGCATTAGCAAACATAGTGGTCCGACAGCATACTGAGAGACACTACTCCTGTAAGTGTAGCTCATATCAGTCTTAATTTATCATCATTTATTGTTCTTGGTAAACTTTATCTTCCTTCCCCAAGGCACTGCAATCCCTCACTTCCGTTTATTCTTTTCATGATATACACTGCTCAAAAAAATAAAGGGAACACTTGAACAACACAATATAACTCCAAGTAAATCAAACTTCTGTGAAATCAAACTTTCCACTTAGGAAGCAACACTGATTGACAATCAATTTCACATGCTGTTGTGCAAATGGAATAGACCACAGGTGGAAATCATTGGCAAAATGACCTCCAGCAGGCCACAAATGTGCATGTGTCTGCACAAACGGTTAGAAACCGACTCCATGAGGATGGTATAAGGAGCCGACTTCCGCAGATGGGGGTGGTGCTCACAGCCCAAAACCGTGCAGGATGCTTGGCATTTGCCTGAGAACCCCAGGATTGGCAAATATGCCACTGGCGCCCTGTGCTCTTCACAGATGAAAGCAGGTTCACACTGAGCACATGTGACAGACGTGACAGAGTCTGGAGACGCCGTGAAGAGCGATCTGCTGCCTGCAACATCCTTCAGCATGACTGGTTTGGCAGTGGGTCAGTAATGGTGTGGGGTGGCATTTCTTTGGAGGGCCGCACAGCCCTCCATGTGCTCGCCAGAGGTAGCCTGACTCCCATTAGGTACCGAGATGAGATCCTCAGACCCCTTGTGAGACCATATGCTGGTGCGGTTGGCCCTGGGTTCCTCCTAATGCAGGACAATGCTAGGTCTTATGTGGCTGGAGTGTGTCAGCAGTTCCTGCAAGATGAAGGCATTGAAGCTATGGACTGGCCCGCCCGTTCCCCAGACCTGAATCTGATTGAGCACATCTGGGACATCATGTCTCGCTCCATCCACCAACGTCATGTTGCACCACAGACTGTCCAGGAGTTGGCGGATGCTTTAGTCCAGGTCTGGGAGGAGATCCCTCATGAGACCATCCGCCACCTCATCAGGAGCATACCCAGGTGATGTAGGGAGGTCATACAGGCACATGGAGGCCACACACACAATACTGAGCCTCATTTTGACTTGTTTTAAGGACATTACATCAAAGTTGGGTCCGCCTGTAGTGTGTTCTTCCACTTTAATTTTGTGTGTGACTCCAAATCCAGGCCTCCATTGGTTAATAAATTTGATTTCCATTGATGATTTTTGGGTGATTTTGTTGTCAGCACATTACATGTACAGAACAAAGTATTCAATGAGAATATCTCATTCATTCAGATCTAGGATGTGTTATTTGAGTGTTCCCTTTATTTTTTTGTGCAGTATACATATATATATACAAACCGGATTCCAAAAAAGTTGGGACACTGAACAAATTGTGAATAAAAACTGAATGCAATGATGTGGAGGTGCCAACATCTAATATTTTATTCAGAATAGAACACAAATCACAGATCAAAAGTTTAAACTGAGAGAATGTATCATTTTAAGGGAAAATATGTTGTTTCAAAATTTCATGGCGTCAACAAATCCCAAAAAAGTAGCAATAAGTGGATGGAAAAAGGAAATTGGGCATATAACGAACAGCTGGAAGACCAATTAACACTAATTAGGTCAATTGACAACATGATTGTGTATAAAAAGAGCTTCTCAGAGTGTCAGTGTCTCTCTGAAGCCAAGATGGTAAGAGGATCACCAATTCCACCATTGTTGCGCAGAAAGATAGTGCAGCAATACCAGAATGGTGTTACCCAGCGTAAAATAGCAAAGACTTTTAAGTTATCATCATCAACCATGCATAACATCATCAAAAGATTCAGATCTGGAACAATCGCTGTGCGTAAGGGTCAAGGCTGTAAAACTACTGGATGCTCGTGATCTCCGGGCCCTTAAACGTCACTGCACCTCAAACAGGAAAGCCACTGTCAAGGAAATAACAGAATGGGCTCAGGAATACTTCCAAAAAGCATTGTCAGTGAACACAATCCACCGTGCCATCTGCCGTTGCCAGATGAAACTCTACAGTGCAAAAAGGAAGCCATTTCTAAGCAAGCTCCACAAGCTCAGACGTTGGCACTGGGCCAGGGGTCTTTTAAAATGGAGTGTGGCAAAATGGAAGACTGTTCTGTGGTCAGATGAGTCACGATTTGAAGTTCTTTATGGAACACTGGGACGCCATGTCATCCGGACCAGAGAGGACAAGGATAACCCAAGTTGTTATCAACGCTCCGTTCAGAAGCCTGCATCACTGATATTATGGGGTAGCATGAGTGCTTGTGGCATGGGCAGCTTGCATGTCTGGAAAGGCACCATTAATGCAGAGAACTATGTTCAGGTTCTAGAACAACATATGCTCCCATCTAGACGTCATCTCTTTCAGGGAAGACCCTGCATTTTTCAACAAGATAATGCCAGACCACATTCTGCAGCAATCACAACATCATGGCTACATAGGAGAAGTATCCGGGTACTGAAATGGCCAGCCTGCAGTCCAGATCTTTCACCTATAGAGAACATTTGGCACCTCATAAAGAGGAAGGTGCGACAAAGAAGGCCCAAGACGATTGAACAGTTAGAGGCCTGTATTAGACATGAATGGGAGAGCAATCCTATTTCTAAACTTGAGAAACTGGTCTCCTCTGTCCCCAGACGTCTGTTGAGTGTTGTAAGAAAAAGGAGGGATCTGGTTTGTATATATATATATATATATATATATATATATATATATATATATATATATATATATATATATATATATATATATATAAAAGAAAGGTTGAAATAGCAAGGACAGAAATATAGATGCATACAGTATTGACCTTTTAAACTTTTTCCATTTGTCCATTTTTCCAATATGTCACAGTGATGAAAGTGTGTAAGACTTCCTTTTCACTTACTAGAAGGTAAATGATGTTCACCCAGAACAGGAATCACAACAGGGTCTGAAATGTTAGTATCCAGATTGCCCATCAAGTGGATTACATCTTTGAAAGTACATGGAGGAATATGAATATCAGACCTAAACAAGATTTCATACAGAGCACTGAAAAGAGCTTCAACCACAGAACGAACACCTAAATCTCCACTTCAGATTTAAATCTTATGTGTAAACAGCCACTAAAAGCTTTATTACTGACTCTATTTTAAACTGGTAGATGAAGATAGGCTCTGCCTGAACACTCTTCTCTCTGTTCTTTTCTTCTCTGTTCTGTGATGTAATCACTGGGCCTGAGTCCTTATAAACCTGGGCGGACTCACTGTAAACCACCCTGTTAACAAATACAGCATCCAATCAGCTCTCACCTGGACTCACGTGATTAAATAAAAGGATGCCCCGCCCACCTCATGAGAGCTTGTGTTTATATATCCAGCAATCACCGCTCCTGTTATCATTGGGGTGTTTGGTTGATTAGCTGGTTGACTCATTCGTTGTTTTGTACTCGAGGTTGTGAACCGAAGCTAAAGTCATGTTTTTGAAGGTTGTCGTCCTGCTCATGGCTATCTGCTTTGCTGTGGCGAGCGCCGGCCCCGAAGCTCCTGGAGCGCCGATGCATGCAGACATCAGTGAGAAGGATGTTCGGGTCGCCCTGCGGTTCGCGGTGGGCCAATACAACCAAGCCGGTAATGATAAGTATATCAGAAAGGTTTCGAGGATCATCAGGGCTCAGAAACAGGTGAGAGCAGTAGGCCTTGGCCTCAAACTGTGGGTAGTGATATGATTGTGTTCGGCTGACACTGACTTAGCAAGCATCCTGAGGCAGCAGGGCAGCCTGTCATGCCTGAATCTGCTGTTTACATAAAGTGCTGCCTGCTGAGCATCCTCTGTTCAGCTGCTCCATGAAGGCAGTGCATATGTAGCTTTGTACATCTCATAATACTCAGTGTCAGTGCAGACGACTAGGCAGCTGTTTTGAACCTGTTCGTGACCTTCTTGTGTGTCCATCTAAAACTGCAGTCCTTCATTGTGTTTCGTTTATAGGTTGTTGAGGGAGTGAAGTACATCTTCACCGTTGAGATGTCCAGGACCATCTGTGAAAAGGGTGGGGCTGAGGGAGTGTGCCCAATCATATCGGACCCGAAACGTGCCAAAGTAGGTTATGCTAACTGTCTACCAAGGGCATGGGTTTAGTAGCAACATTGGTATTGGTATCTATATATCTATATATATATATAACTACATTTTCAGCTATGCTTGATGAGGTATATGGACTGACAGCACTGATAACTTACCGTTAACACGCTGATCAGCTCTCGCCTCCTCAGTGTCTGTCAGTAAGTGTGTTATTTCCAGGTCATGACCAGATCTTTCACATAGGCCCCTCCCTTTCAGTCAATCAAAAAACATCCCCAAATTAGTTGCACTAGAGACATGGCCTCTCCAAAGCACATCGGAATTATCAAATCAAATTTATTTATATAGCTCTTTTTACAGCTGATGTTGTCTCAAAGCAGCTTTACAGAAATTCAGTAATAATAATTCATTAAGGAGAGAAAATAAAGAAGCCCCCGGTGGGCAAGCTGAAGGCAACAGTGGGAAGGAAAAACTTCCTCAAGTAGAAGGAAGTCATCCACAGTTAGATTTAAACTGCTGTAAGTGGCGTGCGGGTGCACTTAGAAAAAACAACGACCATTGTGGCAGCTGTGACCCCACGCAGTGGCCATGCACACGGACAATATTGGTAGGGACGACATATGCAAACCTACAGCCCTGCTGTTTACTCTTACTGTGTTCTTGTCAGGCTACACGTGTTAACACTTCTGTTTTGTGTCTCTTCCCTCGAAGGCCCGGGTGTGCAAGTTTGAAGTCTGGAGTCGGCCTTGGCTGAACAGTATCAAGCTTGTTGAGAATACCTGCATGTAGAGCTCAGCTACAACGCAGTGCTTCAGCAGAATCAGGAAACCCTAACCATAGGGAGTGTTTCCCCTATGAGGGTGCCCGATGCATCAGATATCTTCAGCTTGGTTGCAGATGGTCAAAAATGCTTTGACTAACGCTTTCTCTTGCAAACACCCAAAAACAGCTTTTACACTTTTGTCCTACACAAATGTCCTGAAAAGAATGAGACTCATCAGTCACATTTACTTTTGAAAGATTAAAAGATTGCTGCAAAGATGTGTGTGGTGCGTTTATTCAAGATCATTCTCTTCAATTAGTCTAGATTCATGGATAGGTATGCTGATGCTAAAGGACCTTCTGCAGTATACAGAGGTATATATACAGTACAAGATCACAAGGAATGTACAATAACACAGTTTTATTAAGGTCTACTGTAATACAATACACTTCAGTCTTTCAGATAACATGAACAGCTCGTGAATGACTGGACCAGACATGTCTGAAAATAAATGAACTGTTAAAAATGATAACATTTATTTTATAATACAACATACATTATTAATTAATGTTACATGATAATTACTGTGATATAACTACATCAGGAAAGGAAGTTCATGTAATAGAAGTTTGGTTACAGAGCCATTTTTATTCATAACTGTTCTGGAAAGACTTGTAAGCTATTTGTGATAGTCCACTAGCATCACTCTGTAGCTTCAGCAGACAGGTTGCAAATGCAAGTCTTTAATGACCAAAAATAAAATAAAACGAAACCAAAGAGACTAAACAACTGAAAAACAACTGAACAGGGCTACAAAACAACAGACATGGAGAATCATACATGGAGACTAAATCAACCCACAAAGAGACAAAAGGACGGGCAGGGAGACAAAACACTCAACAAAAACAAAGGGCATGACATGGGGTATGACAGACAGCACTTGGACATGACAGGACATGGCAGGGTGTGACATAACCCCCCTCTAATGCCCAGCTCCCGAGGCGCATATCAGAAAACACAACGAGAGCTGGCTCAGAGGGGAGACCTGAAACAGAGCTAACGAACAGACTAAACAGAGCAGTGGGGAAACAAGACTAGGGAGAGTGAGCTGGGGATACCAGACTGGGGATACCAGACTGGGGATAGAACAGGGATAGAGACATAAACAGGAACAGGTACTGACAACTCTGATGACACTGGGTCTTAAACAGTCCCTGTGACGGGCAAAGAGACAGACAAAGAGACACCCGGAGAGGGGTTACACATTGACGACACCATGCGACAAGAATCGGAAGTCCAGACTGGAACGGAGACTGGACTGGGAACTGGAACGGAGACTGAAAATGTGAAGGTGATGAGGGCGGCCTGGCAGGGAACCTGCAGGGCGGCCGGGCAAGGAACTGCGGGGCTGGCCGGGCAAGGGTCACATCCTGGGCAGCAGCCAACAGGACAGGAGTCTCTGGAGCTAAGGGCAAGACTGGAGTCTCTGGAGCTAAGGGCAAGACTGGAGTCTCAGGGACGTCCTGGGCAGCAGCCACATCCTGAGCAGCAGCCATCAGGACAGGAGTCTCAGGAACCACGTGCAGAACCGGACTCTCGGGAACCACAGGCAGGACAAGAGTCTCGGGAACCACGGGCAGGACAGGAGTCTCTGGGACCACAGGCAGGACAGGAGTCTCGGGAACCACAGGCAGGACAAGAGTCTCGGGAACCACGGGCAGGACAGGAGTCTCTGGGACCACAGGCAGGACAGGAGTCTCAGGGACCATGGGCAGGACAGGAGTCTCAGGGACCATGGGCAGGACAGGAGTCTCGGGGACCACAGGCAGGACAAGAGTCTCGGGAACCACGGGCAGGACAGGAGTCTCTGGGACCACAGGCAGGACAGGAGTCTCAGGGACCATGGGCAGGACAGGAGTCTCTGGGACCACAGGCAGGACAGGAGTCTCGGGAACCACAGGCAGGACAGGAGTCTCTGGGACCACAGGCAGGACAGGAGTCTCAGGGACCATGGGCAGGACAGGAGTCTCAGGGACCATGGGCAGGACAGGAGTCTCAGGGACCACGGGCAGGACAGGAGTCTCGGGTGCAGGCGGGTGAGACGTCCTCGGCAGCAGAAGGGCCTGCTGAGGCCTCCGGAGGAGGAGCCACAGGCCCGGCAGAGGCCTCATAAGTAGGCCTGGAAAAACCTGCCCGCATCAACCCAAAAAACCCCTTCAGTGTTGTAGCCTCCTTGGGTCTACACTTTAAAACAATGTCCGCCCATTGTGCTGCCTTTCCCCTGAGCAGAGATCTCCCCACTTCAGCTGGCGTGGGGCAAGTCAAAAACTCTAAATTAAGTTCACCTTGCAACCGAAAGCCTTCGAAGTCTGCACTTTCTCCATCAAAAGGTCAGGAAACTGTCATGAGGGGGGGGAGGTTGCCTTGCTGCATCCATAGTTAGGTTGGGTGTTATGTTACGCGGGACGAGGGGACAGGTTGCAAATGCAAGTCTTAAATGACCAAAAATAAAACAAAACCAAAGAGACTAAACAACAGAACAGGGCTACAAAACAGCAGACATGGAGAAACTTACATGGAGTCTAAATCAACCCACAAAGAGACAAAGGACCGGCAGGGAGACAAAACACCCAACAAGAAAACGGCACGACATGGGGCATAACACAACCAGGGCTGACGAGACACCTGGGAAGGTGCGAAGCTAGAAACAAGGGACCTGACTAGAGGGCGGAGACAGGAGGAGCACAGGACCAAAACAAACAGAAGCACATGGAACAGAGTGACAGACAGCACTTGGACATAACAGGACATGGCAGGGTGTGACAATAATGTCTAACCCCTATTTTATTAGCATTTATCTGAAGATTTTAAATGATTGAGGGTCAATGGAAATATGGTCTCTGTCTTTCATCTTAATCTAAATGCTATATTTGATGTAGGTCTAACATTTTTGGAACCCAGGTCCAGGTCCCCAGTAAGCAAGCCAAAAACGACAGTGGCAAGGAAAATCTCCCTTAGAGCAAGAGAAAAACTTCAAGAGGAACCAAGACCTTAAAAGGGAACCCTTCCTCTTCAGGTCGACACCGGATAGAAGGACAAGCACGCAGAAGGATAAGGATTTAAAAGTATATTTAAAATTAACCACCATCTTACAATCATCTTCCCCAAAGATCCAGTTCGGAAACCCATGTGTCTAAGTTAGGTGCTTTTGGTGGACAGGGGTTGACCTGGCACTCTGAAGGACCTTTGCTACACAACCCCATTCACAACAGTATGTGTTGAGACACACTTCTCTTGCAATCATCAGCCATTTTGGACCAGACAGGATCCCTTCCGCTGCTCGCGTGCATTGATGGGACATGGGTGCCCAACAATCTGCCTCCAGTATGCGGTTTGTCCCTACTCTGGCTCATATGACCATGAGCACCCCACAAGACTTGCCCAGTCGTCTGGCCATAATGATTCGGGCTTTGTCAAAGTCTCGCAGGTCAACATGCCAACCACTAGAAGTGACTGTCCGCATCTGTCTAACACATCCTGGACCTGTTACTACGAGATACTCAACATTATATGCTGTGAATGATCATAATACAGCATTCCAGCTCATCAGTGTGTGAAGCAGGGAAAAGTATGATGACACAAATAGAAGTATTTAACCAAAAGTACAACCCATTCTCAGTTTTTAGGTTGATCTTAGGACACTTGGACAGTGTCATTTATGTGAGGAACAGATGGAAAACGCTGAAGCATGGGGACACTGGGGAATTCCAACAATTTGTCAAATTGTCTATGTCATTCAGTCGTCACTTACATAACAAATCCTGTGGTCTGGATGTGGTATTCCAGTGGTCTGGATGTGGTATTCCAGTGGTCTGGATGTGGTATTCCTGTGGCACTGCCAACATATAACAAAGACGCAATTTCTTCATACAGCTCAGTATGACAGGATTACCACAGCGCTCCCTGCATATTATCACAGGGACTGACCTCCAGAAATGACTCGCTGTAAGCTTGTGGTATTTGTGTGGTTTTACCATAGGAATGTTCACTGGGATTCGACTTTCCCTACTTTTGGCATTTTGCTGTGTTTATAGTAGAGAAGACAGAAATGAATACCTAAACTATTTAAAGTACCTTAAAATACTTACACTTATTATTTGCACTTCATTGTTTGGGTTTCTGCCAGAATTACACTTTATTGCGTCATCAGTGGAAAAATACCACAATCATTGTCAGTCTCGGCCTTTCCCAAAAATATGCCATGACTAACCACCACAAACACTTCTCTTGGGCCCCCCCAAGACAAAACACATGGGCAACCCTGAACTAGATGGCACTAAGGTTTTGTTTGTGGAGCATCTACACAACAGTACACATCACAGTAAATGTATTTGAGTTGTATTTGAGCGCCTCATTGATGCTTTATAGTGTTTGGTTTGGTTTGTAGAGAAACTCACTTTGCTTTATTTTAAGTGGTGCTGATATGAATCACTGGTTTAATGTCTGCACTGCAAACCAAAACAACCCTGCTACACAGATGTCCCACGCTGATCTAAGCTGGTTTAGTTAGTCGCCCAGCACTGTCACACCGACTGACCAGAATCAAAACACTGCATATGCCAAAACACAGCATATTCACTAGCAGGGAAACCACTGAACTTATATGTGTCTTTAGAGTCGTATACAACCTCACACAAATAATTATTCACCCTGTGTGGTTATGGTGGTAGCAACTTCAGGCTCCTGCAGATGGTGCTGCACAGGAATTACGGGACTATAAATACCTACAGCGTGATGGAACTCACAGTTTGTGAAGAGGTGCTACAGTCCAGTGAATGTCTTGTACAATGTGTGAAAAATGGGTCCAAAGCAGATGTTAAAGATATGGCATACCAAAGGCCATAGGGTGTAGGAAGTAGCTGAATCTGCAGGTGTATGGAAGCATACGGTCATACAGGTCTACCAACAGTGGCTAAAATCCCAGTCTACAGGAATTCTCTATGGAATTGTGCCAGAGAAGGCATCCACGAAAACTGGCCCAATTTTTCGATGGAGGAAGAGTGGCTGAACATTCATGTGGCCTACATCCAGAAACTTGCCTAGCACATGCCAAATCCAATTTAGGCAATTTAGGGTGCATCCCAACTGTGCACTTTATACCAATCCTAACCAGATTTTGAGTATGCAGTATATAGTATGTCCACAATGCACACTTGGAAGAGACTGTTGTCTCTCAATAGAAAGGAAGAAACGGAAAGGAGGAATTTCTTGCATCTGGAAAAGTTTGGAAAAATGGTTGCGATGGTGAAAACCAGAAACGGTAAAAAGGAATGTCACAACAGCCTGTAAAAATAAATGTATTCTATAAATAACGTGTTTATTTGTTTGCATTTTATAAAAAATATTCACCAAAGCAGCTGTCAGAGTCCAGCTTGGTAAGATGTGCATCGTCAGTAATTCTGAGTAGCTCAGGTTGGGCAGGCTTTTGGGGTGTTTGGCTTTCCATATACAAGTTTCAACAGTCAGGGTTCCCTTTAAACTGAGACGTCTGGTTCCCATCTCACTTGGTCAGTCCCTTACAATCTGAGTCTTTCAATCCAGATCATTAAGAAAGACTCTATTTACATCTTAGCCACCTAAACATGCAGAGATTTTGGAAAGTCTTCGGACTTCCCGTTTAACTCAGTGCAGTCTCAGGGTCCGCTAGCCTCTGCTAACTAGCGTTAGCCTACCTACAGCAGTTTAATGGCATTAGCCGACATATCCGTCATAACGTACTCAAGCAGTCCGTCTATCTGTGGACTTTAGCAGCCAGACGGACTTGGACTTTAAGCTCGAACTATTCCCTGAAGCTACCACATTAGCGACCTAGCATTTCCGAGACTGCATAACTAGCTAGCATATCTAACTGGTGTTAGCCTTCCGCAGTAACTTTAAGCCTGACTGGAAGTTATGGAGAAGTGACAGTTCGCCTCGGTGGAGGAGCTTCTGGGCTTGTTTAGTTCACGGCTGGAGTCGAGCAGAAGACTTTCCTACTCAGCCATGAAGGTTCTGACCAGAGCAGAGCTCAAGCTGGCAGAGGAGACCCTCAGACGTTACTTGCCCAGGTCTCAGCAGGTGTGTACAGGAGACGGTGACACGAGCAAAGTGGAGGTAACAGTAAAAGGGGAAATGTCTTTAACTCGAAAGCTGTTTTCACGGTAGGAACCTCTAAAGAAATCTACTGGGACCTCAACGGAGGCAGCCATATATGCTCTCTGTCTTTTTGATCACGTGTCGTTGAGAAGTTTAAGTGAGTACAGGAGACACTATACAGAGTAAAGTAACAGGCTTGTACTCATGTTCTTTCCTTTCAGGCTGTACACAGTCCTGTCTCTGTCCAGTCAAGAGTTCTTCTAGACAGTGTAGACACAGTAGGACTGAATGATATGGGCAAAATATCTCATTCTGATATTGACCATATCTAATACAGTACTGCAGTTTAAATTGTAAATTGCCATAATGTTTTTAATGAACTGAGAACAGGCTCTTCCCAGACAGCAAAATTGTTCTGTCCCACATTTCCCATTTTCATCTGGCCCAGTTGGGCCAACAGCACTTGAATTGACGGCACTCGGTCGCAAGATGTGGGCCACATACGCACCAGATTAGGGCCACACGTCCACCAGAAGTCATCAACTGTGCTGTATCTCTGCTAGAAGTGGACCAGATCTGTTTTGGAGTTTTTGGATGCCATGCACTTTGCCACTAGGCAGCACTGTCATAAGAGATCCAAAAGCTCTGTTTTGGGACGGGTGGGCCATATGTGTGTTTTAAATATGTGGGTCGCTTTTCGCTCACTGCAGATTGCCAGGGCAGACAGCGGGCCAGCAGTGCCATATATTTGCCAGGTGTGGTCCATATCTGCATGCTAGCTGTGTCTAGTCCATAAAGGCTGACGTGTCCACCATCCACTGGCTTGAGCCTTTAACACAGTTAGTAGTTGGAGTTTACCCGCCAGACCAGCCTGTTTTTTAGTGTTGTGTTCATGGGCACAGCACATGGGTTATTTTGCTGGTCTAAACTACCTGTAGTTGATTCACAAGCTTTGTGCATACTACTTTTGAGAAGAGGACATAATTGATAGCATAGGCTATAATAATAAAAATAATCACAACACCTGCTGTTTGAAATTCGCTCTCTGGAAGACACTGTTGATTTATCATCAGGACTGAACTATATGAACAGTCTCAGGACTCTCCTGGGCTGCATGAAACGGACACTATCAGATGCAAAGCCTAAAGCAGGGTAGTGTGGGCATGTACTGTAGAGATGCAGGATTACAACCGGACTCATATAGCTAAGGGCTAATAGTGTCTTTTTCTAAATCACTGCCATCAGCCCAAAGCTTAGATTAACCTGTTTTTTCAAACCAATATTTGATGTAAGCGGTTGCTACTACAGCTCAGCTGAAATGTCTCTCACGCCACCTTCAAGCCGCACCTTTTGCTGAATCTAGAGCCACGTTGCAGCCTTAACGGAGCTACACAACTCTGGAGCTACACGGCTCTGTTTGCAGGCTTGTTGCTGATAATGTGACATCTATTTGCAGTGCCATAGACATTTGCACACCTGATGTGAGACCTGTGAGTAGTCATAACTGTTCACAGTGGTAGTGTTAGGATATCGGAAGCCTTTAATGCCTCTAAAAGTATCTGTAGAGTCTTTTCTGGGTCAGACTTAAAAACCTTTCCCTGCCTGTTTCCTCAACTGTTTTTCCTAAGACCCAGAGGGTCTATAATGATCTAGGTGCTGCCTTGGAAGCCAGTCTCTGTAGCACAAGGCTTAAACCAGTACCACTGCTCTGCTCTACACGTGGTGAACGAACTAGAAGCAGTGCAGAGAAGTCAGGTAGGGAGTGGCAGACACTGTAGCCTGCAGAAGGATAGAACAAAGCCATTCTCTGTGCATAATAAACAGCAGTGTATTTATGAAGCCTCAGGGGCCATTAAATATATAACTACCTTGTGCGATGAAGGATCTTTAGCATGACACCTAACCTGGCTTTAATGCACCCATCTCTTCGTAAAGCACTTAAGTGAGTGAGCTCTAGCAGACGTGTAAATTGTGTGTGTATCGTGTGGCAATTTTATAACCTTTTTGTATTGCACTTATAATGACCTTTGTCAATGTATATCGTGTTGCACTTATAATGACCTTTCTCTAGGTACCAGCACTGACCCCCTGTTCGGGCAGTGTCTGAGCTCATGGTGAGTTTTAGGCTCTAAACTTCCTACTAACTGGAATATTATCCAACAGATCACTAAGCACGGTTGTAAGTCGCTCTGGATAAGGGCGTCTGCTAAATGCCTTAAATGTAAATGTAAATGGTGTTTTTTCAGTGTACAGACTGAACTGTTGTGCAGTTTTTGATGGTCAGCATTGGAGTAGCTGAACTGAAACAGACGACCAGGGTTCTTTCTGTGTGGAGTTTGCATGTCCTGCCTGTGTTTGGGTGGGTCTTTTTCCCCCCCCACAGTCCAAGGACAGTCCACTGTGGCCCAGGGGATAAGTGGTGCAGAAGATAAAGGAATGAATGAATAGGCGGATGCATGAATGAACTGCAGTAATCGCTTAATAACTGGATAACTGCAGAAAATCAGATTTTGTCAGTAATCTGACCAGCACATATACCTGCACTTGGTTAATCAGATTATCAGGGACTTTATTAGTAAGGCAGTAATCAGATTTCTGCTTTGCAACCAGCCAGTAAAATCAGCTTCACCTTCTTTTTTTCAAGCATGTTGTTGGTTTAGCGCCTCTCCATGTGTTTTGTTGCCATCTTGTGGATGCTGTGCTAAATACTGCTTGCAAGAACTGGCCGATTCTATACTTTGAGTAATCTAATGAATCCTCCTTGTTTTACATGAGATGTCTTCCTTTTTGTCTCCAGGCATATGGATTTGTTATGTTGATAAATCGAGTGGACGCTGACCCTATAGATGTGCTAGTGGACCACTGGCCTGACTTCAGTGTGCTACTCGTCAAACCAATACAACAGGAGGTATGACTCTCTGATATGGAACTGCACAGGGCTTGTTTGTAATGTCTTGTTCTGGAAATAAAGAACCATAAAGAGCTGAAAACATTAGTTAGTTATTATTTGGGTTCTTGTTGTATCGCTCTTATTGTTTCACTGTTACTTTCACTTACAGGAAACAGACCTTTATAAAGGCGTTTGCATTTTTACCAAAGATGATGTTTCCCTGAAGAACACACTACTTGGGACAGACGTTCTTGACTGGACGCAGTACCTCTGTCTAAGTATTCACTTCTGACTTCTTATTATGTCAGAATAAGTGTCATTAAACTTCAATCGCTGGCACAACCTTTGAAAAGCATGTGCCCTTGTTTTACACCAGTGTTTTAACAAGTTTCATTAATTTGGCTTCACCTATAACCATTGCAGCTCCAAATTTTAACATTACATCGACATTATGAAGACATGAAGAATATAGTCAACATGAGCATAAACTTTATCAGCAGAACTTGTTAGAAATCACTGCAAACCAGGAAAACAAAATGTAAAAACATGTTCAGAAGGAAGAACAATACATCTCCTAATATTTCAAAACTGCTATAACTAAACTAGGCTATAGAGCTTGTCTGCTAGCTTGGTAGTTGGGAAGCTATAGGCCACAGAGCTGGGGCTTTAGTTACACTTTGCCTTTTAATAACTTCTCAGGTATTGACCTTTGCCATGAAGAGGCGCTGAACGCTGTAGCAGCCAAGAAAGGCGTGGCCACCACCAGAATGTCTATGTGCCACATGATGACTCTGCGTGATCCTGCTGATCTTCCCACTGACAGGTAACCTCTATACTAAGCTCTTAAGAATGCCAGTGTTTAATTGTGCAAATCAAAATCCTTTTCAGTTACCATTAATCACTGTTTAAACTCTCTTTCCTTGACCACCCATAGGCTACCGGTTCGGATATCATCACTCCAGGAATCTCACGTCACTCTGGTCAACAGTACATGGAAGTTTGGCAGTGGAGAATTCAGTGAACGAATGATTAGGAACATGATCCAGAATTACCCTTCATGTTGTGTGCTGGACTCAGATGCTCAGCCAGTGGCGTGGATCTTGACCTATCCTTACTGTGCAATGGGAATGCTGTACACACTGCCAGAGCACAGAAGGAAAGGCTATGCCAAAGCTCTGGTCAGTGTAATTGCAAAGAAGCTTCATTCGGAGGGCTACCCGGTGTACTGCTTCATCGAGGAAGAGAACAAGCTTTCTTACAGGCTCTTCTCAAGTTTGGGTTTCACTGAGGACCCATCTTACAGGACCATGTGGTGTAGCTTCAACCAGGAGTTTCTTAATCAAAAAAATAATTCATTTAAAGTCTGTGCTTGAAGTCAGTTACTCTCTTTTACGTGTTTAGTTCATAAGTCTGATCATATCTCTGAGCACAGTTCATCACATTAAACTTTTTTATTGTCTCTGTCCTTCAAAATGTAGCAGCTTTTGTCCACCTCTAAAACATTTCTGGCTAAACTCATCATCAAAAAAAATAGACCCAGAAGGAATCAGCGGACAGGAATGAAACTTGGTGGGTAGGTCTGACGTTGCAAGACATGCGAATGACTTTCACACTGCGTGGCATAAACAGGGACGGGCCTTATCTCTGTACCTGACCCAACGGCCATGACTGCGGATTTAATCGCACAGCATTTTGTGGTGTTCCACTTTAATATAGAAAGATGCGACAACCGATTGAGGTTGGTGTTATCGCTAACGCTGCTTAGCACCACATATGTATTTATTAGACTCTGGATCTGTGACAAGCAGTTGTGCTGTAGGGATACCCAGTGAATGTGCGGCAGGTACGCTGAGTGTTATAGGTAAAGAACAGTGATGGATGAAAACACCAAATGGCACCAAATCATAAATTCTGTCAAACCAGTGAAGCTCAGGGGTGCACCACAAAATTACACAGTCGAGTCACATTATTATGGCCACTTCCTGGCCAACTTCCTACTACTGTGATTTTATAGTTCTTATGACATCATGTGCGGGTGGGGAAATATTTTTAGCCAGTAATATCATGTCAACTTCTTTTTACCCACTTCCATCTCAGCCTAACCCAAACCAGCCACCCACCTACCTTCCTTCCTACCTTAAGCTCAGAGACTCACTAAGGTTGTTTTACTCTGCAATGTCACATGTATGTACTATGATTTCCAACCTAGGCTGATTTAAGAGTCTATGTCTGTATGTTCATTCATCTTCTAAGCTGTTTATCCTTCTGGGTCACAGGGGGTGCTGGAGCTATCCCACCCCAGGGGACACACTGGACAGGACCCCAAAATCGAAATAACATCCACAAATACTTTGGTTCTTAATTTCTTTGTGAAATCCTACATCAGTCATTCAATCCAATTTAACTTAAATGTTTATTCATCTTCTAAGCTGCTTAGCCTTCTAGGTCATAGGGTGTTGGAGCTATCCCACCACAGGAGACACACTGGACAGGACCCCAAAAATGAAGTAACATCCACAAATACTTCAGCTCGTAGTTTCTTGGTGAAAAATGATAGGTTTTTATGTTCATTCATCTTCTAAGCTGCTTAGCCTTCTGGGTCATAGTGGGTGCTGGAGCTATCCCACCACAGGACGTTCACAAATACTTCAGTTTGTAATTTCTTGGTGAAACCCTACAACGTTGCATTTAGGCATTTAGCTGATGCTCTTATCCAGAGGCCAGTGCAGTGTTAGAGTCTTGCCCAAGCACCCGTATCGGTGTAGCTCAGCATTTGCTACCCAAACTGGGATTCGACCCCCGTCTCCCACATGGGGTGGTGGGTAGTGGTGTCAAGCGCTGAGCCACACAAACACCAACTTGTATTCAGTCACTTCACTTTAAACTGTGGAACCCCACAAACCGTATGGGTCATTAACAAGACACCGATCACATTTTGTGAAACTTGCGTGAGCTCAAGTCTGCTACCAGGTTGTTAACTAGGGCTTTGCTTTGTTTCCTGGATTTGGCTCCAGATAGTCATTTGCTACCTGCCAAAAGACAGGTCGCATAAGAAACAACAGAACTTTCCAGCAAAGGGTGTTTACTGTCTCACTTCAGGCTTGCCCTGTTAAGTAATCCAATCATCCTCAAAGCCCACACAGCTCACTGAGCACCACTTAGTCAGTCAACGCCTATCATGTGCTCTATTTCTCAAAAACAGACAATTATCCAGCATCTGCTCTGTGAGCATTTCACAGAGGACGATCATCAGGAGACCATGATGGAATGTCTGAATTGGTGCTTAATGAGTACTTGCCTCGCTCAGCCAGATGGTCTGAAGGTTCCTTTCTGAGGGTTAATTTCAGGGGAAATTCTTCTCAAATAATCCCTTTGTTGATTGTGACATCAAGCATGCAGGGAAATACAACACCGAGGATGATAAACAAGGGATGGACAAACAAACCTCCGCCATGAACCGTCACCAAATGAACTGCACTTTATTCTTCAGAGTCAATCTCAACAAAAACTTGAGGCATATACCTGCTAGAACTACACACAGTGTAGGAAGTACAAAAACAACAATCTAGTTTAAACATCCCAGCACCAGTTTGTTTAATGAGTGATATCAGGGTTTGGAGAAGGGAAGATGGTTCTAAGGATTAAGTCCACTGATTTAGAGAGTAGTTCTGCACAAGTTTTCAAAATGTAAACAAAGTCATTCAAAAAGAGGCCTCATTAAAAACACTATAGAAATTCTACAGAAACTCAAGACTCAAAATTATTCACTGTGAGCATGACAGGAACCAGAAGTCTATAGCATTTAACTTAAGCATATTAACGGTTATTAATATATAGTGCATGAAGCCTAAGATATTATGTTATTTTATGGTAGTTTTGAGAGAATTTTGCTCTTAAATTAATTTTAAAAACCATTTAGGGAAAGGAAAAGGGTACAGGGAGGCAATCATCGAAATTACATATTAAAATTTATAGACAGTAATTTACTGATCGTTTTGCATAGTAAATGAAATTGCTGTCTGTGTGTCGTAGGCAACACAACTTATGGTTCCCATCACCACCACTGTAAAGAAATCAGACTCTAGGATTTTCCTGCAATTAACGATTTCTCATCAAACCACTCCGAATGCCTTTTTCCATCTTGATGACTGAAATACACAGAAACCTCACACACTGGTGGAATTCCCCCTTTTTTGGATGCTGTAAATTTGTTCTCAGTATAGCTGAATATGTAGAACAGCAAAAAGTGATTAGGAATTTTACAACCCACTACTCTATACTGAGCTCTAACAGTGGGCGGTATGGCCCAAACATATTATATAGCTTTAGGATTAAAGATATATATAGCATGTTATACCGAAAGGATTTCAGTCACTTAAGTAAACCTGTTCCTGTAGGTTAACAGTGGTTTATTATCCTGGGATGTTCAACAACCAGGAAAAAAAGTTTGTGTGAAATATAAAAACGGAAATATATAAACGGAACCATGCTTAGATGAATGTGTCACTATTGCGTTCTAACGCTAGAACCATAAAACTGTGTTCACTGTTGTTTCACGTCTAAATTTCTATAAAGCTGCAGCTCACACAGCAGTTCTGTTAAAATTTTCTGTTCCACCTTAAATGAAGCAACATTCTCATAATCCCAGTGTAATTAATGCATCATTTAAGGTGGAACAGGAATTTTAATTCACATTCACACTTCGGTACAAACTGGTCAACAGCTGAAGGCACAAACCCTGAGAACGTTGGGCTTAGGCTAACTTCAGAAAGACAGGCACACCTTTAGGTCCACTGCCTTAAAAACAGACTACAGGTGCCACAGACCAGACAGTGGGAGGTGATCGAGGGTGTGCTCCATTTTCATCTTCCTTTAAAATAAGACCTCTGGCGTCGCTGTTTACCGTAATAAGCTAACGTCTGGGAGTTGTGCGCTATACATATGCCGTGGCTTATCGGTACAGCGGTTCTGACCAAACCAATACCCAACGAGTTTCAACAGGGTACATCACCCACTACTAGTCACATGTCTTATTCATAATCCTGAACAAAAAAACCAAAAACCTTCTGGAAACAGAGCCACTGAACATGGAAAGTACCCCTCCACATTAAGTGCTTTTTTGTTCGGTCCATGACGTTTGGGTTAAATGTCCTTTTCCTTATACTCCTCGAGCCGGAACAGCCACTTCTCCCAGTACTGCATCACCTGCTCCGCATTCAGACAATGAGAATGGGCAGGGGAGCCATCTTTGTAGGCAACCACAATCAATCCGTTTTCTACCTGTGGACAGAGACAGAAGAGTTGGAGAGAGCATGCAAATATCAGGCGATGAAGACCGTCATGGCTGACTTGTCCAATGTCTTGTATGTACAGGACCTGCCTGAATGCCCCCCCAGGCTTCTATTCACTGCTCAACGATAATTTGGTACAGTTTTCTATATAATTGCTGAACAATAACCAACACAACATAACAGTTAAACAATATGCAAAGACACTCCATCAGTTATTAATAACAGCCACAGCAAGGTTACTGGTGACTCCTATTAGCCCAGAAAGTTTTGCTTCTGTGCTAATATATACGTACCTGGTAGTTGTAGTTGTTGTCACTGTTTAAAGCCCCTATGTAGGCAGCCACTTGCAAGGGGTTGTCGTACGTGTTATGAAGGAAAGGTTTGGGCTTCTCTGACGTCTTCCAGTCTATAACACACAGTGATCCCCTGTGCAAACACAAAGGAGACAGTAAATCTTTTTGGAAAACACATTTTAACCACATTACAATAGCAGCTATACTGCTGTACATCCTTACAATTCAGCAGTCTAATTTTATAACAATAAAACAAAACACTTCATAGAAAAAGCTCAACTGTGAAGCCTAAAACATTATACACAAAATAAAATTAAATAAAGCTTTCAGGAGGTCCATCAGGCTGCGAGGGCAGCAGCTGAATCTGAGGAGGAATTCCTGATGTTTTTATGATTTCTGTATAATTAAATCCATATCTAAATAAGGTCATTCAGAGTGCTCAGACACAAAATGCTAAATTCTAAGGAAACACAGCCAGTCTAAATGGTTCACAGTGGTGGTGATTTAAAAAAATAAAAAAAAAAAAAAACATATCCTAAGACTTTAAACAATTACAGAACATTATTATGCAAATATATAACCTGATGCCTGAGACTTTGTTTTCTACGTGATTTGCCTGTTTTGGGCTGCTGTAGAAACATTGCAGCATCCGTTGGAAGACAGACACACCGCTCCTATGTAGATTTAAAGGGCTCGTTCTAAAGCAATGAAAACTCAATGGCTTATATAAAATGCGCCAGCTCGCCTTCCTACTGGCACGAAAAAAAGGGACCACATTCCTCCGATCTTGGCATCATTACACTGGCTTCCTTTCCACTATAGGATCCAATTTAAAATCTCGCTTTTTCTTTTTAAGTCTTTAAATGGAGTGGCTCAAACCTATATATGGGATTTGCTTTAGCTCTACCCTGCCTCCAGGTCTTCCGATCAACTGCTACTGAGTGTGCCATGGTCTCGGCTGAAACTCAGAACTATAAAATATTTACTTGACTTACTAAGTAACTACACGTAATTATACACTTATGGAAATATAGTTTGGGAAAGTATCTTATCTGGCCGCCTTCTCTCTCATTCTGAAAGGATGCTGATCCTAGAACACCCAATAGATGGTGCTAGAGCCAGAACAATTAACACGTTGCTTTGCTTCTGTCTATTTAGTTGGTCTGTAGTTCACTCATGCAGCAGACTTGGACAAATGCAGTTTGGTTTGGCAGGTGCTTCGTTTGCACGTGTCAACACAGTACGCTTATTTACGTTCCTTATTTAAGTTTGAAGATCCTCCTATGTTAATGAATACTTCTGTTTCACTTCATATTCCCCACTGTGGGACTAATAAAGGATTATCTTATCTTATAACTGTTAGCATGCTAATATGTGTCAGCCATTTGAGTTTATACCAGAATAAATATTCATGTTTATCCATGTGTTCTGTACCGCCTTAGTATAAGACAACTGTCCTGCTCAGTAGTGGATTAGTTTCTTGTGTGGTTAATTCATATGGACTCCAGTAATGCGAGGGATGCTGTTTATATGTACCACACAATTCTGTTTGTGAGCAATAATAATATTTCTTTACGCCACACATGCACATACACACACTCTCATACCTGCTTCTCACTGAATATGCCAATCGGCCTGTGTAATCAAGATTAGACCCCAACTATTAAACTTCTACCTTGATTGAACATCTCTCCGAGTCTTGCTCTCTTACCAGAGCCTCCTGTTTCTAAGACCCACCACACTAGCACTCCCAAAGTTCTCTCTCTACTTCACATGGTTCTGAATATAATATTCCATTTCTGAAAATAGACCCCACCAAAAGCTTACACACTGCTCCTTTAAACATTTCACATATTATGATGCACTAACTGTGAACTAGGACTAATGCAGCCTTCTCTGTAGTCTACATCATACTCCGTAAAGCACATCATAACACTATGATGTCATTTATTATGATAACTAGAAACACCTTCATACTGCCCAGCCCTAGGTGGCATTGCCTTACGTCAAACCACTCTCAATGAGCCTCTTCACAACTCAGTGGCTACATTCTGAGTTGGTACTTTAAAGATGGCATTACTGTATAAAGCATGCACGATGACCATGTACATTAATATCTGCTGGTTTGACATAATCATGACAGCTGAAGCAGTCCTGTGTCAGAGCAAAACAAGGTTCGGCACAACGATTCCCACCTGTACGTGGCGACGCAGTCCACAATGCCCAGATATCTCAGTGACTGATGCTCCACAACACTCTCAATGGCTCTGACCCCTGTGACCTCCTCCAGCACGTGACCGATGCTCTGCAAATACCCAGACACTTCCTCTGGACCCTCCGCATCTTCTTTAGGGGAGGCTTCTTGAGTTAAAGTAGCTTCGATAGCAGCATGGAAGAGTCTGCCATGCTTAAACAGATCTGAAGTGAAGATCATATACTGAACATGGAGAACAGGTTTATACCGGTACTTCTGTCCTAGGAGGATACAGTTACAGTAAAGTGGGTCTTACTCATGCTGTACTCTTTGAAGCCCTCCTCGCCCAGCTCAGCAATCTTCCTCCTCTTCCATCTCTCCAGGTAGAACAGCTGACTGGCGGACATGGTCTTCTGAAGTACCTTCGTCACGCTCGGTATGGCGGGCTGGTCTGAACTCCTCTGCAGCGGTATGCGAGTCATCGCTTCCTCCTCGTACTCTGACCGGATGGCGCTCTTGGCTTCGTTAAGCAGCGGACACGGGTTTTTCAGGGCTTTGGGCGCCTGTCTCGGCCTGGACCTCACTATAGCCCCGAAGAGCTGGCCGTCTTCGTTTTCGATGCTCTCTGGAGTCTGAGCGCTGGTTCTCGTGGACACCACGGCCCTGACCAGTGAGGAGTAATGATCCGAGTCTACGCAGCTGTACTGACTGCTCTTTTTGCGCGCGCACAAAGGCGGCAGCGAGGAAAACGGGCGAGTGTGAGAGAACAGTCCAGAGCAGAGACCCGCCCGGCTCGCACAAAGAGACCGCGACCACAAAGCACACACTCGCATCGTGGCTCCTGTTTTCCAAAACACTCTCGCAAATACGCCGTAACTCCCGGCAAACTTTTCCCGCATCACGCCATACCAGTTCCGGCGCTTTGAATGAGACTTTAACCGGCTAGTAGGGAAGTGTAGTTCTAGAGTTACTCAAAAGAACGGGGGCTTTCTTCTATGTAACTACATTTCCCACAATGCCATGTCACGGGCTGGTCCGAGCGCCATTCAAGTGTTCCATTACCAAGACCTTGAACCCAAACAAACGTTCCGGTTCGACTTTTAAAAAATATTTTCTGATCTAAAACCTTATTTAACGTTAACGTATTTAATGTCATCTAAAACTTTTTTAATATAATGTTATTTGACGTGTTATGCAGTTCTCTGTAGTGCAGCGCTGTAGCCATTTTCAGAAAAAACTACAATATCACAATCTCACTCTAAGGTGACCAGAATTCTCAAATAAAAACCTTTCATCAAACATTGCATCATCAAAATACTCAGTGTTTATATATCTATGAAAATAAAAAAGGTGGCGGTTACAGTTTCATGCATGCTGACCAAGCTAACTGGTATACTGTTGTAATGGCTAACCGATGAAAACGGGTACCAAGTAACTTTGTAAACATCCAGATATCATGCAGATGTAGGCCCTATCTGGCATAGATGTGACACTGCTGGCCTACCTTCGGGACTGGACATCTGCAGTGAGACAACATAATAGGTCCCAAAACGCGTCTAACTAAAAGTGGCCCTTATGTATAAAAAGTCATGTGGTCCACATGTTTCAGATCTGGTCCATTTCTGGCAGGGATATGTTAGATTTGCCTACTTTTCTCTGACACGTAGCCCTAATCTGCTTTTGTGGCCCATATCCTGCTACAGTGAATGGTCTGCCCAAGTGCTGTCAATCCATGCAGCAAGTGGGCCAAATGAAAATGGGAAATGTGGGCCAGAACAATTTTGCAAATTTAAGCAAATTCAACACAAAACATTTAAAGACAAACTGACCCAACATACATCCTTCTCAAGCGCACTCCAGTCATTACTGTCAGACGTCATGAAGTGACCGTACCGCTTGAAGTGCCCTTGGGCACAAAATGGCCCTAACCTCTTTACTCAAAGAATGATTGGCCTCACCTAAATACACATTCCAGACCTCACCTGATCAATCTACATGCCCAATCAAAAGAAATCATAGTGTCCCAAAAGATATTCAGGAGCTTTAAGCTGTTTTATTAAAATCAACCCCAATAAAACACAGGCCTGTTATATCTAGTACCACACTGGAAGAACTGTTCTGTGGATGGCAGCAAAACAAAGAGCAAAGCAAAACATAGCCATGCTTGTCTACTCTGAAGGTAAATCTACTTAGAGTGCCAAAGTAGATCAAACTAACTACTGGACACTTCCCTGGACAATCAGCAAAACTACACGGGATGGGGCCAGAGACATTTTCTGGTGACATGTTGCCCTCTGTCGTTTGGAGTAAGAATTCGACGGGTTGCAGTGTCTTACAAACGGCTCCTTTAAACAGTTAGCCCAAATACAAAGACTTCAGACAGTGTGTCCATATACATGCCATGTGAGGTAGCATTCAGAAGCTTCAAACACTTCAGACAAATATAAGCGTATTGTTTACAGTGGTACTGAAAGACCACTGAAGTGTTTAAAGGGGAACTACACCAGTTTGTTGTTTCATCATTAAATCATTAAGGTTTGATGCAAAATGCTTAATTCTGGAAAAACCTACAGAGTCAGAACTGGTCACAGTGGTGGTGACTGGAGCCGGACGACGGATCAACTTCCTCTTTAATGCCACCTCACATCCCTCATTTCATGACTGTCTGGAACAAAAGATTTAACCTAATATTTATTTTTTTAATATGTGCATGATTACACTAAATACACAGTAATCTTTAATTAAACAGATAGCTTATTTCATGATTATTAC
This sequence comes from Prochilodus magdalenae, assembly GCA_024036415.1. Classification (NCBI taxonomy): domain Eukaryota; kingdom Metazoa; phylum Chordata; class Actinopteri; order Characiformes; family Prochilodontidae; genus Prochilodus; species Prochilodus magdalenae. The sequence goes on along the minus strand of JAMWET010004899.1, from coordinate 452,244 downwards.
ATAAAATTATAATTGGGTTTCTTCTAAGCACACAGCTGTAACCCTAATTACCAAGCTAATAACTCTAGGCCAAAGCAGGCCTGGTGAATAGTCGAATGAGGTTGACTAAGCACTTCATATTACGATATTCTCATATTCCTCCCAAGGAAATATATATATATATATATATATATATATATATATATATATATATATATATATATATATATATATATATATATATATATATATATATATATATATATATATATATTTCATTCATGTAATGCTCTCCAACACAGCAGGGGGCGCTATGAGACCTCATCGTTGATTTATCCACTTCCAATACACTCCAACGAAGAAGCCGTTCGCTGAGGAATCGAAAGAGAGGAAAGTAGCAGCTAGCTAGCTGCAAACAAGTCTGGAAAACTTAAGCATCTTCTTACAAGCAAAAACAGCAGTATTACTACCATGACATCCATCTCACAGGACAGCGACAAGGAGAAGGTAGGCCGGACTGTGTGGTTTCAGGGTTTATTAGTTGGTTGAAAGTTGGTTGTTGACCTGTTTGATAGTTGGAGGGGAAGTTCGTTGGGTTTTAGCACGTAGCTGTTCTGTTATGGTTTAAGAGCGAGCAGCTGTATGACACACTGTCCATCTCGATATCTTTAAATATCAGTTCAGTTTTTTCTATCCTGGTACGTGTTTAGTTGGGCGCCTAGCCTGCCAGCTAAACTGTCTTTCTATTCGCCAGCTGCTTGTTTGAATTTACCGTTCCACCTTAAACGGTGCAGGAGTTACAATCTGGTTCCCGCGCCTATTTAAGGTGGAACGGGAGAATTTAAACAAGCAGCTGGTGATTAAGAATCTAGCGTATTTTCTGAACTGCTAATGTAGTTGTGACAGGCGTTTTAGCGAAAGCTTGATCGATACACACGAAGAAGATGCAAATCGGTTTTTGAACACTTCTTGTTACTGTGAACTGGTCAGTCATTTTCAGTTTCCCTTCATAATGAACTTTATTCAGGGTGGTTTGATGTGAAATGGCACATTCTAGAGACTCAGATTGCTTTGCAGTGTTTGGTAATGCCAATCAGGAGTCTACAACACAATACAGTCCTGTGTTCATTTTTGTTTACTACCCCAAATGACCAGTGAACCTACAGCTGACTTCTGAAGCTCAATACACTTATCATTAAAAGACCTGTTGCACAAATAGCCGCACCCAAAAGGAATCATCGGGCAGGATTGAAACTTGGTGGGTAGGTTTGACATTGTGAGACATGCAATTGATTCAAGTTTCATGCTCGGCCATGCATGTGATGTAAGCAAGGACGGACCTTATCACTGTACCTGACCGACCCAACAGCCGCAGCCGCTGACATTCAGTGAGCAGTGATGCCACTGAAGTCACCCTGTTAGTGCCAGCACCATTGGCAGATGGCTGCCCAATGCAGGCCTACATGCACACAGACTATTACAATGTCTGTCCTTAACCCCACTTCAACATTACCAAAGACTGCAATGGTGTCGTGCCAGACAGTCATGGAGGGACTCCGAATGGCAGCGGGTCATCTTCAGTGACGAGTCTTGGTGGAAGTGACCAACGAATCTTTATATGGAGGCTTTGTGGTCAGCATCAAGATGAACAGTTTGTTGTCACATCCAGAAGGCCTGGTGTCACTTCACCTCCACCCCTACCGCAAAACCTGCAGAAACTGTGTGAAAGTATTTAAGCTGCATGTGACCGATTATCGCAGGACTTCATTAGGAACCTCTACAGCTCCTTGCTGAGAAGTATGCATGTTGTGTTAGTTCAGGGGGATAAAATTCATTCATTAATTTTTTAATTTTATTTTATTCATTTTCTGCTGGGTCTCTTTTAGAATATATTTAGAAACCAGTCTCTATTCACTCGCTGTCTGAAACGCTCTGTTACAGCTCCTGTGTCTGCAAGACTCATGTTCTATTGAGACCTGTGTGCTCTGATTGGTTAACTCGACCATTCTGTTCTGATTGGTTAACTGCTGAAGCTGTGTGGTGTCGGTTCTACTATATCAGTCTGAGTCAGCGTCCACTCCTGAAAGTCAAGAAGACCATCATGGTAGACCCAGTCCACCGTCACCAGCTAGACTGGAGCAGGATGTTTTTAAAGTGCGCTCTGTGTGTTTTGTGAGGGTGTGTCAAGCTTCCCAGTAGATGGGCAGGGTTATAAGGTGGACAGTTGGAACAGAGAGGACAAGTGTTTCAGACAGCTGAGAAAGTAGATTCTGTGGTAGAGAGTTTCTCCCTCTGGCGTGTACCTTATTAGATTACTTTGCAGGCAGCTTACATGCACAAAAGCCACAACACACTAAAGGAGAGGGAAAACCCAGAACTGCGTAAGAGATCCTCCTTAAACTGAAGCTTCTGATGTCCAGGAGAGGGACCCTTAACTTCATATTGTCTTTCACTGTTTAGTAGCTATTAATCAGTATCTTGAGTGATTTGTGTGTCCAGTTGGTGGTAGTTTCTCTTGCATAACATAGAACCTAACTCATTGCAAGACTGTCAGAACGTATATTAAATTTAATACAATATTAAATTACTGAACAGCGTTAATAAAAATGTACTACACTGTGTGACCCCTACCTGATGAAGCTGCTCAGGGTATATCATGATACACAGTATTTGTTGTAATACTTGGCTTGAGCTCTAAAGTCTCCAAGTAAATTGCAACTGGCAAAATGCAACAGTAAACAGCCGTGCTGTGGATGTTTTGGTTTTGTGTTTGCGAAAGAATATATTTTAAAATGGATCAGGATCATGATATTAGTAACTGATATAATGCCATAATGGACTGACTCTTTGTGCAGTTTGTGTAGATTGCATATGTTGTTTGTTACTTGAGCTGCAGTGGCTTTACAAGTACTAATCATTACTCATATAATACTATTAAAGGAGTATTGGGATTTAATTTAAACATATTGTCTCTCCCATCTCTGAACGATACGGCCAAAATATGTGCACACCCCTCCTAATTATTGGGTTCAGGTGTTTTAGCCTCCCCATAGACTGTTTTGTGGCAAAGGTGGCATCATATGACAGTGGACCGAGTGCTTCGTGAGGACCCACTGTCATATGATGCCATCTTTGCCACAAGTCAGTTTGTGCCCTCCTAGATCTTCTCCAATCAAGTGTATGTGCTGTTACTGGTAACTTGAAGCATCTAGTAGCAACAACAGCAGAAGGTCATGCAAACTCATGGACGAGTGCTGTAACATGTAAAAATGAGTCACATCACTCATTACTCAGTTCTAAGCTGGCTCTGGAAACATCATCAAGCTTCATGATCTGGGTTTCATGGCTGAGCTGCTGCACACAAGCTGAAGATCACTATGCACAATGTTAAGTGTCTGGTGAAGAGGTGTAAAGCTCACTGCCACCAGAGTCTGGAGAAATGGAAACCTGTTCTCTACGGTGATAATCATGCTCCACTATCCAACAAGCCTGCTGGATGAATCGGGGTTCCAGGAAACACCAAATTCCTGGAACCAACAGTAAAGGGTCGTGGAAGGGGTCGTGGTCTGAGGCTCCATACAAATATATTATAGTCAGTTATAAGCTTTTAAATTTGTGGCAGCCGTTTAGGGAGGACCCTAAACCGTGATGGACCCCAGTGCTCAAGCCAGTTTTCTGACTGGTTGACGTTGTTAAGCTGGTTCAGGGGCTTTAAGAACATTTGTCTTACAGCTATCAGGCTGTCTCCACAGTGAATCCAGCAAGACTGGGGTCCCGATTGGCTGCTTGGGTGTCCCGGTTGGCTGCTTGGGTGTCCCGGTTGGGTGCTTTTCTTATAGATAACCCATGACACTCTGATCAAGCAATTTGTTAAATGCCTCTGAATAAGTTGACCAAAATACTTGCTATTGGTGAAAAATGAAAAGGGGGAAATGGTTCTTCCTTTGTTTTGTCATGAGGGAGATAGAACGAGTGCTCATCTGAGAGTTTCCTGTTTCCTGTGGGGGAGTTTTTGGAGGGCATTTCTCAGCTCATCAGTGAACTGGTTTCAGCTGATGTTGCACAGTTGCTTTCCCAGTCTATGCCAGTCTGCCTTTCATTTAATTGGATTTGAGAACCTGAACCTCTGTGATGATCCTGCTTCGCGGTACAGTGTGCTGTCGCAGTATGTTGGGAGAAATCATATAGGTACTCAAAGTTTAGGTGTTTTCCCATTTCATTAATATATGATTATATGCAGAAGTTTAGGCACCCCTGCTTAAGTTACACATTTACACATCGTCTGCAGAGAACACAGTTGAGGACATTTTTATGTGGTTGGAGGTGGAGGCACACAAAGTGACCTGTGCAAAAGTTATGACACCTTTTTAGTGGTATAGCAATGCATTGTAAAATTGTGATTCACAATCGAAAGTACAACCATGTGAATTCTGGAGGTGTGGCAATGCATCATGGACGCCTGCGTCTCAGCTGCAGTGTCGTTAGAAAAGAGTTTATCAAAATGATTATAATCATACTAAAAAAAAATAGAAATCTGATAAACTGACATTAATAAACAGAAGTTGCTGTCTTTTCCATATGATTCCATTTAAGACTAGGTTCAATTTGTATTTTAACATTTTAGCCTAGCTCAGTGGTGGGCTAATGAGATTAATTATAGTAGTAGAATTATATCAAAAGTGAAAAGTTTTATTCGTCAGCAGTTTTTGCCTTTCTGGTGGAAACTGTCCGTCATTGTCGCTGACTTTTGGGTATGCATAAAATCAGAACATTTTTGATTAAATGAAACGATTGATTTGGCTATAATAAGACTCCTCCCATGGACTAAAGCTCTTTAATGTTATTAATGTCTTAATAATTTTATTTTTCCCCCCCAAAGTAAACTTATTAAGCTCTTCTTTGAATCCACTGAAATTTTTATTATAATAATAAAATATATATATATATATTTATTATTAACTTTTCACTTATTTGCTTTTATTCATAAACACATTTTTTAATTTAACATTATTCTAACAAATGAAGAAACTGATAAACAGTAAGTGTTAATAAGTAAAGGCATATATCTGGGGTGTCGATCAGTGAACTGCTGCTGCTTCTTTCGCAAAAGAAGAACTAACTGTGACGGTTAAAGGCTGGTTGATGTTTTTTTTTTTTTACAGAACTTCATTTTCCAGTTTGGTTACTCATCCACTCATTTCAACATGTATGATGAAACATTTAATCTGAACGTTACGGTGCGTGATATATCTTAAGGGAAGCCTTCAACAGTAGAAATAAGAATGACAACGTGGCCCAGCACAGTAGCTACAAAGAGATGATCCTGCCAATATGCACAATCAAGAGTTTTCATATAACAACTGACTGTTGGACTAATTTGTATTGATTCAGTAGACATGTTAAAGAAATACTCATGAATAGTTCATGACATCCTGTTATACTGTACTGATTAGAGGAAAGCTTCTCAGAACCTACTTCTCCTCATTAAAAATAACTCTGTGTTGTAACATTCTCCTGGTGCTGAAGGTTACATTAGATTTAATCTGACGGTTTCTGTGCAGCGGTTGTGTTAAAATTTGTATTTCTCTTCCCATCAGAAGTGTTTATTTCGTGCTTTGTAGAAAAGTCTGACACTGAAAACAGTAAGACCACAGAACCTCAGTACTGATGTAGCTACACTGAGTATCATGATTTTTAGTCCATGGATACCTCACAGTTTACAACCGTATCGGCTGATGTGGGCAAAAATGGATCTGTGGTTTATTCGTTTATAAGTGGAACCCAAATAAAAGGCTAATTAAAATCAGTTTTAAATCTCCTCACATGGTCCAGCTAATCGTCTGCTGCACAGTTAACTTTTCAGGCCTGTTACATGCAGCTATATCATGTTAGAAGAGTGTTGTAATGTTTTTGCCAGCCTGTTTGATAAAGGTACAAGAAAATGAACCTTTTTTTTCTTTTCCTTTTTATCCAGTTGCGCTCCGTATCCGTGGACCTGAACAATGATTCCTCGCTTCTCATCGACATTCCTGATGCTCTCTGCGAGCGTGACAAAGTCAAGTTTACAGTCCACACCAAGGTATTTAAAGGAGCCCAAAGTTTTACCTGTATATCTTTTTTACCGTATGTTTTGATTTAGCTCTGTTACACTGATTTAGACTAGGCATTAAACGTTGTCATGCTTATTAGTGTGCTTTTCTCTGTTTTAGACGACACTAAACAGCTTCCAGAAGCCAGACTTTTCTGTGTCACGGCAACATGAGGACTTCATCTGGTTACACGATACACTTGTGGAGACAGAAGAATATGCTGGTCTCATTGTGAGTTTTTCCAAACAATATTCCATAGTGTAGCCATAGAGTAGACAGAAAGGTTTCTCCAGCTCCGCTGCTGGAGGTCAAGACAGACATTAACACACAAAGAGCACAAACTACAGCACATTACAGCTTCTATCCCGATTCAGCTCAAAGAGGAACGGCAATCAGGTTACTGAAAACTGCAGTTAAAAGCTGGTAGCTGGTTGTTTGTTCTTTTGAGAGTTGTTGACTGTACACAAGAGTAATGTCTGCTTTCCAGAGAAAACATCATAGGGTAGCAAGTCATGTGACGTGACGCCACAGTGTTCAAGGCCCCTCCAAATAACTACTGCAGAAACAAAATCATAATATTATTTAATGTACCAAGACCCTCAAACACTGAGCTACAACAGCCTTGGTTCAGTGTCTGTGCACTGTGCTGACAGTTAGTGAGAATAAGAAGTGGATGGAGCACTGATCCAACTTTAAACAGAGCTAACATTCTGTATGTGTGGAGCCCTGCTTACTGCTGCTGCTCACATCAAACAGCCTGTACCAGCCAGATGGTTTCAGCATCCTTCAGTAAAGTGAAAGCAGGCTGTGTATATGTGTGGTAAATTTGATAGTTTGTTTATATATAGCCATTGCTGCAGTAGCTAGCTGTACCCCTGCAAACAGTTACTCTGTGACAGTGCTTGTTTTGGTGTCCACATCATCACAATGCTGAAATGTACTTCCTCAGTGTTGTGCCAACATTCTCTGATAACATTGAAACAATGGAGCGGCAATGTTGTCATTGTTGTACATTGTCACCACCTCCGGGAATCCTTCATACGTTCCGTTATGTGTGCTTGGAACGCTGTGGAATTTGCCATGATGTGCTCATAATACCATGTCACTGTTACTTAGCAGTGAGATTGTGTTGATGTTGCTGAGACAACACAAACCACATCACCTTTAGACAATGTTTATGTAACGCTGTAAGACAGCAGACAACGTTTTGACAAACAAGGTTGCCTTCCTCGCTGCTGGCAGATGCTGAGCAGTCTCTGTGACACATTTACAGCATGTCAGTAATTTCTGTCATATTATAAAAGGAAAGCAAACCTTTTATATGTAAAGTCTCTTTGATAGGCTTAGTTTAAGGCATCGGCAAGCAGACTACAGTTGCTGGTTAGCTAACCTTAGCAGTATATGGAACACTGGCTTTAGATGAGTAGTAAAACATCTGCTAGCTCACTAGTGGTGTTATTTGATGTGCTGCACAGCATCATTCTTTGTTCATTACATGTTTTGAAGCAGTACTTCAGATAACCTTCACCTCTCACTGCTGATTACTAGCTTGTATGCTAGGATTGGATTCTGCTGTGATATTTTGGTTTTCTGATACAGGTATTTGTGCAGGTGATGCAGGAGAGCCAGTCTAACGTTAGCTGTTCTTAGTAAACAGATGAAAGTGCATCTTTTTAAAGACATGAGTAAAAACAAATCACTGCTAATGGTTACGTAGAAAACTGTTTGATTTTAGTGGAATATGTTTGGGAGAATACCCACTGTTAGCAATGGCCTTAAAGAAATATAATGAAATAACAGAAATAAGTCTATTGAAATTACAGCCTGTTACAGCCTACAGATACACTTTTTTTTATTAGCATATAAATATTACAGGTGTAGTGCAACAGCACAGACTGCTTGATCAGCAGCAGCAGCAGTAAGTAGAGCTCCACACATACAACATTGTAACTCCCTTTAAATTGAAATCAGTCCTTCAGTCCAGTTCTTATCTCACTTTGTCGCAACAATTCAGAGCTACACACTTGGCAGTATTTAATATCTAATGTGCGTTAATACTACACAGCCTGAGATCTACACTGTGTTCCAAATTATTATGCAAAAAGCGTTTAGGAGTGATATGGTAAGAATTTTTTGTTTGTCAGTTAAACCCATTGATGGTGATGTGTGTCAGGGCTCTTTATATCACTGAAAGCAATTGCAGACACCTGTGCTAATTAGTTTGGCAGGTGTGTCCAATTAAAGGCAAGACTAATTAAGAAGGCTGTCCCACATTATTAAGCAGCCTACATTTTCAGCCAAAATGGGAAAGAAAAAGGATGTGTCGGCTGCTGAGAAGCAACAAATTGTGGAGTGTTTAGGTCAAGGCATGACTACAATCAACATTGCCAAGAAACTTCATTGTGATCATCGCACAATCAAGAAGTATGTAGCTGATTCAGAGCACACACGTGTGCGTGCTGATAAGGGAAAATTGAGGACTGTTTCCAACAGGCAATTACGTCAGGTTAAAGGAGCAGCTGCAAAAATGCCTTGTCATAGCAGCAGACAAGTTTTTGAAGCTGCTGGTGCCTCCAACGTCCCCCGAACAACAAGATGCAGGGTCCTTCAGAGGTTTGCAGCTGTGCGTACGCCATCCTGTCAACCTCCTCTATCCACTGCACACAAGCAGAGACGGCTCCAGTGGGCCAAACAATACATGAAGACTGACTTCAAAACTGTTTTGTTCACCGATGAGTGCCGTGCAACCCTCGATGGTCCAGATGGATGGAGTGGAGGATGGCTGGTTGATGGACACCCCATGCAAACAAGGCTACGGCGCCAACAAGGAGGAGGTGGAGTAATGTTTTGGGCTGGAATCATGGGGAGAAAGATTGTCGGCCCCTTTAGGATTCCTGAAGGGGTAAAGATGACCTCCATAATGTATGTGGAGTTTCTCAAACAGCGCTTCCTGCCATGGTTCAAGAAGAAGAACCGTGCATTCCGCAGCAAGATCATTTTCATGCATGATAATGCACCGCCTCATGCTGCAAAGAACACATCTGCATCTCTGGCTGCTATGGGCATAAAAGGGGACAAACTTATGGTGTGGCCCCCATGCTCCCCTGACCTCAACCCCATTGAGAACCTCTGGAGCATCATCAAAAGGAGTGTCTATGATGGCGGGAGGCAGTTCACATCTAAGCAACGGCTCTGGGAGGGTATTCTGTCCTCATGCAAAACAATACAAGCAGATGCCATCCAAAACCTGACAAATTCAATGGACGAGAAGCTCCTTTCGAACAAGGGGTCCTATGTGCAAATGTAACATCACCTAGAATAAAGTTTTGACTTGTTTGATTTCAGTTTGTAACAACCTGCTAATGCTTATAATTTCACAATTGACCATTTTTTTGTTCTTTATAAAAATGAAAAGGTTGAAAACTCTGCTGTGCATAATAATTTGGAACATGCATTTTGAGTGTTTTTTTTTTTTTTTTTTTTTTAAATATGCTGTTATCATTGGCAGTTGGTTCAAGAACCTTTCAATTGTACTCTAATAGTTGATGACTGGAAAATTACAATGACTGCAATTCATATAGGTAATTTTGGAAAATCTGAGAAAATATTACTTGCATAATAATTTGGAACACAGTGTATTGGCAGCCTGTCAAGGGTGTTTCCTGCCTTCTGCTGAACGTGACATTGTGAACATTTGGGGGAAGAAAAAAAAAAAAAAAAAAAGTTAGCATTGAACCATTAGCCTTAGCAAACCAAAACATTTGTGGTTTTTTTTTTTTTTTTTTTTTTTTTTTTTGGTTGACAGATCTCCTGAAATCAGATAGCAAAAAATCACAGTGAATTACTTTGCTTGCAGTTCTTCTTATCAATACCTATCAGTACTGGCATGTTCAGTACACACGTGTGGACGGCACATTTTAATGCTTTAACAAGGTTTTTACTCTCATATTATAGAAATTGAGAAGAAAGTTGAGTTTTCTGTGATATTGTGGCCCCCTTAATTAGCTAATCAGATCTTATTAGCTAATCAATGCTTATGACAAACTGCTATAAGCATCTAGTAAGATTTATTTATCAATCTAGCAGTCGTTATGCCATTTGCACAATGGTAACTGATGGCTGTAAGCTTTTTTTTTTTTTTGCAAAATATTTTTATTGGAATGAATACAATACAATAGTTTAAATTACAAAAAATACAATTAGCCTATTCCACTTTTACATTTATATACACGGTCACATAACCACACATAAAATAATAATAATAATAATTATCATGATACACCATTCTGCTAAGGATGCAGAAAAAACTATTTAAATCACAGGTTACCGTGTAAGAACATTGAACACCCCCCACCCCCCCGCCCGTGCCCACTCAGCTCTCCATGCCCAACACACATATTACTGACTATTAATACAAATAGAAAAAAAAGGAAACCAAAAACAAGCACACATTCAGTTGGGTAGAACCTCTAAATTAGTGAAATAAGAAATAAAGGGCTGCCATTTATAAAAAAATTTGTCTGTACATCCTCTCAACGTGTATTTAATTTTTTCCAGTTTTAAAAAAAACATGATGTCTTTAAGCCACCTGGAAATTGAAGGACATTTAGCGGACTTCCAGTGCAACAATAAAGAACGTCTTGCTAGTAGTGATGAGAAGGCTATAATGTCTTGTTGTGTAGATGTAAGTGCTAGTAAGGGATCTGAAATACCAAATATGGCGGTCAGAGGACAAGGTTGTAGATTTACCCCAAGAACAGTGGACATAGTAGTAAAATAACCTTCCCAGAAACTGTTCAGCTCGGGACAAAGAAAAAACATGTGGCTAAGGTGACAAGGGGAGCCATGGCACTTATCACATTTGTCTTCAACTTCCGGATACAGTATAGATAGTCTAGACTTAGAAAAATGAACTCTGTGTAAGACCTTAAACTGGATAAGTCCTAGACGGGCACAGGAGGTGGTAGATCGAATCCTTTCTATGGCCTGTTCCCAGGAGTCCTCATTTATTTGTATTCCCAATTCACCCTCCCATGCACACTTAAGTTTAGCATTAGAATGATTGCTAAACGCCAAGATGATGTCGTGCAGCTTTGAAATAACTCCTCTGTGATGAGGAACAAATGAAAGCATGGTTTCCCACCTCTGTTCCGGAGGTAAAGAGGGGAAATCAGGGAAACACTTAGTGACAAAACTACGAGCTTGAAAATAGCGAAATAGATGAGTAACAGGGAGATCATAACGGGATGACAAATTGGTAAAATTATCAAATACACCATCTACATATAAATGTTTGAATTGAGTAATACCCTTGTCATACCACACTGAAAATGTTTGGTCTGAGAGTGACGGAGGAAATAAATGATTGTTATTCAAAGGACTCAAGGGAGAGGCAGCTACAAATTTAAAATGCCGTCTAAATTGGTACCAGATCTTAAGTGTGTTAAGAACCACTTGATTATCCGTATATAGAGATGGTCTTGTAGGTAAGGAGGAATAAAGTAGAGCAGATATAGAAGACCCCCTACAGGATGATAACTCCAATTTACACCAAGAGGATCCAGGAGATCTCAACCAATAGCAAAGTTTGTGGATGTGAGCAGCCCAATAGTAAATTCGAAAATTAGGTAATGCAAGTCCTCCATTAAATCTGCATCTTTGCAGTAAAGTTTTGCTAACCCTAGGTGGTTTCCCACCCCAAATAAAGGAACAAATGATCTTGTCTAGTGAATCAAAAAAATGCTTTGGCAAAAAAATAGGAACTGACTGGAATAAAAATAGAAATTTTGGTAAAATATTCATTTTAACCGCATTAATCTTGCCAATTAATGAAAGCGGAAGGTTACCCCATCTTCGAATATCAGATGTAATCTTTGAGATAAGGGGAGTGAAATTAGCGGCTGCAAGGCTGGACAAAGAGCGAGTCACGTTAATACCCAAATATTTAAACCCAGATGGACTAAACTGAAATGGTAAATCTGACTGCTGAAGATGACGTGCTGCAATATTGATGGGAAAAAACTCACTTTTCCCCAAATTTAATTTATAACCAGAAAAGGTGCTGAAGTTCTCCAGAATACCCAAAACAGCAGGGATAGAAAGTGTGGGATCCGTTATATATAATAACAAATCATCTGCATACAGTGATAATTTATATTCAATCCCATTACGAATGATTCCTTTGAATAAGGGGGAAGATTTTAATGTAATAGATAGAGGCTCAATAGCAATAGTAAAAAGCGAAGCTGACAACGGACAACCTTGGCGCGTTCCACGTCCAAGAGCAAAATAATCAGAATAAATATCGTTAGTGTGGACACTGGCCATAGGGGACGAATAGAGGAGACGAATCCAAGAAATAAATTTGTCACCAAATCCGAATTTCTTTAAGACCGCAAACAGGTACTCCCACTCTACTCTATCGAAGGCCTTTTCAGCATCCAAAGAGATGACAAGTTCAGGAAGTTTAGTCGAATCTTTTGAATAAATTATATTGAAAAGTGTACGGGTATTAAAAAACAATTGACGACCCTTTATGAAGCCGTTTTGCTCTTCAGATATAATATGAGGAAGCACATTCTCTAGACGGGATGCAATTACCTTAGCCAACACCTTTACATCAGCATTGAGCAGAGATAATGGTCTGTAGGAAGCGCAGGAGGTTGGGTCTTTATCCCTTTTAAGAAGTAGAGCAATAGTGGCTTGCGTCAAGGATGGTGGCAAAGAGCCACGTTCTAAGGATTCATTGAATACGGATAAAAGTAGTGGAGCCAATTTACCAATAAATGTTTTGAAAAATTCAATCGGAAACCCGTCAGGGCCTGGGGCTTTGTTGGATTGCATAGCTTTAATTGCATTTGACACTTCTTCAAGAGAGAGTGGGGAGTCCAATTGCCTGGCAGTATTAGTATCGATGACAGGATTTGAAAGGTGCCGAAGAAATTCGTTCATTTTAGTTTTATTTGTAGGACATTCAGACTTATATAATGAAGAATAAAATGATTTAAAAGTAGCATTAATTTCCAAGGGATCTGTAGTAATAATGTCATGAGCGTTTTTAATACTAGGTATCAAACGGGAAGTGGCCTGTCGTCGTAGCTGATGTGCCAGTAAACGTCCCGCCTTGTCGCCATGTTCATAATATGAGCCACGACTGCATAATAGTAAGCGTTCTGCCTCTTTAGTAGAGATGAGATCAAATTCTGCTTGCAAATCAATACGCTGCTTAAGTAGTTCCGGAGAAGGATTCAGGGCATATCTTTGATCAATGTTACTAACCGCAGATTTAAGTTCATTAAGCCGAGTATTAATCTTTTTATTAGAATGAACAGTGTAAGAAATAATTTGACCTCTCAGGTAGCATTTAAGTGTCTCCCACACCAATGAATATGAAGAGGAGTCATTTAAATTAAAAGACAAGAACTCAACAATGGAACGTGAAATGAATTCACAAAATTCTTTGTCTGCTAAAAGAAGAGAGTTGAATCTCCAACGTGGTGGGCTACGTTTATGAGTAGAAAGTTGAATATCTAATAATAAGGGTGAATGGTCAGAAATTACAATGCCTAAATAGTCAGAGGACTTTACACAAGAGTTAAGTGTACTGTCAATAAAAAAATAGTCAATCCTAGAATAAGAATGGTGTACCTGGGAGAAGAAGGAAAATTTTTTGATAGAGGGGTTACGAGATCTCCATGGATCAACAAGACCATTTTGCTTCATAAAATCAGAAAAAGTATTTGACATAGCGGATTGAGTCAGATTGAGAGGGTTAGACCGATCCAAGACTGGGTCAAAAACACAATTCAGATCCCCTCCGAGAATCAGCAGGTGAGTATTTAAAAATGGGATATTACTCAGCAATCTGTTAGCAAATTCGACATCATCAAAATTTGGGGCGTATACATTAACAAACAAAACCTTTTTTTGCATTAGGGTACCAGCAACAATGAGGTATCTGCCATTCCTATCAGCAATAACATTAGTGGATGAAAACTGAACTTTTTTGTTAATTAAAATGGCAACTCCTCTAGCTTTTGAATTAAAATTGGAGTGGAAGACTTGACCCACCCAAGGGCAATATAACCTGTGGTGATCTTTAGTGCGAAGGTGAGTCTCCTGCAAAAATACTATATCAGAGTTTAAACGTTTCAAGTGTGTAAAAACCTTAGATCTCTTAACAGGGTTACCCATACCTCTGATATTCCAACTAATAAATCTAAGAGGTGTGCCTGACCCAGCAATGCTGGGATTAATACTGCCATTAACCATTTAAATAAATAAATAAGAAAAAACAACAACAAATATGCAATTGGTCATAGAAAACCGAAGTGAGACACCCTCCCCCTACCCTACCCCCAAAAACGAATACACCAAAAGTCTCCATATAACCCCAAAACAACAGAGACAGCAGTGTTTCCCCTAACATAGCCAAAAGTTGTTCACAGTAAAGTTGAACAACACGGAGAGTACGCGAAGCAAAGTAAGAGAGAAAAAGAAAAGGAGAACACTCCTGCCGACCTCAACATCAATAAAGAGTATGCGCAAAGAAAACAAAACAAAAACAACAACAAAAACTCACTTTCTGAATACTGTTTCACTTGAAGGAGAACATTCTAACAAAACAATTGAGATGACTGCTTTAGTGACACAAATCAAATTTCCCATAGATCAGCTGGACACAGTAAAGTACGTGAAAATACAACTTAATAATAGCAGGCCTTAAGTCCTACATCAATAGATGCAAAAGACATAAAATAATGTAGCGCTGATCTGATCTAAAGTACAAAAATAAAAATATGGCATAATCTTGTTATATTTTAGTATCCAGTGAGACCAAGGGAAAAACAAGTGCCCGCTATAAGTAAACAGCAGTGACATTAACTTGTATAAAATCGAAAAACCACTAAATACTGCTAATGTAAAGAATTCCAGTTAGTGCACACATTCTTAAGCAGTAACAGAACAGATCTGAAAAGCTATTACAGTTCACCTAGAAATCAAGCTTTTGACATAGTCGCTGGCTTCCTCCGCTGAGACGAAGTCCTTCTCGACACCGTTGTATGTGATGCGAAGTCGCACTAGATGAATCAGACCGCATCGAGCACAGTCAATGCTACGAAGCTGGCCCCTGAACTCGTTGAATGCAGCTCGCGCAATCTTGGCAGTCTGGTCAGGGAAGACTGAAATTACCAAGTCTCCGACTTTAATCTGTCGTAGCTCTCTAGCGCGACGTAAAATGTCAACACAGTCACTGTGATAATGAAATCTGCACACAATGGTACGTGGACGGACATCAGGCTTGGGCTTAGGTTGGAGGGTTCGGTGGGACCGGTCTAAAAGCGGCTCCTTTACCAGACCGAATGCCTCCTTAAGTAGGGCGGCCACAGCAGTAGTGGTACAGGTGTCCGGACCTTCTGGTACTCCTACTATCCTGATATTATTACGGCGTGACCTGGACTCCAAGTCTTCACATTTATTTTCCAGCATGGTTACGTTAGCTGTGAGGCTCTGGATAGTAGTTTTCATCGCGGCGATGTCATCGGAGCACTCAGTGAGTGCGCGCTCCATCTCTCCGATCGTATCTTTTAGCTTAGACACGGTAGCATCGGTAGCAGCTTTATCATTCGCTAGCTGCGTCCTCACCGCCTGCAGGTCGAGCTTGATAGTAGACAAAGCATCCCCGAGAGTATCCTGGAGTTCCTTTTTAAAAATATCAGCGATATCTTTTCTCAGCGAGGCCAGCACCTCGAGCTTAAGGGTTGCGATGTCAGGGTTAGCATGCGTCGAGGCGGCCTCGGCTGGGTCTGACGGCTCACGCGATACTGTGGTCACGGTTTGTGGACCAGGCCGCAGTTGGGTCTGAACAGTATTGCGAGTTTTGGAGTTCTTTCCAGACATTTCGCGTAGTTCAGAGTTAGACTTCCAACAAAATAATTAGGGCGAAGTAAGTTAGGACTAAATATGTAGCCAAAAAGCGCAGATGAATTACAATTTTAATCGAACTCGGCAGGAGCTTCCAAACTCACGTCCTACTCCATTAATGCTCCCGAGCGCCCCCCTGATGGCTGTAAGCTTAGTTAACCTCGTTGACTACATTAAGTTACTTGTAATGCGTCTTTAAAACTAAGGGAGGCAGACTGAACCAGATGCTGAACAGTGAGATTATGAGAACAGGGAACATATAACTGATCGACTAATGTGCTTCAAGGCCTTTGGGTTGATGACTGTCATCAGTGTGTCTGTGAGGTTTTCCTGGAATAGCTGTTACAGAAGCCTGGTTTGGTGGATCTGTGGGAATGTTTTAGATTACTGTTCGGCTGGAAAGTCCAGCGATGACCTAGTTTTAGCTCACAGTGGGAGCCAGATTTTGCTCTGAAGGCCTCTCCGTCTGTTCCAACTGGGTTTTCTTAAGCCTTTGGAAAGTAAACGGCTCCACCGTGGGAACAAAGCGCTTCTCTGAATGTCCATTATTCTTCGTGATGCTTGTTGTTGATTAGTCCTCAGCCATGTGTGTTTTGTTACGAGCCAAGTGGGTTTATTTTGGTGTGCGATCTAAGTGTTACACATAGGAGGTCATATGAGCTGTATACAAGAGCTAGTGTATATGAAAACCAAAGTTTTTCAGAAAGTCTTGTCATCTGAAGTGGTTGGATCTGAAATGTCTGTGTTCTAAAGAAACCTGGGGTCTTATTTTTTCATAGTGGTGGAAACCAGGCACCTGAAACACAATGTTATTTCACTAAATGGTTTGTTCCTGGGGCATAATTTTAGGATTGTTTTGGCTGAAAACTTAGGGGGCTATATGCAGGGTATGGTAAGGCAAAAATCCTCACACAGTTTAATATTACATAACACTTTATACATATTTTATATGTGTAATATACATATTACACATACACATTTGGTCATTCAAACACTCAGACACTACAAGTTCACTGGTCATTTTGGGTAGCTTTAAATGTCTATGTTTGTGTTAAGGACACAGTAAATTATGCCTCTAATTGCAAAATGTAAATTCAGACTGCAGAAATTCACATCTTTCATAAATCAGATTAATGAGAAATGGGAAATTGTAGCACTGAGGCAGACCTTTGTGTGAATAAGTTTGTCCTTCAAGTCTTTCCGTTTAAAGCTTGTGTTATATTAACCCATTAAATTTGAGATGCTCAGTGAATGTCATGTACAGTCTTCCTCCACAGACCCTGACCTCTCTAACCCTGTTCTCTATCTCTCTCAGATCCCCCCTGCTCCACCAAAGCCTGACTTTGAGAGCCCTAGGGAGAAAATGCACAAGCTTGGAGAGGGAGAAGCAACCATGACTAAGGAAGAGTACACTAAAATGAAGCAGGAACTGGAGGCGTGAGTTCTAAACATGTGATCTAGGCATACTTGGCCTTAATCAGAGCCTGTTTATAGGTAGTTTGTTCCGTTTATTCGGTGGTGGTGTGCAGTAACAATGTGGAAATGCTTTGTAACTGTACCTTTGAGTTTTGTAATCGTTTTTGCAGGGCTTTTGTGCAGGAATGTGCTAGCCTACCGTACAACAAATTAGTACCTGTGACTGAAAAATCCTTATTAGGGTGTAGTACCTCCATGAGAACCAATAACAGCTGTGGTTCAATTAGACAGCTGTCTGGATATAGCTAATATCGGACACTCTTGCATCAAATAATTGTGCAGTTGGACCAGATTTGATGGATGTCTTCCCTGGCACAATTCTGAGATGCTTGCCATTGCTGGTAGATCCGTATGACCGGATCCGGATGCTTCAGTATACCTGCTCATTCAGTTACTTCCTTTACAGTATGGTTGTCAGTTTAAATCCTCTTATGTCTACATAATGCTTTGCTTCATAAAACATTTTATGATGTCTTGTGATTACTATTTAATGTTTCTCCATGTGTTAAGTTCTTTGTAGATCATGTATCAGTTACTTTAAAACATTTTCCTTGTGGATTAATCTTGAGTGACTTTCCAATGAATTAGCTTTACCACAGGGATAACTATTGAGTACCTTTCACAACAGTGTCTTGCATTCAGAATGTGATCTTCGTGTGTGTAATTGTATCGTGTGGTCTTCTTCAGGGAGTACCTGGCTGTGTTTAAAAAGACCGTACAGGTGCATGAAATTTTCCTCCAGCGCCTGTCTTCCCACCCAGTCTTAAGCAAGGACAGAAACTTCCAGATATTCCTGGAGTACGATCAGGATGTGAGTTCCATTCTGTTTCTATTTTTCTTAAGACGGAGAGAAAACACACTCACATGCTTTACTTCCTGAGAAGCTGCAGTGTTGGCAGGAACGAGCCACATGGAATGAGGAGGGGTGGGCAGACAGGAAGATGAACTAGGGGCCACATCCTGCTTAGTTAAGCTTAAATATGTGCTAAGCTTAAATATGTGCTGAGCTTCTGTTCTGTCTTCTGTTGATTGTGTGTGTATAAGCAGTACAAACATTTTTTTCAATAATTATTGTAGATCATTTATTATCTAAAATGCTCCTTAAGCTGTCCTACTTTTGCATTGATATATCTTAAATGCCAGGTAATGCTTTACTTGCTTGCTCTATGTCTGTGTATTAATCTGTAGGTAACAGCACTGGCCCCCTGTTCGGGCAGTGTCTGAGCTCGTGGTGAGTTTTAGGCTCTCAAACTCCCTATACTAGCTGGAATATTATCCAACGCAACAATAAGCACGGTTGTAAGCCACTCTGGATAAGAGCGTCTGCTAAATGCCCTAAATGTAAATGTAAATATAAGGACATGTGAACAATTTTTACATTTCATATTACAGAAGCAAAGCTCTGTGAAATATTGTGACTGTGCACGGCCGCTGTTCGTCAGAGTGTTGATACTTCTCAGTTTGTTTCTATTTCCACTTGCTTTAGCAGGCGTGTAACCATTAACCATACAACGTTATACCTCGTACGATTCATCTTAGTTTCCTCATCGTGTATTACCATCCGGTATTAAGTCATGATACTTGGTCCATATCGCCCAGCCCTAGGATGGTACAACAGAGGCACAAATGCTTTTACATCTATAAAGGAACTTGTAAACCACACCAGTTATACTCAGTTATGGAAAAAATGCTTTCTGGTGATTTAACATGATGAGTGAATGGATAGATGACTTCTCCTTCCCCATGTACCAAATAAGACACATACTTCCACCTTATTTACTGAAATATAAATTTGTTCTGTTTTTTTTTAACGTATTTTAATTCTTAATCTCATCACACACAGGCAACAGTTTACTCTTCCTGACCAACTACCACTACTTTATCTTTTTTCAATCGTTTTTCTTTTTATTCATTTTTGTTACTGATCTAATACAGCTGCTTAATGTGTATTCTTACTGTTCAGACTATTATAGACTAACACCTGCACTATCCTACAGAATTCCAAACAAACAGGAGCTAATTATGCATTCAGTTTTCAGATAATTGATGTTTTAACAGAGGTTATACCATTTGGTTTAAATGAAAACCCACAACCACATGTGCAGATAGGCCTGGACACCCACATCCTTCCTCTGCAATCCATACATTGCCACTAGCCACCAACATACAGGTTGCAGGGCATGTTGTGTGGTTGTCCTCAACCACTTTTACCAAAACATTTGGCTGGATGCTGCACAAGCCTCAACAATTCTGTCTTTATGGTTAACAACATTCTGTATCAGAGCAAAGTTCCTTGGCATGACCCCCGAGATAGAAATCCAAAGGGGTTAAACCAGAAGAGAGTGGTGATCACTCAGTTGGACTTCTATAACCAATCCACTGCATCTTAAGTCTCTGACAATGCATCCGTAATGAGGTGGGCTGACATCTTGTTGGAAGGAATCAGGAAATGTTATGCCCAGACTTTCAGATGGCAACAAGATGGTGCCCTACCTCATCAAGAATGCGTTGTATCTTTTTGGTTTGGTCGCAGAATGGGTGAAACAGCGACTTTAAAGAAACCCTTGTTTTCCCTATCAGGGGCTGTTCAGGGATGAAGCCAAGTTCTTTGTGATTGATGAGGTCAACAAACAGAATCAGTGATATTAGTCAAAAACAAACCTTCACTCATGTTGTCTAAACTTGGGGACATTGTTTTGATACAGTCCTAATTTAAAACAAAGATGTTTCCTAAACATGAGTGGATGACCTTAGTGTATGCATTTGAACAGTGCTTCTTTGACCCCCACTGAATAAAGCGTTTAGGAACTGGATGTTTTGCTCTGGACTGCTTTTTAAGTGTGCAGCTTGAGGCTCTGGTCTCCTGAAGGTTTTCTCTCTCTTCCTGTATTTGGTCTTTCAGCTCAGCGTAAGGAGAAAAAATGCTAAAGAAATGTTTGGCGGCTTCTTCAAGAACATGGTGAAGACCGCCGATGAAGTGCTTATCTCAGGGATTAAGGTACGTGCTTGGTTTTAAATAACTAATTGTGTATATTTTAATTTATAATGGATGTTAATTAGCAGTGTGCTTCGGTCTGTAGCTAATGCTCAGGCTGTGCAGTCATATGGTTAGTATTGATCATGATTATGAACTTTGGGTTGCAGGACGTTGATGAGTTCTTTGAGCAGGAGAAGACTTTTCTCTTAGATTATTTCAGCAAGATCAAGGATTCGACTGCCAAAGCTGAGAAAATGACACGGTCTCATAAAAGTAAGCTCTCAAGATGCAGCATGCCACTATTCAGTTAGTTGGCCTGATAATACACTACATGGCCAAAAGTATGCGGACTACCAAACATCTCCATAAGTTCTTGTTAAATATCTTGCTCCACAGACATTAATAGGGAGTTGGTCTGCCCCAGCTTGATGTTGCGACTGCCTTCTTACATTCTGGGATGATGTTTTACTACATTTTGGAACATCTTGCTTTTTTCCACCATATAAGGGCTTTAGTGAGGTCTACACTGAAGCTCAGGAATCCATTCCATACAAATGTGCTTGATGTCAGAGCTTTGTGCTAATCAGTACACCATTTTTTAAAATTTTTTTATAATTTTTTTTAAAACAACAAAGACTGTTAATTAATGGACCTTGCTTTGCGGACGGAGGCAGGCTGAAACAGAAGCGGTTCTCTCTCTAACTGATAAACAGTTTGAACTACAACAGTCTCTGGATAGTCTACATGCATGTGTAAATCCCATTGAATTTATTTACGTATTACACATTACACATTGTACTGAATGTATATGGATTCATCGAATGTTCCACAACTGAAATTACTAACCCATTGAATAATTTATACCAAACGGTGATGTATTTAATGACGCAGTTACCTTTCTCTTTACTTATATTTCCTAGATGTAGATGGGAACCAGAGTGGAACTTTTACTCCTTAGCTCCAGGGCTAGAGATGGCGCTGTGGGCTAATGCCCTCTTCAACATGTTATTTTTCCACTGCGGGTCACGCCAGAGCACACTGATGTTCCCCATTCAGTTTCAAACATTCGAGTCTAACGGAGCTCCAGAAAATATACCTACAGAGCCATTAGCTTCGCAGCACAGGCAAATACACGCACACATCCTCCTTAAAGAAACACAAACCCCAACTTTACAACAATTTGATAAAGATTTCTCTTCACTGGCATTAGGAAACCCCAGGCCTTATTCTTCCTCCGCCAAATTTTATATTTGAGACTATGGATTCAGGGAGATGATGTTTCCCTGACAACCTCAAAAACCTGTTTTTTTTCTTGTCTGTGGAAGGCTGCTGGTTGAATTAGAGAGCTCCAGAGAACAAGTTTTCATTGCTCTAGAGTTCAGTGGTCAAGAGTCCACTGTGCTTTACACCAGTGTACATTCAACCCTGGTCCTGAAGCCCCACTGTTATGCACATTTACATTTTTTTCCTAGTGCACCTACCAGTCAGCTCATTAGTAGAACGACTGTGCTAAAGTTGGTGTACTGAAACAAGCAGTGGACTTGCAGGCTAATGGGCCGCCAGAGCCATGATTGAGAAACAATGCTCTTTAGGACTCCGGACTATGCTAAAATACCAAAAAGCAATAGGAAAGTGTCTCATCTCTGATTTATAGTAAGCAGACCATGTCCAGAAGTGCTACATAGAACAATATATATGCTTTTTTTTACTGAAATGTATTTAAGTCTTTTTTTTATTTTGGCCATGAGCTCACATCTGCCCCTGCTGGGAAATTTTGGTGGTGTTCTCTTCTTGGATATCTTTTTGCTGTATGCCACTGTATGAAACTTAACATTCCACACGTTTTCTTCAGATAGTCACCTCATACCAGCTCAGATCATTTTTAAAAGAGGAAATGACGGTAGTGTTGATTGTAGGTTACATTGAACCAGTTCCAAGGCTGATAATAATACTTTTAATTATTTATAAATTTTTTAATTGTTTTATTATTTTTTGTATTGCTTATGCTGCTGGGAACTGATCACCTGCTGACTTACTGTTTTGGCCTTCTTACCTTAGATGTTGCTGATGATTACATACATATCTCTGTGACTTTGAACAACATTGGCTCTGATGACAACACAGCCCTAAAACAGTGAGTATTTTTTGGGTGGTATTAATATCTCTAGGTACCAGCACTGGCACCCTGTCCGGGCAGTGTCTGAGCTCATGGTGAGTTTTAGGCTCTAAACTTTTCTGTACTAGCTGGAATATTATCCAGCAGAACACTAAGCACGGTTGTAAGTCGCTCTGGATAAGAGCGTCTGCTAAATGCCTTAAATGTAAATGTAATATTGTTTCTTACAAATTACAGGTAAGACTTTATAGGCAGGTTGGGCCTCTAGTAGCATCACTAGGATTAGACAGTTAAACCATTAAAATAAGACTATGAATTTCTGAGAGCTCTTTGTTTCAACTCCAGATTTATCTTTGTACATCACTGTATATAATCTGTGAATCATTTAATTGTTCTAGACTTTTGAAGCCGTTCTGTTTTGTCATGGTCTCACAATCTGAAACAAGGGTCTAGAAATAGCCAAACCAACGAGTATGTTGGCAAGTGTTTCTGTAGATTCTAGATTAATCTAAAAAATAATCAAGAAACCACTGTTACATTTGCACCAGCCATGCGTAACCTCCTTGTCTTTATATTGACATGTGATACCAATGGTCAGTGAATTTGGCGTAATATAAAATATTGGATCTTGATAGTGTTATAATCTCAATTCACTATAATACATAATATATAATATAATTTAATATACTGCAACTTGCTTAAATGTGTCTTGCATCTGTCTTTTTTGTGCCTTTCTGTAGAGGTAATGTAGCACGAGTGACTAACCACCATAAATTGGGAGGTTCACTTCTCTTTTAGCTCATCCTCTCTTTTTCCTCTTTATAGAAGTTCATTTCCCAGGATGTTCAGCTCCTGTCTATATTTGTGAACAGTTTAACCAGCCTTTCCTGATTTTTCATTATCTTGGATATTTACAGTTGTGCTTGGCCATGTGTTGCTGCCTGGCATTTACTGACATTGCAGGTTATTTGACTGGTGTAGATCCAGTAGAGGGAGCTACAGTACAACCAGCTCTTGTCTGTGACTTGGTCAAGTAGCTCCCTGTGTGCTGTATGCTTTTAACACTGAAGTTCATACACCACAACTTCATTTATACATTACATGACCAATGAAAATTAGAATAAATTTAATTCGTTATGCAGTAACGTCTTTGTTCTGAACGGTTTTTAAAAGCTGAGAAATTCCAGTGTCTGTTGGAAGCAAACCTTTTAAGGAAAAGCTTAAAGCCCATTTAGAGGTGGGCAGTATGATGTTATTATGGTAATGTCACAAAGTCCTTTTCTGAGCAGATCCTGGAATGTGTTAGTATTTAAAAAAAAGACTTCTTAACTACACATTTCTTTACAAAGTGAGCGTAAATAGTCCTGTTCCATTGGATTTAGTTTGCAGTTTGTAAAACGCATTGTAGCTTTAGGTTTGTTTATAGTGTGTCTCACTACAAGTTCTATTTTGTCTGAGGTTTACCTTATAAAATCTCAGTAAAGGTGAATATTGTGATCCATTATGATATATATATTTGCCTTATTGCCCAGCAAGTATAATAATTCTAAGTGGCCTTCAACTTGCAGGCACTTGGAGAAGTTTGCTGAACTTTTGGAGAAGCTTAGGGTAAGATCTCCTGTAAATCCTTCTGACTTATAGACAATTTGACGCACTATGTAGATGTATAATAGAGATGTGTGCGTTTGTACAGAAAGTGGAAGGCAGAGTGGCTTCGGATCAGGAGCTCAAGCTAACAGAGTTACTGAGATACTACATGAGGGACATTCAAGCTGCCAAGGTGAGAAGTATTATTTTAATGTTATGTGTAAACAGGGCAGCAAAGTAGCCTAGGCTACCAAACAAGAGTAACTAACTGTTGTTAATTGAGAATTAATGCTTGTGAAACTGCAGCTCATGCTGAATTTCCCATGCCACCTCGGATGAAGTAGCTATTAAATTCACTTTTTATGTTTAATTCAGTTTTTATGTTTAGGCTTATGCCAACAAGCTAATATTCAAATATACTGATGGATTCATAATGTTTTTCCTCCAGGATCTTTTGTACAGGCGTGCCCGGGCCCTTGCTGACTATGAGAATTCCAACAAGGCTCTCGATAAGGCTCGTCTGAAGAGCAAAGATGTTGCCCAGGCAGAGGAGAACCAGAAACAATGTCTGCAAAAGTTTGACAGGCTCTCAGAGTCTGGCAAAAAAGGTGCGCGTCTGTTCAAATGCTGCCCTTCTCATGTTTTCTGGTCTCAGGTATGACGTCCTTGTTTGGAAGAGCAGTCAAGTTTCATTCTGTTTTCTTCACAGAACTCACCAGTTTCAAGGGCAGGCGGGTGGTGGCCTTCCGCAAAAACCTGATAGAGATGGCTGAACTGGAGATAAAGCATGCCAAGGTGAGGGGTGGATCTGCACTTGATTCATGGATCGTTTTGCTGTGTGTACAGCATGTTTTCTAAAATAGGTTAGTTTTAGATTGGGAGTTACTTTAGAATAAGTCATGAGATCAATGACTTTATTCCAGTAGGAATCTGCAAGGTGGGTAGTATAGTAGTAATCGGATGAATGGTCTTCTGTGATTGGCTGACCTTGAGCTTCCACACTAATAGGAGTTCTGCTCCAGTCCACCTCACACTAATGGAATAATAGGACTTGTTAACAGACCTGACTGTGGGGCACTGTTTTGTTTTAGTGAGTTTCGTCCGGTACTGATCCACCATTACATTCCCCAAATTACATCATGCAAACCACATTACCAAGCTTTCCCTAGTAATCAGCCTTAAGCAGTGTTTTTGTTTCCCTTTAAAGTAGGTGTGCACAGTGCATCAGCACCACGTTGTAGTGTGTTATGGCGCTTGTTATCTGATATTCTCTGATGTAAATACTATCTGATGTAAATAGCTAACCAATTGATAACAGGTATTAATTCTGAACGTCAATAAAGAAGAGCAAGTTATATGAGTGAGTCATATACGACATACATATACACTTATTTCAGTGGTTACCAAACCAAATCCCTTTAAACTTCGAAATGGATTGCTGTGTCTGTGGTCAGAGCTCAGGGTGGCAGAGGATTGAACATTTTTTATTAATTGTAAGACTGGAGCACAAAAATGAGCTGCAAGTGACCAAATCGTCAGTCAGTCAGTCAGTCTGTCAGTCTGTCAGTCAGTCTGTCAGTCAGTCTGTCAGTCAGTCTGTCAGTCAGTCTGTCAGTCAGTCTGTCAGTCTGTCAGTCAGTCAGTCAGTCTGTCAGTCTGTCAGTCTGTCAGTCAGTCAGTCAGTCAGTCAGTCAGTCAGTCAGTCAGTCAGTCTGTCTGTCTGTCTGTCTGTCTGTCGTTTTTTTTTTTTTTAGTAATTGTAAGGCTGGAGCTCAAAAATGAGCTGCGAGTGACTAAATCCTCAGTAACCTGCGACATGGAGTACATTGTGTGGGTGTGGGGTTGTTGGTGTGTTCATGTGCGTGTATAAGATTACCATTTATTAGTTTTTGCATCAACAAGAATGAAGGGCTAATGAGCAGTCGTCAGTGTGGGCGTAGAATCCCCTTATCTGTCCATCTCTAAAGTATTTGTGTTCCCTCTTTGCTTCCCTTCACAGAACAACATATCCATTCTGCAGGGCTGCATTGAGCTGCTCAAAGCTAATTGACCCACAACTGAACAAGCCTGATTATGTTTGCCAGCCTATTAAAAGGGAATCAGGATAAGCTTCCTTAAGCTCCATTAATCATCTATAACCACTGCTAAGACCTACACCAGGACAGCACCACACGCAAGACGTCTCCTCCACGTTTACAGAAGTGCCTGATTTCATCTATTGCACGCGCTCTCTCTTCCTCCCTGTCTGAAAGCTTCCATAAGAGCAGGTGGCCATGAGAATGGGACAGGGGTCTTGTCCAGAAACAGGTGAAGGTTATTTTGAATTTTTTTTCTACTCTTTCTGCAGCTCTTTCCCTTTGCTTTTTGCAGCACTTATGATAGCTCTCTCTATAGCTGATGAGTTTGCATTTTGTAGTTACATTCATGAGCAAAAACTGACAAGGTTTACATGATGGAAGAAAGCAAACCTGTGAACATCTTTGTAACGAGCCACCCAGAAAAATGTATGGTATGTAACAGATGTGGGATTCGATACGGAATCATATAATTTTGTAACATGAGCTGTGGGTATATATTTTTGGCAGTACCCAGTATTTCATTGACTGACTTGCATGGTGTGTCTAAGAGCAATACAGTACTAGAACTCCAGATGTTTAGAAAGAGGAGTGTCTTTGCTTTTATTTTAAATAAGATAAAAATTAATTTTGCGATTCTGTGTTTTGTACATAATTAGCTGTAACTCACGGGGCAGACTAATCAGCACAGTGGTCAGCCTTTGCCTGAGTTTAGCTGATGTACTCGGCATGCAATTTATTGTTTTTTACGTTTACAACCCCGGATTCTTACATCATGTAGCATTCCCGACTTGAGAGCTGATCTTTGCTTTAGCCGCTGCTGTTTATGAATTAAACAGGTTTTCGCTCTTCCGTACACTAAGCGTTTTCTGTTACTAACGTTGTTGCATTAATCTTTTTACATTGATTCCTTTCATATAACCATTACCAGTGGACCAAATCAGTTGTTGTATAATGGCACAAAATTTGCTGCGTGATCTGAGAACCGATATTTTTAAAGCACTATCAAAACGGATACATGCAATCATGTTCGAGTTCAGGTATTTGAAAATATGTGGATGTTTTGATAACTGAATGTATTTCTAATGGAGTCTTGTGTTTCTATGGCGTGTCCATTTTTGTAAAATTAAAAGGACTTGCAGAAGTTGCATTAAATGAGACTTGTTTCAAACTTCAATCCCATTGTGTCATTTTCAGTGTCCTCTGATCCCTTTTTAGTCCTTACAGTCTGGACACTCTCAGAAAAGCTGTACTGAGCAGTTGCTGGAGTGATGCAGGTCAAGTGTCTGTCCTCAGTACCTTTAGTTAGGAAACGTAATTCTAAAAAATTACTCTAAAAATTCTATAAAATTAAAAAATCCAAAATCCATTGGAGTTATTTATTGTTGTTGCTATTTTTGCAGATTTTCATGCATAATTTGAACACAGCAACTGCTGTTTACACTGTGTGGCTGTTTCATAAGGGGGCCAATAGAAATCAGTGTGTGTGTTTATCTCATAAAATAAAAAAATAAATTAATAATATATATATATATCAAAATTTATCACAACATCTTGTCTATATACCCGGGAAAACTCATAGGGTGCAAAGTTGGACCATAAACTGTTGTTGTCTCTTTGTGGGTTTGATTATACTTGTACCTGCGTAGTCCCTTATTTCTGACAGTGTATGTGGAAGCTAAGCTATAGCGCTTGTTTTGGTGATACGGTTCCAAACACAGGTAATGTATGTATCCTCACAGTTACAGAAAAGTTTTTTAGAGCTTTGTTTAATGTTTTAACGTGTTTTAAAAGCTCATTTTAATTTGTATTCAATTTTCAACAGAAACAATAAAAAACAAAACTAGCTTTCTTATTAAATTGTAAGTTAACAATGCAATTTTTTTCCTGACCTGTACAGTCACCATTTTAGAGTTTCAACAGGTTTTGTTTCAAGTGTTGTCTCTTAATGTGCATATTAAGTGTAAAACTCCACTGACCATACAGCTGCACTTCGTAGTTCTACAGTTACAGACTGTGGCTCGTCTTTGCATACATTCCTGCCCTACCTTACCCTGTTCTACAGTGGTCAGGACCCCCACAGCGCAGGTATTATGTGGGCAGGGGGGTGGGGTCATTCTCACTACTGCAGTGTTACTGACGTGTTTGTGTGTTAGTGTGTGTTGTGCCCTTGTGAATGGATCAGACCCAGCAGTGCTGCTGGTTCACTCACTCTCCACTCTACTAGACACTCCTACCTTGCTGGTCCACCTTGTAGATGTACAAAGATGATAGCTTATCCGCTGCTGCACAGTTAGGGTTGGCCGTTCTCTAGGCCCTCATCAGTGGTCACAGGATGCTGCCCACGGGACCCTCTTGTGCCGGATGGTGGACTATTCTTAGTCCAGTAGAGACACTGAGGTGTCCAGCAGCACTGCTGTGTCTCACACCACTCACACCAGCACAACACACACTAACACACCACCACCAGGTTAGTGTCACTGCGGTGCTGAGAATGATCACCCACATAATACCAGCTCTGTGGTGGTCCTGTGTGGTATGCAGATGGAGGATATGGTAAGTAGAGCTGATGATCAGTCCGTAATTGAACTGCCAGATTCATTTTTTTAAATTTACATAAATGGTCATTCTGGGAATTGTTTATACTGTAGGAGCTAAAGGAGACAAGGTTGCCATGGACTACAGGAAATCCTCTGCTTGTTTTAACACAGGGTGAAACTCGCCCACCTGGGCCGCTACTGGCGCAGGCAGGACATTGCTGGGGCAGTTTTCACTCTGTTAAACCAGCTATGTGGTCCAGATCTATACTATACCAGTGTAACTAATCTCCCATGTAAAAGCACAGCGGGGCTTTAACTTGAGCAGTCTGCAACCAAAAGCCACAGCCTTGGCAATCTCCTGTTCTAAAAGTGATCAGCAGTTCAGTTCATTGTTAAGAGATGGTCGTGTCATGGGGCTGATAACGCTTGAATGGTCCCTCCCATCAGTTCCTATTATGACCAACTCACCATTTAGTGGGCTATTTAGAAGCCGACTAAAGGAGAGGCAAAAATAGACCCGCGTTTGGGGTGACGTGCTCGGGCGTGACTGGCCTTGCATTATCAGGATCTGAAATTACGCTGTTGCAGAGCTTTGGACAAGGAGCTAGTCTGTGAACAATGAGGAAATTCCATACAATCAACCCACAATTGTTGCTGTAACTACTTCAGAAATGATTTGATAAGGAAATTAGCGGATTGGTTGGATCAGGCAGGTTAGAGAGGGGAAGCAGAGGTGGCAGGGATCCGTTACTCGGTATCGGTTGAGTTGTGGACTTTAGATAGTAAATAAAAGGGTTTTATTTGCTGTGCAAACATCACAACCCCTGGTTCCTATTAATACCACTGTAAAGAAATCAGTAGGAGTCAGTAGGCTTCACTGCACATACATTTGGTTACATACATCATGTAGCTTACCCTAAAATAATAAAAATAAAGCTGACCAATAGTACAATACACCACCTGGTCAAATATAGTCCCCATTTGGACATAAGCAAATACTTAAAATACTAATAACTGGGGTGATTAATCTGTTTCAGCTGGCACCAATTCATTTAACCCTGACTGGTGCAGTGAGCAGCTTCTCATTTCTTAAACAGCCATGTGGGAAGACGTATCCCGTGATTGCGGAAAATATGTTACTGTGTTTCAGAATGTCTTCACTGAGAAGCTGGATAGACCGGAATTGGGTTATGAACTGTTCAACATTTACATTTATGGCATTTAGCTGACGCTCTTATCCAGAGCAACCTACAAGGTTAATCACATTACAGGTGGGCCAGTGTAGTGTTAGGAGTCTTGCCCAAGGACTCTTATTGGTGTAGCACAGCATAGTCACCCAGACTGGGATTTGAACCCCAGTCTCCCACATGTGGTGGTGGCTCTCTGGCAGGCACCACTGAGCTACACCAACCACATATTGAAACCTGGAAGGATTATGAAAGGACACCATTAGCAACCCGTCAACTCTATGTCAAGACGCCATACCGGGGTCCGGTCCAGTTGTTGCCACGCTTCTTGCATCCAGAAGGCCTGGTGTCGCTGCACCTCCACCTCTACCGCACAATCTTCAGGAACTGTGTGAGAATACTAAGGAGGATGTGATGGATTACTGCAGGACACCATTAGGAACCTCTACAACTTCATGCTGAGATGTCTGGCATGTACAATTAGCACATGGCGGCCCGATGCCATACCGAGAGACACTATTATGTTTGTGTAGCTCAATAAATATTGCTCATATTAGTCTAAATCTATCATCATTTATTGTTTCTGGTGACCTTTACCTTCCTTCCCAATAGCACTGCCATCCCACACTTCCTTCTGGGTGCAGCTATTGTTTTGAGTGTATATGCGAGTTGACCTCCTGCCTGCTGGATCATCCAGGCAGTTTTTCTTTTTCTGAAGCGTAGTCCACCTCTCCCTCAAGCTGTGATCACCTGACGTGAGGAAACAGATAAATGGGAAGTAGGACGAAGTTAGTCAGTTTGTTCTGTTTTCACACAGAGCCCAGCACATGGAAATTCATGAAGTAAAACTCAGCTGACATGACTCAACAAAAAACTTGGATTATTGGGCAAACTTGGGCATTGTTGGATTATATTATACGCTCATATACTGAGAATGAAAGACACTTCTCAATCTGAAACACACATCTCAATTCACACTGCACTCTTATACGTGCCAAAGGAGTGTCAGTACTTGTGTACCGTGTGCACTGTGCATTGTATGTGCGGGTTTCGTAATTGTGGTGACACAAGACGTAGTTTGGCATATTTCTGGAACACAAGCCTAAAGACAAAAGGGAGGGACCATTCCATGCTTTTGTTGAAAGAGGGTGTGATGTGACATGCTTTGGATAACTCAGGCTTATTACTCAGTAGTTACCCATAAAACAATGCAACCTGGATGAGTTATGAAGTTGTAGTGGGGTGAAAGGAGAGATGAAAGCTGGGACGTGCTGGTGGGCATATGAACTTCCACGGGGCTCCTTCTGCAATACCAGAATAAACTCAGGTCTGGATCCAAGGAAGATATAGACCTATAGATACAGTATCTTCTCAACTAAACCCAAGACTGAAACAGCTTAATCAGCATCTTAATCAAAGCAGTTATGCAGCTTTAGTACTGAGACTATGCTGGAAGGTTCTTGTGCAAATAACGATCAGAATGGACCGACATGAATGGGAAATGGGTGGGGTGTATTACGTGAAGGATCTATATTTGCCATAGTACAGTAAAGCTTTTCCTCCACCTAAAGCTTTCGGCGTGGCGTATCTCAGTACCTGTTGTGCACCACCTCCACGCCTACTGCAAACAAATGAAAGTGACATTTACACACCTGATACAATAGAACCCCACCAGAGAAAACTTCCTAATGGTGACCGAACTGCTATGAATGGATGATCTTTCATAAGGCTGTCGACATTGGTGGAGAGCTGCCCCGTTACAGTAGCCAAATGAAAGCCTCTTTAGATACTGGAGCTGTAGCCTCGAACACAGAATGGGGAGCTCCACAATGCAGGAAAGGCAATTCGTTCACACACTTTGTGAAACAAAATGCTTCCAAATTTTAACCGCGACAAGAAAGAATGCTCACCAAAGGTCAACACAGTGGCCTTTATTGTTTGGCAGGCTTTCAATGGCAGCCAAAACTCTAATACCATCAGCTGGATTTCCTCTGGGCAACAGGCCCGTTTGCGCTAATGCCTAATCCTGGTCTCCATAACATTCCCTAGTGCTGATGAGGCAGATAAAATCCCGCTGTGAAGCGAAGGGCGCTAACCATTTTCCCTGGTTGGCTTGTCTCATTCCTTCAAGCCGCTCATTTATAACCAAGCTAAATGGTGCCTGAGGCCATATTGCTGTAGGCTTAACCCCTTTGATTTTTTTTACATTTACACATTACCTGTTGAACAGCAGTGACCAGTCTCACCTGTCCAAAAGTTTATGTGAATGCATGACTGTAGCTGTATTATAGAATAATTAATATAATTTCATATACATTTTTGCATATTGTTTATGCATGTTTAATATTTATGCATATTATACATATACGTATAATGCATATGATACATTCCTATACACTCATAATCCCAAACAAAGGTGCACACAGAAGGAATCAGCCTACAGGAATGAAACTTGATGGGTAGGTTCGACATCAGGAGACCTGCAGATGATTCAGGTTTCACTCTCAGGCCATGCTTGTGACTTAGGCGAGGACGGACCTTATTGCTATACCTGACTACATAAGGTCATTCTGTTATGCGTGCTTTCCATTCTGACTGGTGCTGTTGTGTTGGTAGCATGCTTTGCAAGCGAACTATGCCTAGGAGAACAGTTCAAAAGCAATTCCAGCACATGGGAGAGTTGGAGAGGGGTCGCATCGTAGGGCTCCTTGAAAACGGAATGCTGAGAGACCCTACGTCTGTATGTGTAGCTCAATAAATATTGCCCATATCTATATTTATCATCATTTACTGGAAACCTTTTATCTTCCTTCCCAATAGCACTGTAACTTCCTTCTGGCTGCAGCTGTGTTTTGATGATGAGTGTATTTACCATATATTGTGTAATATTATGCACTATTTATACATATACATGTACATACATTATGTATACATGTTATACATACATATAATATACATATACAAAACTTATAACTACTCGGTTCCATTTTCTGTACCCATTTGGAAACACAGACTGTAGGAGAAAGTAGTAATCCTGCCTGAAACTACAATTCCCATATTTTCTCCAGCCCTGAGCCCGCCCAGCGAGCAGCCAATCGCATCGGCTCGATTGTTTGATTGAGAGGCATCTAGCCAATCAGAGCTTGCTTCAATGAGAAGAAGGTGGGCCGTCTGCCTTGGTTAATGTCAGCGCTGAGAAAGTGCCACGACTCCACAGACAGCGGCTTCTTGAGAGACTGGAAGACGGAGCCTAGGGAAAACAAGCTTTACATTTCTCTGTTTTTTTTAGACTTTTCTGTGCCGTTGTGGACTAATTTTTTCGGGGATTTTTTGGAACTCTTTTTCTTCAGCGAGTGAGTGAGTTAGCTAACTTGCTAGCCCTGTTCTGCAGAAAGCGAAGGTGAAAACGGAGGCTTGACTGTGATGCTAGCTAACGTTAACGAATCCTCATACATAGCTACTTTGTCCGCTTTTGAGCAGCTGCCGGCCTTTAACTATGCTCTCTTTCTCTGTCACGTAGTTTGTTTTCGTTCTTGCTGTGTGTGGGTTAGAGTTTATACTGTATTGGCTTATTCTGGAAAGCTCGGCTCAGGCTGGTATGTTCGGCAGAAGACCGTCCTGATTTGGGAGATGATGCTGGAAATGAAAACAGTTATGTGGACGCCTCGCTGAGAACAAGTGGGCTGTGAGCTAAATGTGTTGCTAGCTAGCTAATCCACTCTTTTGAAGGAGTTATGGTAGTTAAGTAGGACCTAACATTAAGTTGTTTTGATGAATAGTCGAATGTTGTGCCCCTGTATGATATTTTGTGACTTTTGTTCGAGTTGGCCAGCTCCTTGTTCGGATCTGCCCGTTCCACCTTAAATGGCGTAGCAGTTCCATTCTGGCGCTGAGGCGTTAGAATGGAACTGCTGCGCCTTTTAAGGTGGAATGAGAAGATACGAATTCGAATAGAAATCCAACTTCGTCTTAGCTTGAGTGTCTGTCTCTAGCTCAGGTCAGGCTAACATTCCTGTCTTGTGAAGACATCAGCTCTGCCATTAAACCCTTGTTCAGCATACTCCTCTGGATCCTGTACTCAACCCTGACTCACAGACAGCTGCTGTCAGGCTCATGGATTCCCTCCTCCTGCATGGTTCATAGTCTTCTGGTGCTCACTGCACTCTCGTCAACAAAGCAATTGAGATCATCACTTCTGCTTTTGTTTGTATACATACACACAGTCGAGCCACATTATTATGACCTGACTAATATCCAGAGCAACTGCTGTGTGCAGCACGGACAGCAGCTAGATGGGCTGGGAGTGACTCAGTAAAGGTCCTGGTAGGTTGACCCAGGTATCTGGAGCCATGCTGACTGCAGTGCATCCCACAGCTGCTAGAGGGTACATGGGGGAGGATCCATAGAGCAAATACTTTGATCGAGGCGGTCCTACAGATGCTCAGTTGGGTTAGAGTTTGGCAAATTTGGTGGGGGTGCAGGGTAGTATTGGGACGTCTGGGTCGTGGTCTTCCAATGAATGTCAGACATTGTCTTGTTGGATCATCCCATATGCCCCAAGGTTGATAGTCACCGTTTATGGGCATTTGTGTTTTCCAAGGATGGATTCATACCCAAATCGATTGAGAATGGCATCCACATGGACGAGCTGGCCCAGAGAATGTTATGAAAACGTAACTTCCTTCATGAGCTGCACACTACTGACATTGAAAGTAGGAAGTGGTCATAATAATGTGACTCAACTGTGTATATTAGGACAATTCTGCCAAAATGTCTTATTGTGATATTTCCTAGGATTCAAATTGGGGTTGTTTTCTGTAAATATTGATCTTGTCTTTTGGCTAAGAAGACAGGCATATACCTTTTCTTGGTTGAGACCTAAATACTTGGCACAGGGCACCAGCTTGCCAGTTGTTTATGGGTGTGATGTCAGTACATGGGCATTTGGGGGCTTCTGATCAGTCGAATTAAAAACTCGTAATGCATCAACATTATTCATAATGTACTCTATGACTACAGGATTAATCTTTTAGCCCTAACTAAAATGCATAGCATCCTGCAGATGTGTTGGACCGATATTCCAAACCAATATTAGGTTTAACTGAAGAGTGGGATTGTTAGGAGATCACATAGTTGCATGTACAACAAATTAAGCCATGTGGATTTGAATCTTACAGGATATTTACTGAAGGGCAGTTTTAGATGCTCAACTCAGTGTTTCAGGGAATGGTTGAATAGTAAGGGAGTAAACTGCTGTAATCATTGGAATGGTAAGTTGTTTGTGTGGAGATGTGATTTCCATGTCAGATCATTATGTATGGTGGAATTCTGTACTGTGATTAGCAGAAAGACCTCGTGTTTAGGTTTGTTCAGTAGATGAGTTCTTCTTTTTTGTCCATTTGAATTTCACAATTCACTTTCACAATAAAAATCAACAACCAAACATGTAGTTTGAGCATGGATGTGTATAAAGAAGCTATAAATCATCCTTATATATAGGCCCAACTTTACCTGTCTAGCTGAGGGGAAAAGGGCCCATGTTTTAGTCTGTTCGTCATGAAATTTGGGCAAAAGGCATTTTCAAAATAACAATGTAAAAAGGAAACCAGTACATATACTGTATATGTGCAAGGTTTGCTTCACCTGGGTATAAGTGTATAGAAGATATTTGGGTGTTTCTGCTGGTTTGGCATGGCCCCAGTCTAAAGCTCTGTAGTACAGATTGGTTATTTGGGTACTTCCTTGACATCTTGACCTGCTTCCATCCAGTGAAATAGCTCAGTACTGATGTGCTGGTGACTTTATGTATTACTACAATTAAGGTGACTTTCTGGCTGCCTCTGCAGTAGAGCTGTACAGTAAGGGCAGAGTATCATATTGTGATTGTACCGTGACATGTGACTGGCGTGTGTTAGCTGTAATGTTTATCATGAGACCTGCAGAACACAACATTCATCAAGGCACATCTGTGAAGCCTTCTTCGGTGTCCATGTCGCTCAGGACGATGTTGAGATAACAGTGAACAAACAGTACACTATATTGTGCGGTGCTCCTGCTTAGTCGGTGACCTAAGAGGTACTTTCTGATATGGTTTATTTACCTTTTCGTATAACAGAATGTAGAAGCAGTGCACATGTTCTGCATGAGGTGATATATAAAATAGATTGTTTTGGGTTTTTTTGCCTCTTTGGAGCATGCTCAGGATTTAAGTCATATTTTAAAGCTCCAGTTTGCAATAAAAATCTTTTTTTTAATCAGTTTTATTACAGCCATTATTATCAACTACACTGTTTCCTTTGTCCAACCAAAAATACTCTGAATTTTTATAAGGTAAAAAATTAGGTTTATTCACTCAAAAACAAGCACTTTGATTGAAAAATTCTTGAGGTTTTTATGCTAATTCAATGCTTTAAGAAATTGAATTTATTACTTTTTAGGTTGCACTTACAGTGTATCCTCTATTACCAAATATAGAAAGTAATAGCATGGAGCTTGTGAACCAACTAGAGATGATTAAAACCAATCAAAACAACCCATTCGCTGTGTACAATAACACAAGCCAGAAACAGTGGACAGATTAGTCTTCTTAGCCTATGAAAAGGACCAGTTTTCAGTTTATATTAAATGGTCGCAATTTATATTGCTATGTTGGTCAGAAAAACACATAATGGTATTTTGTCTGTATAGTTCAGCCCTAAAATCATATCTGAACAACCTATAAGCAGCAAGCAACACCATCTGTGTCTGGAGATGTAGTGTTTGTACATTTGGCTAGTTGGAGTCATGTTTTAAAATCAGTTGCCGTTATTAGGCTTCTTGTTTGCTGGTTTTGTTTTGATCACACGTTGTTTAATGGATAAGTGGAAGTAAAACATTAAAGATAAGGTGGAGGAAGAAACTCAAGGAAATCACATGGCAGAGCCTTTTAGTGTTGGTTGTTTGGACTATGAACAGAAAAAACAAAATTCTCATGATAGTCTGGCATAACTTTATACACAGCTTGTCCTGTTTACCATCACACCAATGAAAAGTTTAATGGAACATGGTAACGTGGTTTAGTAGTTCAGTAGTTGTATGTCATAATGCTAATGACTCTTCCCAGGGTTAGACCTTTGGCCAGCCTGGAGTTTTGACCTTTTGTTGACTAAAAAATGGTAGTCCGTTTTGCACTGGTGAAAAAGTGATGGCCTAAGATTTGGGTACACCAAAAGAAGAAGCTTAAAGAGATACTCTGTCACTTTTCAAACAAACTTCTTTCTGCTGCTGCTTTTTGCATTTCACTGTATTTCCCTATATTCAGTTAAAGGACAGATGCACCAATTGGGGAACTGGCTAAGGCCTATTTCTAGTATTTGTCCACATAGCTGCTAATGGAGGTACATGAATATTTTGAAAACTAGATCCACCTGGATCAGCACATTGGAGAAACATGATATATGTACCTGTAGGGTCATACGTGCATTTTGACACAGTAACACAGCGCCATTTAAACATCCTGCTCCTCTGGAGTACAATAAATACTGTATGTTATCATTGACTCTAGGGTCAACAAGATTTATACAAGGCTGTTATTGGCATAATTGTCTATGGCATTTGACTTTACATCACAGTCATCTTAGGATTGATACTACAGGACTGTTTGTTCTTATTCACCATGTCCTTATTTGTCTTGGCAGGTTTGAAAAGAAAAGACACTCTTAGCCATGGATATCTATGACCCACAAACCCTCGGCATTGTTGTTTTCGGAGGCTTCATGGTGATCTCAGCAATCGGGATCGTCCTGGTCTCCACTTTCTCCATGAAGGAGACCTCTTATGAGGAGGCCTTGGCAAAGCAGCGCCAAGAATTGGCTAAGACCCAACCCCAGCAACGGACGGAGAAGAAGAAGAAGGACAAGGCAGCTGAAAAGAAGAACCGTGAGAAGAAGAAGAAGGAAGAGAAGCCCAAGGAGTCAGAAGCGGCTCCTGATGCCGATAAAGCAACATCAGAACACCAGGACATTTCTCCAGCGTCTCAAGCTCAAGAGTTGGAGCTTATGCAGGCTGTTGAATCCGCTCCAACTCCGGTTGGTAAACCTGTCCCACCTGTTTCCGTAAAGTCCACGGAGACCTCTGCTGCTAAAGCCACCCCAAGCTCTGCTTCTAAAGCCGTCCTAGCTCCCTCCTCTAAAACCTCTCCAACCCCTGCTGCTAAACCTACCCCAGTTCTTGCCCCTACTACTCCTGCTAAGCCTCCAGTTTCTGCGCCCTCCCGTCCTGCCCCTGCAGAGGCTCCACCTGCCACTTCCCCCAAGGACAAGAAGAAGAAGGAGAAGAAAGTTGCCAAAGTGGAGCCACCCTCAGCCCAGGCACCACCTGTTGTCATGCTGGAAACCATGGTTAAAGAGGTACCTGTGATGGCGGCGCCTCCAGTGGAGTCCCAGAAGAGTGTCCCTGTGGTCGAGGCTCCAGCCAAAGCAGAGAAGCCTAAGCTAGCAGCTCCTTCCAAGAAGAAAGCAGGCTCAAAGAAGAGCACAGAAACTGGTAGGAGCAGACTTTTTCACCATGGCAGACACCTTAGAGAGTCACATTACAGCTTGGGCACATGAAAAAAGAGTCACAAATATACAGGACTTTTGATATGTATTTCTGTAGGGTCACATTAGTCTATAATAGACTGTCATTGTAGCCTATTGTTATCATTGTTATTATTATTTTTGTTATTTAAATCAATTCAAAGTTTATCACATACATAATCATACATGGTTAAATTAGCAGTGACTGTCCTCTCACACAAAACAGTAAGATCATATGAAGATAGAATAGCTCTCTCACTCTCTCATCTTCTAAACTGCTTGTCCTTCTGGGTCACATGTGCTCCTGGATCATGTACCAGCACTTATTTTGCAGAAGTCAGGAAACACCCTGGAAAGGCTGCCTATTCATCGCAGGGCACACATACAGACACATACATTCACACCTCGGGAGCAGTGTAGCATCTCCAGTTCACCTGACCACATGTCTTTGGACTGTGAGAGGAAACCCATGTAGACACAGGGAGAACATGCAAACACCACACAGAACCGACCCAGGATGCCTCAGCTGGGTAACAGTGGTACCCACTGCACCAGCATACTGCCCCAGAATATCTTAAACCATATAATTTTTTTCCACCTGTACATATGTAGCAGTGGCAGATGTGACATGATCGGTTCAACATGCTGTTGCCCGTTGCAGGATGAAAAAGTCATTATGAATTCCGTCCCAATTAAGTATGAGTGTTTAAAAGCCTTCTGTCCTTTTGTGTGTCACTGCTGGAGTTCACAGGAGCACTATGCTAACATTACGCTGTCAGGTCAGTCTGAAACACAGTGTCTGTGAATGACAGACAGCTGGCGGCTCCTTCAGTTCACCAGCCACAATGGAGAAGCTACACTAAGTGAATCTCCCATTCACATGTTGCGTGGTGGTAGGCGGTAAGGGATTAAATGGCGTGTGCCAATAAGACGTGGCAGTGATAAACAGTTGAGAATTAGCTTGCTAAGCAGTTCGAATTTTGCTTTGTTAGCAGATACAGAAGGCTGTTCTGGCAAGAATTAGATTCACAACACATGGGTTTCATCTGCACAGCACGAGAAACCAAAACACATTTTTAAGCCTGTTGACTGTGGATGTGCATGTGTGATATTCGAGTATCTGTAAGAGTACATATATGCACTTAGATCCAGAGAAGGGCAGAAACAATAACAAAGAAAGAAAAATGGCCAAAAGCTGCATTGGGCAGGTGAATTTAGACATGTTTTAATCTAATCATAATGGAGATTCAGCTGCTCAGATGAGCTAACACGTTAAAACTACAACTCACTGGCACAATATTGGAGTCGCATCATCTTCTGCAGACATCCCCCTTTCTCTTAAGTGGACTGGGTGCCAAGATGTTAGGTTGTCATAGAACTAGCCTACTGTTTGACCTGTTTCTGGCCTGTTCAATAGAAACAATGTTGTATCAGCTTTCTCAGTTGTTGGTCTTTATTCGTTCTCCGTCTGTTTATATACCACCGCTGGAAACGGTTAACCAAATGCTTGAGTACACGTCTCCACTGTTGGCCTGTATATCGTCCCTGTCCAATGAAAAACATGCATCTCCATTTGAACACAACAGCTGCTGATACTGTGTGAAAATGTCATGATGAATGGACCAACAGAAATGGCCCAGAATTGTATGGAAAGACGTCTGGTTTCATTGGCTTACATCGTTATTCAGTTTGGATTTTGGCCTCTCCTGTAAAGTTGCCATTTTGGACAACATTCTTTGGACAGCGGCGATATATTTGTCTTAATTTCTGATGTCATAGATCTGTTTCTGAGACCTGTCTAGACTCTTTCTTCAGGAAAACAGCCCTAAGCTCGTTTTCCTGTGACAGTGGAGTGTTGGCATGTGCTGACGTTAGCCGTCTCTGACTGCTTCAAGAGCTGTTCAGACACTCCACATCCTAGGCAGAGCCTGCTTAAGTTCTACAGTTTGTTTTAAGGAGAAGGTCTGAATGTAAGCTGTGTGATTTTAAGAGAGCTGCACAGAACAGCATAATCAAACCAAGCTTTTAGAGTGCTCAGTGCTCCGGAGGTCTTAGTTAAAGTATGGGGGCTTTTAGTTCCTCAGTAATACTGATAGAACACAGTTTAATGGAAATGTGTACAATTTTATCTCTATAGATTCACATTTATACGTAGCTTGTGTTCGAATGCCTTGATTGTTTGAAGGAACATGAAGGAAACTGTTCTGACTGTTTTGTGTTGGCACTGCCATCTTTGTTTTCAACAGGCAGTTCCTACCCCTCTCCTTTCACCCTTCATTGCTCGCTAGCAGCTCAGCACAAAGTCTGAACATTTCACACACACAGAGGCAACCGTGCAAATGTCAAATATAATAATTACTCTGTGTTGGATTGTAGCTGATAATTACAGCCAGTATGTTGGTCCTCCTGTGCATTTAAAAAGGATCTTGCTACATAACTGAGCTGAATCTGGGGTGTTTAATTAACCAAAATTCAAAAACCTATTATGTGGGATTGGAATCTAACACACGGCATAGAATATGGACATCAGGTTCCTCTAGGGGTTGTTCTTCATGGAACGGTTAAGGCACTTTCTGAAGTGATGTTTTTAAGTTGTATGATGAAATTCAAAGGTTCTGCCTCCAGTTTTTTCTCCCAGACGTCAAGTATCTAAGTGGACTGGTTATCAACCTGTCTTTATGTAATGTGGAGGTTAGTAAGGGTTAGTAAGGCTTTACGCAGTGCAACTTAAGTTGCTTGAAACCTACATGAAGCTAAATAGCGCTTTGTAATTGTTGTATAATGCAACATGCCTAGCAACTTACTTTGATTAAGATAATTTGATGAATTTGATGAAGTGCTTAAAATTAATCTCATTATGTTGCATGTGTCTTAATTTAGGGAAATAAGTTTAATTAAACAGCCAGTGAAAACGGTCACATGGTCCCATTAAACCATATACTTTAAAATGACCAGGAAACAGAAGATGATGGTGGTCAAACGATTTAGGTCTTTCAGTGGCCGGTGCAGATAGTTAGACAGCAGGGCAGTTGATGGCACATGTATAGTGCTTATATGTTGTTGTTGTTGTTGTTGTTGTTGTTGTTGTTGTTGTTTTCACATATAAGAAAATACAACAATAATAATTATAGCAATAATAATAAGTGAGATTTGATTTGTCTGCAGAGCACCTATTTTATAGAAAAAACTTGGTAACACTTTACATTACGTGTGGACTAATAAACAGGAAGTAATGCATTAGTTAACATGAAGTGCTACATTAATTCATTCATTTCATGTTAGTTAGTCTACACTTAATGTAAAGGTCTACCAAAAAACGTATAAACTGAATAAATGTCCACATGCAATAAAAAATCTGCTATGTATAAATAGATGTGTGGTAATTTAGTGTGGGAGTAACGTGCTAACATTTAGAAAAGATTATGGCCACCCTGAAAATTTGAGCACTTGTTTATACAGAGTGCACGACTCTTGTTATCTAAAATGTAGCTGGTAAGATAACGTTAATGCTTGCTTTCGGATTCGTGTTAACGTAAGCCAACTTGGTATCCTCTGACTCTGGTCTCCTGGCTGTTCCTAGGTTCAGGCTTTCCTCTATGGATGACAGGTCCTTTAGTTGTTTTTGTTGCTGCCCCCACACTCTGGAACTCCTTACTTTCATCTATTCACTGTTCCTCCTCTCTTTCCATCTTTAAAGCCCATTTAAAAACATTTTCATGATGTTTTTTTTTTTTTTTTGGAAATTGTAAAGCGTCCTTGGGTATGTAAAAGGCGCTATAGAAGTGCAACATATTATTATCATCATTAGTATTATTATTATTGTTGTTGTTGTTGTTGTTATTTTTTAAAATCAAGGCCATTGACTGCTAGAGAAGAACACACAACTTATGAACAATTCATTGTGCTTCATTAACAGCTGTAGTTGGTCACAGCTTCGGGGTACAGAGGGCTCAAGTGTTAGATCTCGCCAGTGTCTGCCTCTCAGCTGTCTGAGTTCTTCCTGTTGTACAGGCCTGAACACAGCTCTGTGGCTGTGAGAAAGAACACATGCTGTAGGAGAGCAATAACCATAAGAAACATGAGTATCTTTCTCGAACATGCTACACTGTACTGTGTGTTGGCCATAAGCATATGTAACTGTCTGTTATGTAACTTGGCTGTCTCATTGCTATCATATCAGTCCCTTCTGATAGCAGATTGTTGATTTGAGACAAGGACAATAGTTTCTGATCCCTGTAAGCTAGTTTAGGGGAACTAACATTATTTACTCACTAAAAGACCAGAGTTAATCTGATTATGCAGACAGTAAATCTTTGCTATGTTATTAGGAGTGACCAGTTAAATATATTTGTGTATTGAAAGCTAGGAATTCAAGTGTTAAACTGTTCTTTCGTGAAATGTAAAATCTACCTTGTCCCACTGGTTTACAGCACCCAGGGATGTTTGCCCCATGCAATGGCAAACCTGGTAGAAGATGGAGTGCTAATGGAGTGCCACAGTGACAGGGCTGCCCGCAGATGTGTCTGCAGACATTTTTGGTCTTTCGGTTTTGTGATTTCGGTTTCGATGATTATTTCAAAATAGCATATATCAGCCTGATTAATTGATCGACCACCAGAAGGTGGTTTATTGAGAAGGTAAAATATTAGGACTTTCTTGAGGGGAGACAAATGTGGCGAACGTGTTGTGCCTCTGGATTACAAATTTACATACACAGATAAAATGTAGATACACATACAGAACTGTGGAACAGCGACAGCCATAAATAACTCTATTTAAAGGCTGTGAAAATGTTTCATATATATAAATACTCCACAGAGATGACTTTATATAGCACAAACAAGCACATACATACAATCATAAATATGAGTAACTAACTTGACTAACTAGTGAAGTAATCAAATGTGTGCAACTTTGATTGGCACATCCCTGTTAATCCCACTCTTTCTCTCTGTATCACACGTACACACACTGGCAGCTCTTCAAATATTTTCTACCCACTTGTGATCCGGTATGTGCCTCAAAGCCCCTTCATAGAAACTGGGCTGTGGGAAAAAGACATTCTGGCGTGAGTGTAAAGGTGTACAGGGCTTCACTCATCTCTACAGGGATAGAGGCTGGCTGGTCCAGTGCAAACAATCCACTGGCCTTTGCTATTCCTTTATGGGTTTACACAAAGGGTCTCAGAGGCTGGACAATGGGAGTTTATCATCAGCCCTGAGTGGAGTGCCATCTCTGCCTGGTGCCCCACTACCCATCTGCCATGCCAGCTAGAGGTGCCAACATTGATGGAATCAGAAAGTCGGTAAAAGATATTATTTAGATGAATATTAATGAGATGAGTATTACTGAATATGGTGTTGGACAGGGGGCTGGACAGTATATCGTTTCAGCATCGTTGTCACACTGTGTGCATGCGCATACTCACATTGCAGAACTTGTAAAGTAAGACAAACGAAACACGTCATGTTATAACGTTTGTTGGATACAAAATAAAAACTTGCATGGTTTCTTGACTTTGATTTAAGACCTGTCTGATACACAGAGTAGAGTAGTCACAGCACTCACCTGCTTTTGTGTTTGGTGCACTGAAACTGATTAAATAGCGTTAAGGTTAAAGGAAAACT
The DNA here is from genome assembly GCA_024036415.1 of Prochilodus magdalenae. Taxonomy (NCBI): domain Eukaryota; kingdom Metazoa; phylum Chordata; class Actinopteri; order Characiformes; family Prochilodontidae; genus Prochilodus; species Prochilodus magdalenae. Next base: position 408,112 of record JAMWET010004899.1, on the reverse strand, counting down.
AGCTCACACTCCAGAGTGTTAAAAGTAATTTCTCAGCTTTAATGAATCCCCCCTAATTATTTTACAATAACAAATACTGCCAAGTATTCATGTTCAAGTCATCATTGTGCAATATTGCATACCTGTCAGTCCATCTGGGACAGATTCAGTCTGTATGTTGGTAGTAAAATTCCTCAGACTGTTGACATTGTTAGTGCTAGTAGTGATATAATAGTATTTATTTAAACTGTAGAAGATTCGTTGATGAGTGGGTGCTTTTTGTTAGTAGTTGGCCTACTAAAATGTATTTTATGGTTCTGTAAAGTCTTATCAATGTAATACTAGTAATGAAATTAATTCAGTGTGTTTTATTGTATCACAGGAATACAGAAAACTATGGTTTGATCACTAATCCCTGATAACGTTCACATTTTTGGTAACTTATGGAGTAACTTTAAATATGACTATTTGTCTTTGTGAACTGGTGTTAAAAAGTTGATAGTCCTGGAAAATTCTGAAAAGTTTTTTTCTAGCAGGTTATACTTACTTAAACCATACTTGCCTGAAGTGGGTAAGAAATTCCAAGTACGTCACTGGTTTAATATGAAGTTTAGAAATGAATGTCTCTTTGGCATTTTTATGTTGTAGCAATTGTTATGTTTATTTTTATGTACGGTGCTTGCTAACTTTGGTGTTATGCTAACGTTATCTGGACAGCATGACAAAAAACATTATACCTCATGTGCTCCTCCAGATGCATAAACATGTATAATTTGAAATAAACGGTGCGCTCGAACAGCCTTTAGCTATTGATAAATAAATGTGTTTTTTACAGCAGCTAGTGTACTACTAGTGAAATGACCCCAATGAATCTTCTCCATGTCTTCTTTCTGTAGCAGTAGCTGTGGACACAGTGGATGCTCCTCTGTATCTGCCTTACAAGACCCTGCTCTCCACTCTGAAGAGCACAGTATTCAGTGAGAGTGAAGCTCAGCAGCTCATTGAAATCTTGTCTGAAAAGGCTGGAGTCCAGGACACCTGGCACACGGTATGACCAACAGCATAAAACCGCCAAATAGTTTGGGGAAACCTGACACAGTTTTCTCCTGAAGTCTGTTATTCAGGTGTTCCTGAGTACCTTTCACCAACAAGCTTGGCTTGGCTGATCAACTGTGTTTAGGTTAAAGGGCAAATTGTGTAAATTTGTGTTAACCCCAAATGGTACTTTGAGTTTGGTCAAAGGTTTTGTTTGCCAGAGGTACTGTTGTATACCTATACCTATGACCAAATCCAGTAGAGAACAGCACACTAGGTATACTAACTGTATGTAGTGGGGTGTAGGTTACACTTAAAATATAAAATCAACAAATTGGCTGAATTGGAGAGCAATTTGAATCCAGTAAACAATAAATATGGGTCCATTTCATTATCAAATGTAAATCAGACACTAGTTTTTGCTGAGGAACTTCTTTATCTTTTTAAAAAATTCTTATTATTCAGTTGTTGTTTTTTTTATAGTTTATTAATAAGCAGTCATTTCTCACTTCTGGACTAATTTTAGGTAGTTTCAATTAACATGTGTCTGAAAATGGAAACAATTTAGGTTGATGGGCTACTTTTAGAATTCTAGCGGATATATTGTTGGATATGTGTTTTTATAAATCTCATCAGTAATATAGATGTCAGCATTGTTTTCTGTTTATCAGACATTGATGCTTTTATTGTTTAGATGTAATTTATCTAATATTATGTTGATAGGCCACTCAGAAGGGAGATCCAGTGGCTGTGTTGAAGAAACAGCTGGAAGAGAAGGAGAAACAGTTTTCTACTGCACAGGAGGACGCTACTGCTGCCAAGAACCGCCTAAGAGACCTGTCTAAAGTGAGATCTCACAAAGCAAAAAAACAAAATTAGTATCCTTGCTTAGCTGAAATCATACTATAATGCACTTATGACTGGAGTTATTTCAATTGATTATACCAGTATACTTCAGAGCAATTTATGAGCTAATCCTAATTGGTACAGTGTTGGCAGCTAAAGAGCACTCATCATCTTCTGCACAAAGTTTTTCATTTTTTTCAGTAGACGATGTATCAGTGTGTTAGCATAATTAGGAATAAATCTAAACCAGAGCCGGCCGAGCTGCCTTTTCAGTTACATCCTTTACAATGCCTGCTTGGCACATCCTCAGATTCAGGCAATCCTGCTTCATATTAGCAAAATACCTGTAGGTACTTACGAAGCTGACATTTAGCAGTCGCGTTAAAAGATAAACTTCCCTTTTCCTGAATGTTAAATTTCATATTTTCTTTCACTCTGGTTCCTCGATTGGTGAAGTGCTGAGTACATGTACATATTTCTGATGCAGTCCTGTCTTACTTAGTGATGTAATGGTATTGAACTGTGTGTGTGTGTGTGTGTGTGTGTGTGTGTGTGTGTGTTTAATAGGAGCTGTCTGCAGAAAAGTCAAAGGTGGCTTTAGTGGAGACGCGGTTAAGCTCTCAGCTGAGTAAGCGTGAACAGGAGATGATTGCTCTGCAGGCCCGCATGCAGGCCAGCTACCAGGACCACCTCGCTGAGACACAGCAGCTCAATGCTAAAGTAACCACAACCGTACATAAACACTAAAAATAAAAGTTTCCGTGCATCCGAGTTTAGTGGCATTTTTCTCCAGAAAAATCAGAAGAATGACATGTAGCATAAAGTATCTGTCAAAGGTTTGGACACATCATCGTACATATATACACACACACACACACACACACACACTAGGGCTGTACCCGACTCAGAATTTTGCCAGTCGAATCGGATTCGCCCATCTTGGCCGACGATTCGACTATTCGTTCATGTTTTTTCTCCATGTACATTATCTTGTAATCAGTAAATCAATCTGCATACGTTTCAGATCTGATGTCCTCCTTATTTAGAAAGTCAGCAGAGTCTCAGGCATGGCATATGATGAGTGATCTCAATTGGAGCCTGATTTAATTACAGGATATAGCGCAGGGCAGCAGCGCGTATATAATGCTAACCATGAGCGCTTATAGCTTATAGTCTTTTTAAATTTCACTTTTAACAGCTTCTTCAGTAGGAGGACCTTTCGTCTTTCATCTCTCATAAATAATGAACTGCTAAATAAAAACAATTTGGTCAATATTTAAATATTTTTTAGATGAAAAGAAGACTGGTAGATCTGAAACAGTTAAATATTATATTCCCATATTCCAGGCATATTAAGTGACTGTACTTATCCTTAAATAAAGATAATAAAACATATCTGTAATTTTGGTTCTAAAATAATGGAATTATAATAAAACAAACTTCTTTGGCCGTTTTTCCTTCACCGCAAACAGCCGTTATATCTAAAACAAAAGTCAGCTCCCTCGTTTGGAGCAGTGTTGGATGTCTGACTAAATGACGAGCAGAGTCTTCATTTGTTCAGATCCTTTTCTTCAAAATCTTCTCCAGATTTTCTCTGAGACATCGTTCCACCTGTGTTTCTCAGCAGCACAGCTTTAGCTTCCTTTAACGATGAACCGCCAGCGCATGTCTTCACATGGATTACATTTTTTAGCAAGCGTGCGTCAAAGCCCAGCTAGAACTTAGATATATATTTATTATTCCCCTTTTAATAATTATTAAAATGTCTTTTTAAATTCCTAAAATTCTTGTGCATTTTTGTAAGCTTTAGTCTCTTTTACGGGAAAAAAAGGTCACTGTTGTCAGTCGACTTAAAGGGTCTCCGACTGACGATTTGACTCGTCGAGTTCTAGAGGGCAGCCTTAATACATACATATACATACATACATACATACATACATACACACATATATATATATATATATATATATATATATATATATATATATATATATATATATATATATATATATATATATATATATATATACACACACACATACACACACACACACACACACACACACACACACACACACACACACACACACACACAATGAGAACATGAACATGATAATTTGTAAGCAAATGCATTCAGGATTATAGAAAACAAGCATTCAGTGTGTCCACACTGGCTCTGAGAGTGCATTCATGTTGATTTGATGATTTTTAGTAGATTTTTAATAGTTAAATGTTTTTTTCTATTCCTCTATTCGGTTTAGTTGAAACAGTTTCATGCTATAAAAGAGCCCACATTTATGGCAGTGGTTGTCCATGGAGTGAACTGTAGTTCATTGCCATTTTTACAGCTTAGTTACATGAGAATTTGCACAGCATTTGACACAGTAAGCAAAAAAAATGTATGATCGGACACTCGTGTATATCATTATCTTGAAGCTGTGTCCCTGGTGATCATAAAAACTACAACGTCATAACCTGTCCAAGATTGTTTACCAATATGGGGTTGGTATTCCAGGCAGCGCTTAGGCCTAGCTCCAGACTACATGTTTCTTTACCGGGAGGATTTATATTCACAATGCTGTGTGGACCGCAAGTTTGAAACGGCTCGGTAAACCTTATGCCCTAATTCCTGTTTAGGCTGACTGTGTCTTAGTTGCTGAGTTAAGTTCCTTTGAAAAAGTATGTATTAAATACTGTGTATCTTATTTCTTATTCTCTAAGGTTGCAGCTCTGCAGGAGCAGCTGGAGAATGGTCCCAATGCTCAGCTTGCCCACCTGCAGCAAGAGAACTCCATTCTCCGTGATGCCCTCAACAAAGCCACCAGCCAGACAGACAGCAAGTATGTCTCAGCTAGTGTCATTGATTTTTCAGGTCAATACTGTTTTTGAAACCAGTGTAGAAGCTGTCAGTAAACTATGTCCTCTAATGTGAGTGCCTGAGTCTCTATAGACAAGACAAAATAACAAATGAAGTAGACCACCCAGGTTTAACCAGTCAGGCCTATGAGGTACATGTACCTGCCTGTCAGTCATGTTGGGCATCCATAGCAAGTAATGGAAAGCACCAAATTTGCTCTTGCATTAGGTAATAATTTTTTGCATTGCAAAGTAGCAAACAATGTGTACTCTGGGTTTCCAGAGAGTCCAGTAAGAGTGATGGCAGGCAAGTTATATATTATGTATTAACTAACATCAATCATCTAATTCAGTGTTTCTCAATCCTGGGCCTGAGGGCACCCTACCCGGCATATTTTAGTGGATGCCCTCCTTTAACACACGTCTTGCAAGTTTGAAAGGGCTTGTTAATGAGCTGTTAAGTTAAATCAGGTGTGCTGGGAGAAGGGAAAACTCTTAACATGTGCATGGCAGGGTGCCACTAGGACCAGGGTTGAGAAACACTAATTCTAATTAGCTGTATCAGTGTTCACTCATGTCAGCAGTTTATTCATGAAAAACTTAATGAGCACCAGCTTTCAGGTGATCTTGCCTACACAGCACATTTATGTAGAAATAGTCTCAACTACTCGTCAGCAGGCCTGAAGCATGGTGTATACCCTTATTTGCCGAAAAGTGACACAGATCTGATCCTTTCAGATTTAAGCCACTTCCGTACATTACACAGCCAACAGTATATAGTAAGTTTTGCTATATCATCCACACCAGTTGCTAACATTGCTGCATCGAGCATGCCACAGCTTGTAGTCAAACATCACATAAGTGACTACGAGCATTGCATGCAGTCTTTGCAAAGTTTATCAAATCTATACCCTGTTAGGGCTGCACAGGTCAACTGTAAGTGATACTGTTGTTAAGTGGGGTGCCTAAGAGCAACGCCAGCTCAGCCATGAAGTGGTAGTCCAAGCAAGCTCACAGACCAGAATCACTAAGTTGGTAGTGATTTAGAAATCATTTGTCACCAGCTGCAATGCAAGTTATAAACTGCCCCTGGAAGCAACACAAGCACAACAATGTCAGGAGCTTGAAGGATTTAGTTGACTTGGCCATGTGGTTGTACATCATCGTAAGACTGTCATGCACAATGCTAAATGAGTGCTTCATCATCTTACAGTGTGATTCATCTTAGTTTGGCAGTTGCCAGGAGGAAACTGCTTCCCCAAAATATACATGTGCACAACATCACTGATGGCCTCTTGACTGAATGTAAGCTAATGCCCTCAGCCATACTCCACAACCTAGTAAAGAGACTTCCCAAAAGAATTGAGGCTGTTGTAGCAGCAAATAAGGCAACTTCAAATAATAACCATGGTTTTGAAATGAGATTCAACAAGCACAGACAGCTCAGATCTTTTTGATTGATGTTCATGTAGAGTGTACATTGTTGTAGATCGGACACATATCTGATAAATGGTCTTGTGACCCCACGGAAAAGGTACAAAGAACTAAGCACTTGGGTTGCTGTTGTGCTTGTACAGGCAGAATGCAGAGCTGGCTAAGCTGCGACAGGACTGTGCTAAGCTGAACAAGGATCTGGGCGAGAAGATAGAGGCTCTACACTCAGAAGAGCAGCTCAGGAAGAGTCTGGAGACTAAGGCCAGTGTCGCTGAGAAACAACTGTCTCAACTTCAGGTAAGAAACAAAGCTGCATCACAATATGATTTGTGATACCTTCGGCTCCTCTAAACACCTACCGAGCATGCTGAGCATTAAAATAACGAATGTCCCTAAAGCAGGCGAAGCTATGAACAGGTAACAAAATGTTTACCTGTTCATAGCTTCAAACAAAACCAGTTTAACATGTAATTAGGAAATAACCGCTAACAGGGATGGTGGAGCTCTGTAAGTGAAAAACAAACCTACTGAGAGAACTGCATGATTGGTAGAAAGGCAAATCAGAAAAAGACCTTCAGAAAAGTTGAATTTACTGTGTAGCAACACCTGCAGAAATACAACCTTCATGGAGGAGAATCATCAAAAGAAGATTTCCTGCATCCTCACCAAGAAATTCAGTATAAGAAGTTTGCAAAGAAACATGTAAACAAGTCTTATCTATTTTGGTAGCAGGTCCTGTGGACTGCTAAGGTTAAAATAGACGTGGCACGGGGACCATTTCACTGGTGGAGGGAAAAATGGATTCAAATGAATACCGGCAAGTTCTGAAAGGAAACATCACAGTTTCTGTAAAAATCTAAAGATGAAACGACGATGGCTTCTACAGAAGGATAATAATCTTAAACACACTTCAGAATCCACAGTGTACTACCTCAGCAGGCATAACCTGAAGTCTTTTCCATTTTAAGCACGTGTGTATGTCATTGGGTGTGCTTTTTGTTCAAGTGACTTGTCAGTGACTATATATCTGATCCAGTGTGATCATGGTTTTTACTATGTAGGTAATAACGTATGTAATAAGTGCAACTGAGAGCAAGCAAGCTATCTCGTAAACAGGTTGGGCCTTGCTGTAGTGTCTTGCTGGCTTGCATTGTGTTTCAGACTCAGGCTTGGCAGCGTTTCTCCTGAGCTTCTTCTGTGTTTGTATGTTTCTGTGATTAGGCTTGATTAGGCTTGCTGGATTAGGCATCGTCTTTGCCCCTTGGCATGGGTGCCCTCACTAAGGCGATTGTTCGTGTGCTGGCAGAGTATGTGATTGCTGGTTTGATTGCTTTGCACTAGGTGGAGGTTTGGAATGCAGCCCTACACATTAGAGTGGCTAGTGGAATGCAAGCTTGTCAAAACAGCGTTAGACGTAAAGTCTACATTTTTCTTGGATTTTAAATTTTCGTCTGAGCTGCAGTTAAAGTTTTATGTAGCTGAGAACAATTTATTTATTAATTATTATCTTATTTGTTTACTTTTACATACCTGAAAATTTAGCAGGCCTTTTTGGTAATATATCTTTAAGGATGGCATATGTAAACAAGCTCTGTGCGATTTGCTGCCCTGTGTTGAGTCTCATATAAAGAACAGACAGGGCTGAAAAACTCTTCATAGCTTCAGCATGAGTGGGTGGAGCTAAAGAGCAATAAGATGCATGGATATGTGTAAAACTTTTTTTTTTAATAATAGATTTAAAATCTTGTTTCCATATCGAGTGCAGGTAGTGGGAATTGAGTGATACTGTTTTGTACTTTTAACCTGTCAGCATACTCACTTGAATGCTTAAACAAAAGGGAAATTGTGAGCCCTTTAATAAGGCTATAGCATAAGGACATGTACTGATATAAGCATAGCTGCAGGTTTACAGACATGAGCAGCTGTTGGTCATCTTGTGTGGTGTTGCTCTTATTGATCTAATGCAATGCAAAGTGGTGGTTTTGAAGTCTGATAGTTTGACTGGTAGATCTGTGTACAGGACAGAATCTTTAACTAATGCTTGATTTGATTAACAGCATGAGTAAGAGAGTCTGTGATTTTAAAAGTAGTGTTTATTTAGTTCTGTGTTGAATTTTAGGGTATTTCTCTACATAGCTCTGTCCTCTAGATTATCTCCAGTTCAGCTCCAACTAATTATTATAATCAAACCACATACCATTTTTCCAGAATGGGATCCGCTCATATTACTAGATAATAGCAGTTCAATATGCTCAAAATGTGTGATAATGAAACAAAGTAAATTGTTACATGACTGCTTTTATGTGAGTGACTGTGACCCAATTGAAATGTTTGTCATCAGACACACATAGGACACACATTCAAAATATTTGACCCTAGTTGGTGCCCATGCACCATCACTCAGAGTGCTTCTTCTCTTTGAAACAAAAAAAATGTGTAGTCATGCAGCCTATATATATAATAAATAAAACTGGGCTGGTGTGTTCGTTTCTCAGAAAGACTAAATATAATGACAGAGAGGATCATGGTGTGTTACTTTTTTCTGTATCGCCCAACATTAATCTGCATTGCATTTTTTAAAAACAGGTTTTATGTTTTTACACTAGAACCTATGTTTGTTATCTCTTGTTTTATTGACTGTTGTTGTGTGCACGCTGTTTATTTTAGACCTGCAAGGTGTCCACTGAGCAGGCCCTGCAGCGGAGGCTGGAGGAGGTGAGTGAGGAGTTGAGGAAGGCTCAGAGCAGCAACAGCAGCTTGCAGACGCAGCTCAGCCAGGCCAAGCAAGATGGTGTCACCCTCACAGGTATGGCTGCAACTGGTGAATTTATTGATGCAAGGTCCAAAATTAATGAAGGCTCATGCCAAATGTCCTTAAAAGTCACAAAACAACAGGAACTAAAAGAGAGGTACAAAAATGTCCCAGTAATAAATCTGACACAACTGACACGTTAATTCACTGTTTATGGATGTTAATGTTTTCAAGCTGAACACTTGCAGATAAAACGTGGAACATTTGGCTGCACGATACGTTATATTGTTGCATCAGTAAAGAGAACAGTTGCTGCATTAGCAAGCATGCAGTAATCCTTAGCTTTTAGTTTTAGAATTTGGACATATATGCGAAAACTAAGCTTGTTTAGGTGCATACAGCGTCAGATACACACTTCAAGAGACACCTGAGCTTGTCTGCATTAACTGACAGCCACAATCGACGTGGATCACATTTTAATCAGGCAAAATTTAACACTACTGTTTATAAAATTGTATCTTAGATTGCGTTCTTAGGTAGATTAACATCTATCCATGTGTGTGCATGTAAAGACGTGTAACACAAATTGAACAACTACAGTATATGTCCATCCAAAAATTTGTAGACATCGGCAAGGGTATTTATAGGGAGTGAACTTACTTTACTGCAGTAACAGCCTCTGCTCTTATAGGAAGCTTTTACACTAGATTTTGGAACATTGCTGTGAGGATTTGACTGTGTTCAGCCACAAAAGCATTAGTCCAAATTTAGACTGTCGTGCTGGATCTATATTTATGTTTCCTCAAGATAAATCTTTTGATGAACTGCCGATTTAAACATGTAAGCACACAGCAGAAACTAAACTGGCCGCCCTGAACTAAGCTTACTGAAAGCAGTAAAGCAGCATGACATCCAGCTCTGTTTCTGAAGTATGATTTTATTAACAGGGATTTGGATGATGTTGATTCAGGGGCTTTGTGCCCACATGAAATGTGAACATTGCATGAATCCTATTTTGGCTGTTTAGCCAAAGGGCAGATATCCATGGGATCTCAGTATCACATATAAAAGTGGCCCGAATCAGAATTGATTAAGTGTGTTTTGGTCCTCACACTGTCAGCCAAAAACAAATCTGCCACATTTGAAGATAAAGATCAGATTTGGGTTAATTTTAACTGAAGTGTAAGTGTAGCCCTGGTGGATTAGCTCTGTATCCTCATCTTAGTTTTCATAGAACCCCATCACTCCAGAAAATACAGGTCCCCTGCTCCACAGTCTAATGCTACTAGCTCATTCGGCTTTGGGCATGGTGACTTTAGGCCCATCTGTGGCTCATCCAGAACTTCCAGTTTTATTATGGTGCAGTTTACAATATATAAGATGTGCAATTGAACACCTGTGTCAGCACCTTTACGTAGCTGAATTTGGTAACGAGAAGGATGATATGGACCACATTGAACATATGAAGTATCAAAACACTTTATGCTTATTGTTTATGGTTTTACTATTTTACAGAAAACTGCCATGACTGTGCTGTACCGTTATTTCAGTGCATTGGTGTAAGAAAATGTTCATAATACTCAGTTTACATTTTCTGTCTTTATTAAGATTAGAGGATAACCCCCTTATGAAGCTCAAACTGCCCCTTGATTCCAAAAGTTAAAAATAATTATTTAATAACTATTATTTTATAATTCAGGTCATCTAACTATTATGTCTTTGTTTGGTCTCTTTGTCTTTTCTGTGAACTTCAGTCAAGTCCCTTTTGTGTAATTATTATTATTTTTTTTTAATAACACAAAAAACAAAACCCACAGTGTTGTATTCTGTCTAAATGATCAAGTGTACCACAAGCGTAGCACATGAGGTTAGAGTCCTTACAGTCAGTATTTTTAACTAGGGATTGCAGCTCATAGGTGAGTATTATGTAGAGAGGGATAACATAGTTTTGCCATGTATGTTGTTTTCATATAACAGTTGGAACAGACAGAATACAACCTGTGATGCCACATATAAACTATCGTATGTAATAATTTATGCCCTCTTTATAACAGAACATGCAGTTAGTCAGTGTTCTTGTAGAAATACACATGCGCTGGTGTTCTGTCCTGCTCTATGTGTACTAGATGTTGGTCTGTGTTATGTGTGACAGAGGTACGAGGGCAGGTGGCTACCCAGGAGGCGGAGCTGAGGGATAAGGCAGGACAAATGGAGGGGTTGCAGGCACAGTTGAGCCAGGTGGAACTGGAGAACAGGCAGTTGCAGGAACAACTGGGCTCTGTCCGCGCACTGCTGGAGGCCAGCCAGAGCAAGGAGCAAGAGCAAAACACAGAGGTAAAATTCCTTCACTCAGATGCTGGATACAAAAAAGTATTTTCACAGTATTATCTTCAGTCCCAGAGTAAAGGCAACTTTAAAAAAAAACATAGTCATATTTGTTAGATATTTACAAGGATTATTTAATGATCCTTTTAAACTCCAGGCATTAAGACAGTAATAGGATAAATATATATGGAGAAATATTGTTTATAGGGTCTCTTTTATTGAGATGTTACATGAAATTGTCTTTAAAACATTCTTTTTGATGACTGATGCTAGATGAAAGCCATATGTTATGGGTTATGTGGGTTTATGTCAGTCATCTTTAGGTGTTTATGTTATCCCAGTTTCCCGTTAACCCAGATGTAGTCAGTCAGGATGTTTGGTAGTAGCTATAATGCTAAAGTGGATTTGTTTGACCAAAGACACCACTGTGTTTCATTTTTGTTGATATTGATAAGAACCAGTAATGGTATTGCTTTTTTGGTCCATATTCGTCTTTATTAATCTAAGTTTGGACCTTTAAACAGGTTCTGCTGTCAGAGCTGGAGGAGGCAAGAAACAGGTATGTCTTATTGCCTCAAGTCTGATTTTGTAATATCAACTCCGGTAATTCATCCTATTCATATTGTTTGGGAATGTCTTGCCAACAACTAGTTACTACTAGCATGTCCTTTATTATTTAACAGAGCAAAATCCCAGAGTGCTTCACTGCTTCTGAATCTGCTGCAGATCTTTTAGCAATCAGTCACCGAGAGAACTTGTATTAGAAGCTGTGTCATGCTTCGTTCTGCCACACATGCTGCAATTTATAAGCAATACTAAACAAACTAAAACTACTTTGTGAGGTGTGTAGATGGAAATTGTGCCTACTTATTAATTCTTATTGTTAAAAATAGTTTTATGTATGAGCCTGAATCTGTTTATTTTATAGACTGACTTCAGCATTATATTCTGAGGCTTTCTGTCTGCTCTCGGATGCTCTGAGAAACTAAATAGTGCTCAGAAGTCCCAAAGTGCTGGTGTCTTGTTGCTCAAAATTAAAGATTAAAACGTGAAGATTAAAACTCTGCTTTAAAGGGTTCCCATATTATTGATCATTAAGACTAAAAGGCATTTAGTCTCCTGAGAGCTGAACTAAAGTCTGAGCACTTTGAAACTGTGTAGTCTGCTGCTTTGTAGATGGTCTGTGTTGTACAGATCCAGGACCGAGTAACCTCCACATCAGCCCCCAACCTTTTGGCTGTTTACCTGTGATTACTGCGGTGCCTCAAAACTAATCCTGCGCACAAATTATTTTGCAGATCACTCTAACTGCAAGTTAACCCACCCACACACTGTTAGTATTTTGACCAAAAGGATTTGTGCGTTGAATCACATGAAAGGCTTAATAAACTCGGACACAGGCGGCAGAAACAGCAATATTGAATTTTGCGTGTAAAAACAAGGGTTAAATGCCTAAAGCTTTAATTTCATTATGCTGACCACCATCAGTCACTTCTTTGTGAATGTCTGCCCTTTGCCCATGTTTTAATTTAAATTTAATTTTAATAGAAAGCTGTTACAGGAAGAAAACCAAAGAAGGAATAAAGTTATAAAAGAAAAGCTAAGCTTCAAAAATAAAATCCTTATTTTTACCTGACATTGATTCTGTCTTTTTGCCTCTTGTAGTTTGAAAGATAAAGAGGACAGAGTGGCTGTGCTAGAGGAAGAACTAACTCAGCTAAGAGATACAGTCACTAGCCTGGTAAGACATTCTACTCTGTGGTTTGCTATCTAATACAAAAGAAGTATTTAATATGTACACTAATGTTTCAACAGGAAAGGAGTGCTGCAGAGACAGAGCCACCATCAAACAAGTATGTCTGGTTTTTAAAAATGAATACTTTACAGTAAATTGGTGATAAATACTGATACATTTATAAACTTTACAAACAGCCAACATGCCTCAAAGGAAAGCTTTGTTTTTGAGTACCTCCTGTTTAAGACCAATTTAGCTACAAGTTATAATGCAGAGTACCACAGACAGGGTTAATTATAATAATAGGACTAGTTGTAAAATAAATTAAAACTTTTAAAACAGTTATAATATAGTTGTATTAAAATAGAATATGATTCTACAACCACCTGTCACTTTAATACCCCCTTGTATCTACAAACAGTGTTCATCTTATCAGTTCCACTTACCCCATAGTCAAGTATAATAGATGATATACTAATAAATTCATCTATATCAATATTAGTTCCACAGTTACAGACTGTAGTCCATCTGTTTCTCTGTATGCTTTCTTTATCCCCTTTCACCCTGTCTCTCAATGGTCAGGACCCCCACAGGACCACCCCAGAGCATGTATTATGTTGGTGGTGGATCATTCTCAGCACTGCAGTGACACTGACTTGGTGGTGGTGGTGTGTTAGTGTGTGTAGTGCTGGTGTGAGTGGATCAGACACAGCGGGGCTGCTGGAGTTTTTAACACCTCATTGTCACTGCTGGACTGAGAATCGTCCACAAACCAAATCTATTCAGTCAACAGCGTCCAGTGGGCATGTGAGCACTGATGGAGGACTAGAGGATGACCAACAGTGGACAGTGATTAGACACAGTGTTTAAAATCTCCAGTTTACGTGACATATTTCCAGTTTACATGACATCTGTAGCACGGCTACATGTGAACATAAAACCTTGCAGTAAATTTTTTAGAACGGACCACTGTTCATAATATTTTGGTCAGCAGTGGTCCTATTATGGTCCCTTTCCATTGATAATCAGGTTAGAAGTGAGGTGATAAGCAGCAACAGATGGTCTTCAGTCTGTAACAATAAACCTACAACCCCGTGTGGCTGGTGTTTCTGATAAAACGACCAATGAGCGCAGGTACAATGCAGCTGTATAGGAGAGCAAATAAAGGGCAGGCAGATTATGAAGACTGAAAGTTCTATTATGTGCTCACAGTGAGAACCAGAGCCAAATTGAATCACTACAAGAGGAACTCGGAAGCCTTACGGAGGAATTGGAGAGACTAAAATCAGTAAGTGTACTGTAGTTGCTATGTTACGACTTTCAGACGTTGTTTGCTCAGTAATAACTTACTGACTTTTCTCATCAGGCTGAAAACGTCAAAGAGACAGAGGCTGAGCATCTACAGAAAAGGTAATGGATGTGTTTCACCTCAGTTTTCATACCTACTCAGACCTCAGTGTTCTGCCTATTAAATGCAGGTTTTACTGCCTGTATTGTTGGATATTTTTTATAGTTTAACAGAGAAAGACAACCAAATAGCATCACTTCAGGCATACCTCGAACAGTTCAAGCTACATGTTGACCACAGCAAAGTAAGCTTGTTTTTTTCTTTCTTAAAATGAAGGTTTGTTCTTTATTATTTATTCATGAATTAATTCATTTCATTTCACTTCTCATTCAAGCATGAAAACACAACAAAGCTTGAACAAATGCAAAACAGGTAAGCAAGCTTAGGTGCAGTTTGGACAGGGTTATTTTTCTGTATAAATTTGGAAAATGTACTTGTGCAACAAGATGTGAGTAATATTTACGGCCAATTCGCAATAGATAAGAAATCTCAGGATAAATTTGAGATGAGTAGCTAATTTAATGCCTTCACTCGAAAATCGAGAAGATGTCAAATTATGTAATTTATTAGTTAATATTCTAGTTTGAAACCTTGAATATCTGCTTGGCTGTGTTAAGGGGGCCATCGAATGCATTCATTCAGCATTATAAATTGCTCTCTCATGTCTGCATAAATGGTATTTAAATTTGGTTGTGGTTTTACACATCTGTTTACACCCTGTGGTTTTTCTTTTTTTAGTACCTTGACAAGAACATAAAGTCACAATTAAGCTTTCAGTTCAGGATGATCTGTTGCTGAGGATAAAGTAACACACTGTGGCTGCTATGTACAGGTTTTGGCTGGGGTTACGATGCTAATAAAGATAGAGCTGCCCCTCTCCTTAGTCAAATGCTATCAAGGTTTAGAAACTATTGAAATTGAATGTGTTCAGGGTCTTTTTAAAGATGTAGGCACTATAGCTGGCTTCCTATTTCCCAGCTTGTTTTGTGTCCCACCTTAAATAGTGGTGCAGTTGCATTCTGTAAACTGTAGCATTTAAGGTGGAACGGATTCAAATAGGAATCCAACTTCAGCCATGCCCATGGAGAGTAAAGGTACATTTATGCACGTGCTGTTGCTGGAGACATGGCTGTTATGAAACATGCCAGGATTTTAAAACTGGCTTATTTTACTGCTCTGTTTTACTGCAAAAGCAGAATTTGAAGTTTTTCTTGAACTGTTTAAGGTTCAGAATATATTTGTTCAATGTACCGAACTCTCCTTATTCAACTATGCCAATGTAAATACAGTTTTACATTCTGCAGCACCTTTAACTAAATGCAACATGTCATTAGCTTGGGGATTTACAGCCAACAGACACTGCATAAAATCTATTTTAGTCCATGTTTTAATGCTCATCACTGGTTAAAATAACACGATGTCATTTACGCCGTGTAAAACAAATACCATCCAAATAGTACTTATAACGAATACACATGGGACCTGTTGTTTGTTCATATCAATAACTCCCTTTCTGCTGATCCCTTTTCAAGCTTGAGGGAAAGGGAAGCTCAGTTGTACTCCCTTGAAGAGGAATTAAAGCAGCTTAAGGAGCACAGCACAAATGTAAGTTGCATTAATTGTTGTGTCTTTTTTTTTATTGGCATTTACCAATACTGGAAGTTTGGAACGGATACCAAAAAGGATTAGAAATTTAGTCAAAACTGTGAAAATAAGATTCTGGTGGTGTGTTTTGTTCATTCATCCCTTGTAGTAATGTGTTATGCCCTTTGGTCTAGCAGGAGAAGGCCTCAGCAGAGCTGGAGTCTCTGCAGAACAGGTACGCAGTTTTGTACAGCATTTTCACTTTTGTACCTGATTCCTATTTGTCACCAACATGATGCAAAATAATGTATAATAATGTAAGTTTCTGTTATTTTAATATTGTTTAACAAAAGTTTGGTGACACTTGGCTTGTGGTTTAATGAATCTGGTTTTGTTTTCAGTCTAAGTGAGAAAGAAAGGCTTGTGACAGCTCTGCAACAAAAGCTGCAATACATGACCGAAGAAGCCCACCAGGCAAAGGACATGAATGATGTGAGTTTGTCTAATACTGATTTACAGTTGTTTTGATGTGTACAGTATCCCTGGAGTAAATTGTTTCTTTTGCAACCCTAACAACCATACAGCTATTTGTTCCTTGGTTATGGAGTTCAGTTCTGAAGTCAGTGAAGCACATATTGAGTTTCTTTTTAAATTCCTGAGCCTTATTATAATCCAGCATACGTCAGCAATGAAATCTTGTTCTTCTGCCTTTCAGTCTGTGTTCTTTTAACCCAGTGCTCTACTGCATTAATGTTTGTTTGTGTTTAATTATTTGTATTTATTTAGCTATTTATTGTATTTATTTATTTAATGACACATTGTGTTTTTACAAGCAGACACCCTCTTATTGCCCAGATAACTGGCTTTAAACGTTCGCTTATGTGCCCAAACCCAGCAGTATGTCTCAGCAGTGGTTATAATTTGTACTTCATGTTTCTTTCTCTCTAATGGCTTTTTACAGTGAAGTTTGAAAGTTTGTATGGACCTAAATGTTGGTGCTTCTTGCATGTTGTTGCAGTAGTTTGTGAAGTAATACATTAATATTACTTTCCTATTAAAAATAAAATGAATTCTAACACTTGTTCTTCCAGCACAACTCAGAGGATCTTCAGGCATTCCAGACTGAGACCATCAGAGTACTTCAGACACTTTTCCCACACATCAGCATGAACACCAAACAGGTGACCAAGTTCCCCTTTAACAGAACTTCTAGTTTTCACATCATTTTCAGACTCTGGACTTTATCTTACCACCACTGTACCCTTAAATAAAGTGAAGGGTATGACAGGAATGTAGGTGAGAATCTAGGCTTAGCTAATTCCTAGGCTTGGGTGGTTGGACAGTGTTGTTATCACTGTGTCAACAGAGCTCACCAACAATATTATGTTTTGCATTGAGCCATTAAAAAGCAAAGATGTTGTTTAATAGTTTTATATCTAAATAGTTCATATCTTAAATATTATCAGCTGTCTGTTGATCAGCGTTTTACAAAAACAGCGCCAGGTACGGACTTGATAGTTTGAGATGGAAGGAGTGTAATCACAAATCCCTGAAAGGAAATGCTCAGTGGAGGAAACTGAGCGGGTACCACAAAAAGTTTAACACTTGGTTTATAACCTCAGCTGATTTAGGCCTCAGCCTCAAGTGCTTTTACTCTAAGTGAGATGTTTATTTTATTATTTTGTCCATTTTTTTGTAGCGATTGTTTTAGTAGTGACAATTTTAGTTTATTTTGGGCACAACTCCAAACGCTATCTAGTACATGACTAGCAAACAGCACTATAAGCAGATTTACTCACATAAAAGCTAAATATTTTTTTAATAAAACACAAAAGGCTTACTTAATTGTAGTCTTGTTAGTGACTTCTTAATGTTGCACATTCATTTCCTAATTTGAGACAAGGATGCAGACATAACTTTCTGCTTTAAAAGGTGACTAAAATAGGAATGTGCCTATTTACTGAAACCTTTTGTGTTTAAAAAAGTGGGGTTTTGTGAATAAAGTTTTTTAATCTAGAAATGAAAACTAGTCTTTAATATAATGATTCGAAATTACAAAGAAGAAATGAGAACATTTTAATAATAACTTTGGCTGGTTTTAAAAGCTTGGAGTTTAAATAGATGGTGATATAACCCTTGTACATATCTTACTTTTTGAATGCTCAGTTTTTTTTTATTTGTGTTAACTAACTCAGTGGTAAGGTCCATATTCACCAACCCTGACTAGCATTACAGAAGAATGTGGTGAGTGGTGCGTCACCCACCCAGAAAGGGCGAGGCCAGTTTTGCTCCTTTGGACTAATATTAATGCTTAGACAGCTGCTCCACTTAAAATTTATGATAATATCATGCGTAAAAATGTTTATGAAAGACGTATCAAGTATTTAAAAAAATGAATATCCCCCAAACTAGCCAAATATGCATATCTTTCATACAAATTCTATTTTTTTTAAATAGTTGTTTATTTTTATTTTCATTCCTTCTGTTCAACTGCTGTGCACATTTGTTAATTTTTATAAAGTGTTGCCAATCTTTCTCACGCAGGACGAATGGTTGCAAGAGTTTTCAGAGAAAGCACAGGAATCACTGAGTGCACAAGAACAGTGCCTAGAATCACAACAAACCAAAGTGACAGTAAGGAATTCATGTTCATCTCTCTCTGCATTAAAGCCCCCTGATGCCCCCTAGTGGACGCTTCTAATGTAGCTGTTTGCATTGAAGTGTCCATTTCTTTTAACAGGAGCTGCTGGGGAGGCTGAGTGAGGTTCAGGAGAGCCAGAGCACACTACAGGCAGACTGTGAACAGTACCGGAGTGTACTGGCAGAAACGGTAAGAGGATGACGTTTGTGTTGGTTCAGCATCATCTGACTGGAGCTGGGACTCCCATTAAGGTGTGTTTAATTACTTCGCTACAGGAGGGGATGCTCAAAACCCTTCAGAGGAGTGTGGAGGAGGAGGAAATTGGGTGGAGAGCCAGAGTCGCTGAGTTAGAGGAGCAGCTGAGGAGGGTGAGAGAATTTCACATGGCAACACACAAGCTCCTGTTTGTTGCCACACATTGTTACATGCTACAGACGTATATGTACCACTTATGTTTCGTACTGTACAAGCATTTTTGTATTTGTTTTGTTTTACTGTGCTGTATTGTGAAACTGCTACAGGCTACTAAATTTCTTTTGGGATCAATGAAGTATCTATCCATCTATCCATCTATCTAAACTGTGGAATGAATAGAAAATGCCTTCAAGTATCAAGATATTTTTGCCTTACTGACTGGGGAGTATTGCATGTCAATACTCTCTTGCACTATACAACCTGTAAATACAGTAATGATAATTATTCCCAGTTGGTTATTGACTGCCTGTGTGTTCTTAACAGATCTTTTTTTCTTTATTCCTCTAAAGGCATTGCAGAAGGTGCAGGTGTTTGAGGAGACGAGTGAAAATCTAGTAGCTGAGAAGAAGAACACAGAGCAGGTATGTGGCAACTTTTTCTTGGTCCTGGTTGATTTAATAGGGGGAAAACAGCATGTTGTAAAAAGTAAAGCTCGTTATTTATGATATGACATATAGGTCTGTATACAGGCTGCCACAGTATAAAGTGTTGTGACCAACAGAATCATATACAGCTCTGGAAAAATGTAAGAGACCCCCTCCAAATGATCAGTTTCTCTAGTTGTACAGTTTCTGGGTTTGTGTTTGACCAAAATGAGCAGTTCTGTTTGATTCTCTACACTACTGGAACCATGTCTCCCAAACTCCAGATCAGATATTGTATTAGATCTGTTTATTTAGAAAATCACTAATGACCTCCAGAAGCCTGTTTTAAGAACCATGCTCGCTGTGCATTACACACCAGCCACCGCTCGCCAGTCTCTCTGTAGGTCACCTGAGGTCATCTTACAGTGGTTAAGTGACATTGGAATGAGGTGGTACTCATCACGGTCAGTAGAGAGGGGTTTTGGCCCTCTGCCAGTCTGTAGCTGTGTTGTCCTGTGTGTTGTCTGCTTGACCTTGTTCTTATGAACCAGACAGTCACTGTATCTGCCAGTAAAGCTAGAACCCAACATTCTGTTCCTCACTAAGAACCTGCTGTACATGTGGAGATGCTGATTTAAGAAGGAACTGGAGTCGTCTCTTATTTCCAGAGCTGTAGGTCAAAATAGCGCACATTGCAAAAGTAAGATCTAGAAATGTAATTGCAATGTGATATTTTGCTTATAATATCAGACAGCATTGCTTATAGGATGGACTCAAGCAGGTAGAGCCTGGCTTTTGTAGAGTTCTTTGTAAATCAGCCACACTGTTCTTTTCCTTTGTGCAGCTTAAGGAACAAGTTGTGCTTCTGCAGGCCCAGCTGGAAAAACATCAGTCTGATTCTTCCAGTAATCTAAGTCACTCTGAGGAGATGAAACAGGTCAGATAATGCTAATTGCTTTCTTTCACAATGATAAACCGTTAATAAACCATTAGGTTAACTATTTGCCCTTTCTATGTGTATTACTGGGTTACACTGTTGTTCTGCCTTATAAATAATCCCATAATTACTGATTTATTGTGAACATATAAGCAGTATATAAAATACATACCTACTTAAGGGTGTGGAATAACAATTTAATATCATTAATATCCTAATATTTCTATTTGAAATTCTATCCTAATATTTCTATTTGCCTTTTTCTCAGATGAAGCAGCTGCTGTCGGAATCTGAGGACCAATTACAAGCAGCCCAGAAAGAGGCGCTTTCACACAGGGAGGAGCTTGCACAGGTGAGGCTTTCTACAAAACTGTTTTCCATTGCTATTTACTAGAGGCATTGAACTGATAAATAACTGTTGACATCATTTAACTGTTTTTAAGTTGTTCACTAGTCGGTCATTTTAATCCATTTATGAAACTATTACCAGAAACAACTACATTTTCTAAAACTTCATAACTAAAATTATAATAAACTACAAAAAATTTATTAGGCATAATTATTGTAATTATTGTACCACTGCCATTCTTCCAAATTTTAAGGGAAACCAGTACAGTGTATTATATAAAATATGTATAATTAGATGTGTAATTATATTTCTTTACTGTTTATCTAAACTTCTCCTTCAGGATATATTCCTTGATCCTTCTCTAGGCTGACTAGTTTGTTTATTATCCCTCTCTTTTCTTTCCTTTCACTCTTTTTAGCCAACTCTAATAGTCAGCCTTGAGTTGAACGGTTTCTGTGCTGATATTAGAAATTTTAGCATGCGTTCCTACCTCAAGGGGGAGGGGCTATGACCTTGTTCACTGCAGAATGGAGCCACATGGAGTGACAGCTTCCTATTTCAGGTCAGGCAGCAGCTGACCCAGATGATGGAGCATGCTGAGAGAGGGGTGGAGAATGGCCAACCTGAGCCACAAGCATGTCAGGTTAGGGTGTGGATCCCACTGGGTCGGCCCATACTCAGCATTGTGCCCAATTGTACAGTAATGGATACAGGGTGCCATAACCCCTTCAAAACATCTACTCAGTACTGCCTGAAGTTAATGGATTATCATACTATTTGTTTAATTTGACTGAATATTTAGCCACTACTAAAAAAGTGCCTGAGAGAGGCAAAAGGAACGATTGACACTTTCACTGATCATCTAAAATGGATTTGATCAGTCAGTTTTGCAAGATAATCCTGCCTCTGATGTTGGACTAATTGTGTTTCAGTTTACAAACTGGAGGCACTTTTATTGTGTCCAGTGCTGTTCATGGGGTCACTTATACTGCCCGCCGTTCCATGCGTGTTTAACCGATCTCACAGCTTTTCTTTGCCAGGTCTCCACATACATTAGCCTGCCTCACTCAGCAACTTTCCTTTCTGAAAGTGGTTTGTCTCACACTTTGAGATTTTGTGCTTGTATTCTAGACACCTCAAAATTAAAAGGCTTTTCATTAAACAAATTAGAGTTTCAGTGCCCCTAATGTGTGTCTAGAAAACCAGTGCTCAGACTTTGTTTTGAAAACCTCTGCATCTAATCTTGGCTTTTTTTTTTTTTTTGTAGTTGTGTTTACTGTCCTTTATGTGGTCTTTTTTTTTTTCTTTCACGTGCGGTTTGAAATGGAATGTGCACTAACAAGTTTTGTGTTCGCTTGTGGAGAAGGGCTTAGTGTTGCTGGATGGACCAAAAGTTCTGTGATGCTGTATAATGCATTAACACTTAACCTCTGTGTCTCTTATGTCTGGCTTACTTCTATACATTCGCGTCTGTCGTCTGAAGGTGCTGCTATGTATGTTTTGATGTCTGCAATGGTGTTTTTTTTTTTTCCAGGTTCAGGACGAGTTAGAGCAGACTGTGGAGAAGCTGCAGGCTGAACAGGTTCTGAAGCAACAGCTCTCTGAAGAAGTAGAGCAGGTATGATGCTTTAAGTGTAATCCTGGACAGTTTGGCACAAAAACCAGAACAGCACTGATACATATGATCGACAACACAAAGCAATTTTTGAAACCTGCATGCGCATCAGTAGGGAGATTTAAATGTCAGCGGTGTTGGATAATCGGCAGCAGTAAAAATGCTTATGGACAAATCTGTATCATCAGTGTTTTGTGGAAACTTGGGCCACCCGAATGTCGGATCCTTACTTCTTTCAGTATTCTATTATCTATCTATCTAGTATTCAGTAATATTATTGTTTATTGAGAGAGTGAAAGGCACCACCGGACTCATAATGATGGCTTTTAACTTTGATTTAGCCTTTAGCTAGGAGGGCAGTCCACTAGCCAGACTTGCGTGTCCGCTAGCCCCACCCCTGGTGTTCCTCCTTTGACCAGCTGTATCATGCAGCAGCCGTTGGCGTTGCTTTATCTAAGCTGCAAAAAAAATATGAAAAATGCTGCTACTTCAGCGTGAATTCCAGTGATGTTTACTAAACTCCCACTAAGTCTGGCGTTCAGAGATGTAGACAAGAATGAACAAGATGAACGACTGGAGAAGTTTAAATATGTAACAACATTCAGCATCTCAGTAAATAAAAACTGAATAAGAAAGACTGTTCAGATTTGAATTGCTGCAAGTGTTTTGTTTCTTCAGAAATGTATAAAAACATATTTTTGGAATAAAGTGTCAAAGTTTGAGAAATGGTTTACCTGAAGCACAGTACAGTGCAAAAGTCAGACAACACACCCTTCGTTATTTAACCATCCATAAAGAATGAGTTTTTCATCAGGGAATGTCCAACAGAAGCTCCAACACCAAAATCTAATATCAAGTTTTTGGTGTTATTGGTTTATTTTATTGTTTTTCTGTCGACTTGCTGCATTTAAAAAAAATCTGCAGGGAAATTTTTCTTACCTCCAAAATTCATAGTAGTTGAGTGCATTTTCTGCTTCTAAAGATCCATGGCAATCCCATCTGCAGTCAGTATAGGTTCATCAGTTTTTTTAGATCTGGAACAGGAGAGCACGATTGTCTCTTATTAAGTAATATTGAAATATTTAAGGACTGTTTATCTGATGGCAACTTGTGCAGAACATTTAATTATAATTTATTTTAACTTAAATATAGCAAACCTCAGTTTTTCACTTTTCAGTTTTTGTTTTTTTCTTGTTCATTACAAATATGTTCACAAAAAAGCACAACTTGTACTTAATGGCTGTTTTGTCTGGAACTCAAGTAAAGGATGGAGTAAATGATGGGTGCTCTCTGATTGTGGACAATACTGTATATTCCTTTACCAGTATATGTATGTACTGCTGTGTTACCTTCTTATCAAAGCACATGGGAATTAGGAGATTTCTGTCTTACTCTTTCTTTAAACTAGCTGTTCTTTCTTCATCTGACCTCAGTCTCACAGGGCAGTTGCTGAACTTCAAATCCAGCTTGAGCTGCTGAGGGCAGCTGGGGAAAACCCCTCTACAGGATCAGAAGATGTGGCTGAGCTTAAGGTACTTTGTGTACATGCTTATCTATATCTAGGGATTAGATTTATATTTTGATTTGGAACTTGGCTCGGTTTAGGTAAATACTAAGCTCACCAGTAGGGCATGTAATGTTAACTGGTATTTTGGAAATGGTTGAACTTATTTTAGGTCTGCTTCAGTTATAGCTGCTATTAGCTGACTAATAATCAAACCACACTGAAAAACAGCTGGTTTTAAGAACTGATAACAAAACAGTGCTCAGCCGCTAGTGAATGCTTCAGCATTGGTATTGCCAAAGGCATGTGCCAACTCTGTTTTCAACTCCTGTATTTTACTGGCATTTTTTAAAATTTCAATTCTTGCTGCAGGAGCGTCTGGAAAAAGAGAGGAAGTTGACCAAAGACTTGGGCCAAGCAGCCACTAAACTCCAGCAGCTGCTGAGGAGTAGCCAGGACCAGCTTACCAAAGAGAAAGAAAATGTCAGGATTCTTCAGAACAAACTGCAAGAAAAGGTGTTCAGTCAAGTGGTTAAAACTTGTGATTCAGTGCAAATTTGATTCAGGCTGGTTTGATGTGAAATGTGAAATCGAGTCAGGATTGTTCACAGTGGTAGTTCAAAAATAAAAACAGCGAGAACATTGCCTGATAGCTGAGCCATTGTTTTAGGGCAAGGTTTTAATTGTGACTTATGAAATAGTCTTTTTATCTTGTTAGTTAATTTCCCTGGTATATTAAAGTGGAGTTTTTCAAGTACTTCCAAACACATTTCTGCAAGTCACTTTGGTTTGAGGTAAATACCAGAGAAATCTGGCATTGGTTCACAGAGGTGGTGATGTAAACCAGACCAGTCTGAATTTTTCAACATTTTTAGCGTAATAAAATTGTTGAGCTGTAAACATTGGGTCACTCAGAGCAGATAGAAAATATGTGATATGTAAAATATGTAAACCTTGCAGAGATAAAAAGGCAGTGCTATAATAATAAATCACTCAGAATTCCACTGATTGTTTTCTGTAATATTCAACAACAGAGATATTAATAGGGTCGTCTGTTAATTTGACTGTTTTTTGATTTTTCTTTCTGATTGTGTTCTGCTTTTAGGCGGAGAAGACAGAGATGAAGGAAGGCACTTCTGTCTGAAATGGAGGACACTACGTATAGCCAAAACTGCCTTAAAATGACCAAAACATTACATTTCTGAGTGTTAGGCTAGGCGACAACAATTGCACCCGTCTAAATAATCTTTTTATCCTTAATTTAACTTTATTTAGGAAATATGCTGGAAAGGTTTTTACTCTGTCAAAAATGAACATTCCATTGAGAAACTTCTGGCTATGTCAGAAACAGATTTTTTAACTGCCTTATATTTCCTAATATCCTTTCCTGCCCCCTTCTTCAGTGTTAAAAGGGAAATTGTGTGTACATGATATGTACATCAACCAGTGCAATTTCTGTAGTTTCATGGTACAGATACAACACTTGGAGTGCCCTCTGCTGTCTGTAACTGGCCAAACACCACTGTATAAATTTGATAGTGAATAAACTAAAATAGCATGTGTTGCTGTAATCATGTTTCATATCTTTTGTATTGAACCTATTTTTTTAATAACTATATTTTAAGATTTCAGGACAAATCCTTAGACGTGAGTGATTCAGGTTCAGTGGCGTGCAAAACATTGGGAAATTCCTGCCACTGTGATGTCAGTTTTTCTGAATTTGTTAGCAACCATTCCTGACATAATGCATAAAGGAAAACTACGAATTCAAGCTTGTCATTTTATAAATAATGTAATAAAAATGATTGAAAATTTAAATTTTGAACAGGTTCCTTGGCAATGAGTAACTTTACCCTAGTAGGCTTGAGCTGACGAGTATTATCAATGGCTGACTTGGTCTGTGGTGGTTGCCAATATGGTTGGACAGTGTCAGAAAGTGCACCGTCTAAAAACTGAAAATGGATTAATATAAACCCATATGTCTTGAATTTCTTTGCAGTGCGTTATCCATGTTTATAGCAGTCTGGGTGGTTTTCTATGCTTGTCAGAACTGTGGCATTTTGTAGGCTGTTTGTTGCAAAAACCAAACCATCCAAATAGCAGACTTTTAGCAAAAAGACTGTTAGCTTACTTCTCAGACTAAACTCAATGGTCTTTTATGTTGTCTTCTCTCACCTTGCTAGAAAGGATCCCCAGATATACAGCCCTGTTGGCTAAGCTAGCAGTATTCAGCTTTACTCCTGCAGGGTTGACGTCCAGCACAGTTTGGTATGTTAGTTACCAGGTTTAAGAGGTAGGTTGGAGTGCAGAATTTAACTCTACCCCTTTAAAACTAAAGGCTAAATGACCTGAGATTACCATTGCCAGTTCAAATCATCAGTTAATGGTGGGTAACTGGGATGTGGTTCTCTGGTGTGGTAGTACCTTTAAGATGAGTTGGAGTGGAGTCTTTGATTTAGAGCCAATCATTCCAGATCACTATCTGGCCTTACTAATGCTGTTGTGACTGAACACAATCAAATCCTAACAGCAATGTTCCAACATCTAGCGTAAAGACCTCCCAGAAGAGTAGAGACATTGAAAGCAGGTGACTTCAGTATGCACGGTATGGCCAAAAGTATGTCACACCTGACCACCACTTCAATATGAGCTTGTTGGACATGGCATTCCTATGGTGACGGAAATGGAGGTACCCACCCTGTGGTGTGGGTATAACAGTCTCCGGTATTCTGTTAAGGCTTGTGAGAGTGTGGGAATTTTCCGCTTTTCAGTCAGAAGAGCATTTGTGTGATCAGAATACTTGGCATTGCACATAGTGACCTCAGTTTTGTGTGCAGCTCTTTGGCCATGGAAACCTCCATGAAGCTCCCCGTGGACGGTTCCTTTGCTGAAGTTGCTTTCACTGGCAGTTTGGAATTCTGTTGTGTTGCAACAGAGGACAGGTGAGCCCCGCTTTGTGAGTTTGATTGGTCTAAGACTTACTAACCAAGGTGTTTGTTGTTTATAGACATTTCCATTTCACAATAATAGTACTTACTGTTGACTGGAACAGATTCAGCAGCCCAGGAATTTTACAAGCTGACGCATGGTAAAGATGGTGAGCTCAGTCAGTAGGCCCAGTCTTTGTTTATAGGTGGTGGGGTGTGGCTGATTATGAATGATAACCACATAATAGTGTTGCCTGTTCTTTTATTGAGAACACCAATGCGGCAAGAAAACTCAAAAAAAAAAAAAAAACGATTGTGGGTAAAAGACTTTACTGACATAACTTTTAAAAGTTGCAGATTTCTATATATGTATATGCAAAAGGGGAAATTCTGAGGTGCTTTTTATTCCCTGACCGAATAAGTCAATTAAAGGTGGTGAAGATACATTCGAGACTCCTGAGTACTTTTACTTTTTTGATATGGGAAAAATTTAACCGTCAACAAATGGTGTCAAATATACGCTGTAGTAAACATGCACATATGAAACCATCTGTAGCAAAACCACTGCAGTGCTTTTTCATGTTAGCAAAATGACTGCATCTGTAAGGACAGGCCAATTGGAGGTGTAGTGGGATTTGGTGTTATCGGCCGTTCTTCAGCTTTAGACGGTTTTCTTCTCTAAATACTTCACTTTCGCCCTTCCGCCCAGCTTCTCCACAAGAGCTGATTGTTCTTTGTCGGCTGGATCGTTGACTTGCCATTCTATCTTCAGACCTACAAAGTTTCAGAGAATTTAATTCAAGATTCCATCCATCAAAACGTCGTGCTTATATCATGACTGTAAATGGAAAACACCATAACCAACCTGGGAGCTTGCTTCTTAGAGCTCCCTTTGAGCTTGCATAGATCATTTTATTTTTCAGGGGTGCATCATCCGGGGCCCTGTGCAAACAAACAAATAAAAACAAAACGAAGCAAAAACATAACTGAGGTCATACTCACGGAGTCACAATAAAAAGGAATCTCTGTATAATCAGCAGTTATAGGCAAAACTGGCCTGGTTTAGCAATAAATAAGTAAATAAACAAATAAAATGAGTGAATTAATGAATAAATATTTTATTGCAATATATTAGCTGCTGTTGCATAAATAGGATATATTAGCTTGGCATATTTCTCATTTGGAGCTTGTTGTGAGAGCATTGTATCATTTGGTCATTATTTGCTTATCCCGAAAGGTTTTACTTCATACTTTACACCTAGTAAATTCCAGTTTATTTGTCTTTTTCCTCCTGCATTGTCAGATTTAAGTAGTATTTCTTGGAACCAGCAAAATCATCTGCCAAAGGACAAATTAATTTCTTTAGATAAAATTACGAATCACGTAAAAACCACTTCTAAGACATGGTGACAATATTACAACAAACCCCAAATGAAAAATGGATGATGTATTGATTTAGATTTAAAATATCTACACCTGCAAGTTTGACTTTTTCTTGACAGTGAAACAGCAGTGGAACGCGATTATATTTAAATCTCACTTCTTCTTTTTTGTCCTTACGTTTTGACATCCTTGTCTAACCTTCCAAAGTCATTTCGAATATCACTTTTCAGTCTGTGAAATGCTATCAGGATCAGAATGGGATTACTTTTCTGATAGAATGAAGCCCAAGCAAGTTTGGATGAATACCAGTTAGACTTGTAAAAGTTCAGGATGTAAAAGTTTATGTACCACATTATGAAGACTAGATCCTCCTTCAGGCTCTCGGTGGTCTCGTAGGTGCAGTCATACAGGGCGTAGCGACAGTCTTTTTCAGGTAGCACGCCGACAATCTTTTTGAAGACATTGTCCTCTTTCTCAACATCCTTGATCTTCAGCGAGGCCTCATGGTCCACGATGATGCTCTTCTGGTTTTCGCTGAGCCGCATCACCACTAGCTTGAACCTGTCTTTTTCCTCACTACCTTGATAGCGCACTTTGATCTGGTTATAGCATTCAATTACCTCATCACTTATAGCTACACCGGAGGCCTGGGGGTGAAAGGGAGAAGATTATAATAAGAATTATGCGAATTTGGATTAGGAGAGGTTTGCATACCTGCACCACCTTAGAAAACTTTTAGAACTTTAAAAAAGTTACCTATAAACCGTGTGAATAGAGGGTTCTGTGTGATATGAGACGTTATGGTTAAATGACGTGTGCATATGTGAGGAACCTCCATGGTGGTTAAGTTTCACGTCTGCTGTTTTCCATATAGCCATGGGCCCAAGATGCATATAGGAATCTTTATCTGTAACCTTTTTTTTTCTTTTCTTACATTAATTGAAATCTTGCATTTCATGGTGGTTACAGTTTCTCACGCTCCAATGCTTTGTTTCCATATAGCCATGGATTAAGATAGGGACCCCAAGAGTGCATACAGGATGCATCTTTTTATCTTTTGTGAACGCTTTTTTTTTTTTTCTTACATAAATTGAAATCTTGCATTTCTGATGGGCATGACGTTTTTTTGGAGTACAGTTCCTAATTGTGATGTTTCAATTTGCTGGCATTTAAATCAGTCATTTAAAACCAGAATTAACTGTCAAGACCCTGATATGAAAAGAATCAAATCATTTTCAAATTCTCAGAATCTCATTTTTTAAATAAACTGGTGGTGATAATAATAAGACATACTGAATGCTAGATAATGTTAGATTTTCCCAGTTAATAAAAACACAAAAATGTATCTAAATAATAATTTTAAATGAGAAATAAAAGAAAACTGCAGTGTTCTATTGAGGTGTCACTTCTCTTGCTACTAATCCAATTGCTTCTAGGCAATATACATACTCAAGCGATTTCCTCTAAAATTAAATAAATTAATGTATGTCCTAACAAAGAGTAAAACTACTTCATCCTCCAACAGATGACCGTCTTTCTTTTTGAAAGAGCTCCTCCTTCATTTAATCCTTTCATTGCCATTAGAAAAGGATCGTGTCATTGTCAAATGAGGAAGATGGCTTTGCTTCCCTGAGGCAACATCATGCAAATGAGGGTTGATAGACAGACTTCAAATAAGCAAAACTATATACAATTACAGCTAAAACTTGTGAAAGACTTGTGATTGTTCCCCCCAAACCTTAAGAGAGATTTTGCTACAAGTCCGGACATTCAAACTACAACTTAGCCACACTGGAGCCAAACAGAAGTAAGGAAATTCCCTCAAACCCTGACTGATAAAACTTGGGCTCACAGGAGCCTCGTTAAGTGATCAAGGCTTGTTAGGAGTGGGCTGTGTTCAATAAATGCATAAACTAGGAGTAGATATGTGCGAAAACCTTCTTTGGTTTCATTCACAGTTTCCACATTCCTTTCAGCTAAAAACAAGTCGGCACTGGTAGGCACACCTCGACACGTTCAGGTGAATTCACTCCCTGCTTTAGGAAACTCTGCGGAGCACATTTCATAACTTGCCATGTCATAATGCGAGTACAGTTCTTCAGGAAAAAGGGCGATTTGACCAGCAAGTTTTTATTGCTGGTTAAGCTGTTTTTGCAGTCTCTTTTCGCTCAGTCTTGATTGCATGGTCAATCGTGCATCCACATCACTACTGTTAAAAAGGTATTTTATAAAAAGACCCACAGAGAAAGAACTCTACACCCAGAATCTGTTTCTCAAGGTTAGACTACTTACCATGTTTGATGCTTCCTCTGTTGGTGAGAAGGGACAAAATGGAGTTGCCGCCTTGCGTGGAAAAGAGGGGATAGAGAGAAGAGAAGTTGAAGGAACTGCTAAAGACTTGAACACACCTCCTGTCGCCTCTCAAACCGTTTCTGCCCTCTCCGGAGACCGCCCGAGGTTAAATTTATGGTTCCGTGGGCGTAGAATGCATTTAGTCTCCCAAATGAACACTGGCAATTGTTTCTCACCACCTATCTTACTATATATACACCATTTAAGATAAGATAGACTTAAGCCTAATAAAGCCTAGTTGTTTACAGGTAACGATAACTCAGGTAACTGTGAGCCAATAAGAGTGGGAGACAGAAAACACCTCCCATATATGGAAAACCAAATACAGGCAGGGTTTTTTAGGAGTAACTCATCCTTATTTGGCAAGAGAGCTACAAATAACAGTGTCAAGAAGGGACGGAGAAGTATGAAGAAGTGCACAGCCGTCATATGACTAATGCTGACACGGACGACTCAGCTAATTAACTCTCAGTGCCCCTGTTTAAATCACACTGTTCACTTTAAAGCATTGGGTTGGTGACACTACACTTCACGGTTCAATTACTGACCGACTTTCTCTTTTCTTTGGCTCTCTTCTGTCTAATGGTGTTACCGCCGCCATTTAACCTCGAATGTGAAAAAGTTTGTTCATTAAGCTGCACCAGATGCGTCCTCTCATTTCAGGTGTGGAATGTTCGGCGGAGCACGCCAGGGCAGGTTTACCTGGGCTGGAGGAATGCACACCCTTGTGCATTCCAAGTGATGTGTCCTAAGGTTAGCTTGGGTGGGGGAACCTATGTTTCTCAACAAGAAAGGTAGACTAGTAATGAGCAGTCCATTACGTAGAAGACTTTGACTTTCAAATTTGAATTGGAATTGACCTTCACGGTAGCTGGTAACTTTCAAGCACTGACAAATGCATTATAACAAAACCTCACTGTACCAGTCGGAGCCAGTGAGATGAGAAAATGCCATCGGCAATAACTGAAAGTGCTCTCCTTGTTAGAAATATGTCATCGTATATGTTTGCAGATATTTATAGCACTGTGTCAAGCAGCCAAGAAATACCAACACAGTAAAACAGAAGAGCGAGGGTTTGGACTTTTTGGTTGAGCCACTGTACCTGGTTAGTTCCAAACCCCTCAACACTGCCTCTGTTAATTCCTTATAATGGTCAACTTTGATCCTTTTCTGTGTTAGTTGCTATCCGGGGTCGTCACGAAGAGGATGAGTTCCCCCTCTGAGCCTTGGTTCCGCTCGAGGTTAACTTCCGCTTGACCTGAGAGTGGTTTCCTTGCCTTTGGCTTGCTTACTGGGGTCTTAGACTCGAATTCTCTTTTTATCTGTTATCTGTTGTAATAAGCTCTAAATAAATAAATTTGACTAGTAGTTACAGTCCATCTACAGCACCCCTGATTTATGTAGTGGACAGACTTACTACTGAACATTCACTGTAAACACTAATGACTTCCAACTGTTGATTAGCCTTGCACACTAACTGGCCATTTCCTCTAACAGACCTGCTTCAGGTGTAATATTGGTCCTTCAACATTTCAGTTAGATTAAGATTAAGATTAGATTAAGATTTTAAGATTAAGACTCCAAAGTTCAAGCCATTCCAAAATTCAACCCTTCCCCTTCTTCAGCCACTCTTTGCAGACTGACTGGTGTTTTTAGCAGTGTTGTCTTTCTGCAAGATCTTCTGTTGAGGTTCAGTTGACAGATGGATACACTAGCGAATGATGGCAAGCTGCAGGGGTCCAGTAGCGGAGGCAAAACAGCCCCCAGCTATGATACTGACCCAGCATGTTTCACAGTGGGGATAAGGCTGTATGCTGAAATGCAGTGTTAGGTTTTTCCCCAAATATAATAAGGCTCACTCAAGTCATTAAGATCTATTTGCCTTATCCTTCTTTCAGTGTTCTGTGGCTGTAAAGGTCTTGAGAAAACAAGCTAAAGTGTTCCTCCTGAAGAGTAGTAGCTTCCTCCATACCATCATTCCATACATGCTATTCTAGTTTGATGTTGCCGGATGGTGAACTTAGGAAGTATGAGATGTTTGATTAAGAGGCACAATAAAACAGAGTAAAGCTGTAAATAGAAGAACATTGGATTTCTCAAATAACCTGTATACCACATCAGTAGGTATTTTTGAAAAGGGATGTCTTCCTTATGTATTTCTTTTTTGCATAAGTGTATTTACACTAGAGAGCCTTCTGCAGAAGCACCCCACAGTTTTCCCCTTACTCTAAACGTTTTGCTTCTTTAGTTTTACACTTGACTTGATCCTCCACCAGTTATCCCCATGCAAACTTCAAGCCTAAGCCAACTTGCCAGAAAGTTGTTAGGTATTATGAACTGTTCTTGACTGGGTGATTTCAGACAGTGGTGTTAAATTGCATAGCTTAAATAGCCCTTAATGGTAAAAAAACATTTTGGTGTTAGATTGTTTTGCAGTAGCATCTGCTACTATTCAAAAGTTTGTAATCCATTTTTGAAATATGTATATGTGGTATGACCAGTTAAGTTTCATAAGAAAGTATTAATGTATAAATTCACTCTGTTTTATTCCAGTGTATCTATATCATTTGCAGTTGGCAATTAATATAATTAAAATAACACAATGTAAACAAATAAGGCATGGTAGTGTGTCTAGAATAATGAATCCCTTAATAAAAATCATTCCACGATTGATACCTTAATCAAGATTCCATATCCTACAAAGTTACTGTTTAGAGACACGGTGTTTTGTTCTGACAACAGCAGTATATAAAGCTATATACATATACACTCGTCATTAAAGAATAGCTGCAGCCAGAAGGAGGTGTGGGATTGCAGTGCTATTGGGAAGGAGGTTAAAGGTTACCAGGAACAATAAATGATGATAAATTGAAACTGATATGGGCAATATTTATTAAGCTACACCTACAGAAGTAGTGTCAGGCCGCCATGTTTTCTAATGCAACATGCCAGACATCTCGGCATGGGGTGGTAGAGGAATGGTGTCCTGTGGTAATCCAGGCATTCTGGATGTGTGCTGCCAGCGTTATCTGACCACGGCGCCTTCATAAATGAATTCTTTGGTCGTCTCCACCAAGTGGGACTCGTCACTAAAGATGACCCACTGCCATTCTGAGTTAATCCGTGACAGACACCATAGAAGTCTTTGCCTTCTGGCAGTGGTGCTGGCACTAGCAGGGTGACTCATGGAAGGCATCACTGCTCACTGAATGTCTACTGTCATGGCTGTTGTGTCAGTCGAGAACAGAGACTGACAGCACATGTGTGGATGAGCGTGAAACCCGAATCATGTGCACGTCTCATCAAACCTACCCACCAAGCCTCACCAACTGTTCTTTTGATGAGTACATATTAACTTATAATCATGTTAAAATACGTTTATTATTGAAAATAAACATGAAGATCAAATCTGGGTTTTTAATTACTCATCATTTAAAAATGTATTTAATAATTAATGTTGTAAAAGTGTAGCTGTAATATATTTAAATCTACACTGTATAGATAATTACTAGATAAGCAGAACAGAATAAATATTGTTAGAAAGCCATGTGCTTCTACACCATTAAAGAGTGGTGAGCAGAAACTTCATGCTGCTGGGCGGTAAGAACAATGATGTTACTATACAACTAAAATTAGGCTGTGTGAGAAGTACAGGGGTTGGACAATGAAACTGAAACACCTGGTTTTAGACCACAATCATTTATTAGTATGGTGTAGGGCCTCCTTTTGCAGCCAATACAGCGTCAGTTGGTCTTGGGAATGACATATACTGCGTCCTGCACAGTGGTCAGAGGGATTTTAAGCCATTCTTCTTGCAGGATAGTGGCCAGGTCACTACGTGATGCTGGTGGAGGTTCGTCCTTCTTGGTGGTATGCTGACATTACCCTGGATACCGTGGCTCTTGATACATCACAAAGACTTGCTGTCTTGGTCACAGGTGCGCCAGCAAGACGTGCACCAGCAATCTGTCCTCTTTTGAACTCTGGTATGTCGCCCATAATGTTGTGTGCATTGCAGTATTTTGAGCAGAACTGTGCTCTTACCTGCTAACTGAACCTTCACACTCTGCTCTTACTGGTGCAATGTGCAGTTAATGAAGATTGGCCACCAGGCTGGTCCAATTTAGCCATGAGACCTCCCACACTAAAATGACAGGTGTTTCAGTTTCATTGTCCAACCCCTGTATGTTGCATCTTAAAACTGTACTGGAGGTCGAGTGCAGATGTGGTCAGCAGAGGGCAGTGTCACTCGGAAGGTGCAGGGTTGGAGAGCTGCTGAAAGATTCAGGGGATGCTAGAACACATGTGGTCAGGTGTGGTCATGTGTTGCCAGTTCACACTTAAGTCGTCGTGTACAACAAACAATAATCATTACGAGTCTGAGCAGTACATTCCTTAAATGCCATTCCTGCAGACTCACAGCGGCATCCACATACATAGTTACCTCTGTTCCCTTGTAAAAAGCCTGCAGTGAGAATCTACACCCCAAAACCACCATCTACACGGGGGCCTTTAATGCCAGTGTGAATCAGAAGATATGTTCCTTCTAGGTGCATTTCTGAGTTCAACGTAGGTGTAACAGAGGTGTTGCTGAAATGCAAGCGAGCCAGGAGCAGAGGAGCTGGAGCAAAACAAACTTGACAGTAGGGAGAATAGCAAACACAGAGCAGGGCTGGGAACCAAACATGGGAATATCATGAAATCGCAACAGGAACAGGAACAATGCTCGATCTGCAAACAGGAGGTATACAAGGGCACACAGGGAACTAGACACACTGTGACTCATGACGAAGGGGAGTGGTAATGAAGGGTTGTACATGAGGGCGGAGCAGGGAGTATTTTGCTAGACCACACCATGCATGGTCTCGTCCTGTGACCACAGATGACGATCTAGAGGATTGTACATCTACAAGTGGACCAGCAAGGTAGGAGTGTCTAACAGAGTGGACAGTGAGTGGACACAGTGTTTAAACACTTGTCTGATCTACATGTACCATCACAATCATGTCTGTGTCACTGCACTGCTGGGAATGATCCACCACCCAAATGATATCGGCTGGTCCTGATCAGTGAAGAACAGGCTGAAAGGAGGGTAACAGTGTAAGCACAGAAACAGATGGACTACAGTCTGCAGTCGTAGAGCCGCACAGTGCTCTTAAATGCCCAGTGAAGCTAATGAAATAGACGGTGAGTGTGGATTCAGGGAGGTGTACCCAAAAAAGTGGGCTGGGTGGAGAAAGGGTGGAGACGGAGAAGAAAGAGACCAGGCAGGAAGGGAAGATGCCTGACAAACCTATGACTAATGCAGGACTCGTGCAGCATGAGTGATGCTGAAGGAATTCCAAGCATTGGCACCAGTGGAGGAGCCTAATGCTTTTACCCTGGGCTCCAGGGGTTCTGGAGGCTGTAACAGGATGTTGTCTTCTGAAGCGTCCTTCCTTGGACATGCTGTATGCCAGACTGAGGTACCAACAAGGTAGTGACACATTCTAGGTCTTCACATTAGGACCTTATTTAGAATCTAGTTTCCAGTCCAGGATTTTTGAGGTCCCTGATGTGACGGATTGTTCACCTGATGTCACACCTATAAGTGATTGTTAGAGTACCAAACCAGACTGGATTCAAGGTTGCCTGGTTTTGGCATCCGCTTGTTTCTTGACTCTGACTTGCGCTTCTGTTATGTCTGCCTTGATATACAGTCACATTCAAAAGTTTTGGTGTTCCTGGTCAAACGACGTTTTTAATATCTGAAGAATTCTTCACACATCATCTGCACACTTACTTAACCGAAGAACTTAACATGAAGGGTGGGAAAGGGGGCGGTAAAGAAAGGCGCATGTAATTTTCCCCAATAGGTTAAAACCGGCAAATTGAGCAAATAAAGTTTTTTATTTATATGTCTAGTTATTTTTTCCTATAGAGAATTAAATTTAGATACATTTTTAAATTTAAGGTGAAGCCAATCATTCTCTGAGTAGGGAGTTTAGAGCCAGAGGAATCTGTCTTTGGCATTTAACCACCCATGAAGTGAACCACCCACATACTGGTGAACACCCTCACTAGGGGGCAGTGAGCACAATTGCTCGGAGCATTGGGCAGCCCTATCCAGGGCACTCAAGGAGCAGTCAGGGTTTAGGTGCCAGGCAGTTCAGTCACTACCGTCAATTCAGGGAATCAAACCAGCCCCAAAGTTTTCTCAACCAGCATTTCAAAAACTATACATAAGATATGCATATAACTAAACAAGCAAAATACAATTTTTAACAAACTAAATTGCATACAATGTAGAGAACTAAATTCTGTATGAACTTACAATAAAGAATGAGATTATATCAGTCAGGTTTAGTTTAACCTACATCAAAACTAAAGATCTGGTGGTGGACTTCCGCAGAGCCAAACACTCTCCTCCGGTACCTGTAAACATCCAGGGAACGGACACTGAGATAGTGAGGCCCTACAGGTACCTGGGTGTTCACCTCAACCACAAGCTGGACTGGACTGACAACACTGCTGCACTCTACAAGAAAGGCCAGAGCAGACTACATCTCCTGAGAAGACTCAGGTCCTTTGGAGTGCAGGTGGCACTCCTCAGGACCTTCTACGATATAGATCTTATTTATTATATGTATGTTTCCTGACACTTCGGTTCTTTCCTCTGTGCTGCTGTGGCATTGTAAATTTCCCCACTGTGGGATCAATAAAGGATTATCTTATCTTATCAGGAGCCAGATACAGTCCAGTCAGCATTACTACAGAGATAATATACTGAAATACCAGCCCTGTAGGATTTACAGTGTAACAGGGCAATATAGTGGTGGTTATATATTTATTCATGTTTTATAAAAGCTTAGAAATGTGCAGTAACGTGTTGTACTTAGTATGTTTCCGATCCCCAGCAGTCCCTTCAGTACTATCCAGTACAAGTGTCCCATTTTTGTCCGTCTGTCCCTGTTCATGTCTCACAACGCCCCCTCTGGTTACTTCATGTCATAGCACAGCTCTTCCTGCTCCACCCACTCGCACACCTGAGACCGATCTGTTCCCCATTAGGACTTGTATTAGGACTCCTCTGTTTGGCCTGTTGGTTTGTGAAGTCTCTGTTGTCCCTTTGTTAGTTCTGAGCCTGTTTTGCCCTCGTGAATTCTAGCCGTGTTTCCTTTCAGTCTTGTTCTCTTTGTTTTGTAGTGTTTGTGTTCGTCTTCAGTCCTTGACCCTGGTTTTGTTTCTGCTTTCTATTTATGGACATGTCTTTAGCAATACCCACCTGTGTTTTGACCCCTGTTACCCGGACTAACTCAAATAACTCCACTATGCACTTGTATCCCGCCTCAACTACTTCGTTACAATAAGCCTCTAGTGTTCTAAGTCTACCTTACTGTTAGAGAGTCAGGAACAGAGCACTGGAGCTGGTCTAATTCTTCTCAAATACAACCTTTCTCAGTTTTTGTCACCAGCAGTGTTATTCAGTGTCAGACACTATTACATAAGCACATCTGAGATTGCTAAACAGCTTGATGTGGTTTGAGGCAAGTCAGTTGTTAAGTCAGTGTTATTACTGAGGCATGCGGTTTACACAATGCTGATTGGTGGCCATAGTTTCCATGACTTGTCTTAGCTCTGCCTTAGCTTCAGGGTAAAGCTAAAGGGGAAACAGTGCTGCTGGAGTTAGACACTGTGTCCACTTACTGTCCACACCTTGGGTGATCTATCTGCTGCTGCCCAGTTTGTGTTGGTCATCCTCTGGTCCTTCATCAGTGGTCACAGGATGCTGCCCACGGGATGCTGTTGGCTGGATTGTTGTGGCTGTTGGGCTACTCTCAGTCCAGCAGGGAGATGCCACATGCTCTGTGGTGGTCTTGTGGTCGCTCTAACGATTTAAGAGCATGGTAAGGGGGGCTAATAAAGTATACCGAGAATCAGATAGACTACAGTCTGTGATTGTAGGCCTACAAAGTGCTCCTATATGGGAAGCGGAGCTGATAAAATTGACAACAACTGTACATACAAGAAGGTGGTTTTAATAATATGGCTGATGTGAAGCACTGTATGGACCTGGCTTATAACTTACTCACATATACACTCACTTACTCATGTTTTACAAGACTGTCCACAAGGGGGAGCAACTGGCACTTCAGTAAATATAGTGAGAACAACCTTGTGTTCGCTGATATGCCTGATTCCACTGAGCACTGTGGACATACGAGATGTGTGTGACCTCTAGGAGTCTGGAGTAACACACGCTGGTGCTTCACATCAATGACAGATTGAGTCCGTGTTTACACTGGCCTATACTATTGAGAACGGTGAGTCTCCGATTTGCTCTCCGGGCCTGGAATGCCTGCTATGGCATTAAGTGCCTTTGGAGATTTGTGCATAAAGCTTATGGCACCACATCACACACCAAACCTATGGGCCTTTAGCTCGCTACAAGAAGAAGCTAGTTCGGTATTCCCAGCATGGACACCATGGCAGAGGATGAGAAGAGGCTAACGAAGATGCTATCCAAGGAAGCAAGGAAGAGAAAAAGAGAGTGGCCAAGTAAGAGTCCAGATAAGAGTAAGTCTCAGACAGATGTTTACCTGTTAGCGACAGCTAAAGAAGATAAACCAATGCAGGACCGTCTCACAGCTAGTGGGGAAGTAAAAGCAATCCGAAAGCAGAGTGTAACTTTCATCCCTGCCAAAAGTCATCAGCCCAGTTTTTGATTAGCAAGCACAAATAAGCCATGAAAGTTTACAGCCTCCTGTTATCAGGTCCTGTAATAATATTCTGCCTTGGTTCTCCCTCCTCTGATGTTGTCTTGTCTTGAATTCTGACTCCCCAGCAGAGTCCAGCCGCCCTTGTATGCACATTCACATTTGGAAGCTACACATCACAGCTGTGTACAAATGGAAGCACGCACCAAAGGGGATCCGGAGCTGTGTATCTTCAGCTCACGTGTATATTCAGCTGTGTCCATCAACTGAACTTGATTTACCTAAATCACTTTACATGATAAATAAACAAAGCCAGTAAATCAAGAAAGGAAGAAAGAAATCTGGATTGTGTGTGGCTCACTGTCCTCACTGTCCAAATACCACCATCCCAAAAGACCACACTACAGTTAGTATGTAACTAACTATAATAAATAATACGCAGCTTACTTAGCTTTTAGAACAACTCTGCTGATGTAACATATGTCATAAATGTGCAAAAGACACACAAGCACTTTTGAAACCAACAGAATTACACTAGAATTGAATAGATTGATAGATTTGCTTCCTAATGGAAATAGGCTCATTGGTTGCCATTAGATAGCACTAGGTCCAGTAGGACACCTTTAAATCCCATTAGAATATAGCACTGAATTCATTCTCCAAACAACAGGGGGCAACATAACACCAAAAAGTGGTAGTGTCCACCCTTATCAAGAGAAACACACGGCCCCTTAGTCTCAATGTTAGCTTCAGGGGTGGACCCAAGTAAAACTGGATGCTACTATAACCTTTCTGGGCCTTTGGGAGAAACTTGGATAACTGGTCTACTTACAGCAAGACTACAGCCTGTATTCCCAGGGCAGCTGTAAACAGTGTCCAGCTGTAAGGGTCCCTTGTGCTATTAACCTCTCATAGCCAACTAAAAGAGGCTAGCTGGTCTGGGAGAGCAGTTAGCTGGGCAAGAGATTCACACTTTACAGCAGACATGCTTTCCACATGGGAGTCAGAGTTTCTCTATCCAGGATCAGAACCTTCAGATTACAGTAGGCCATCAGGACAGTGCTGCTTCTTCATCCTCTCAGGTTGGACTGGTTCTCCTCAGTGCTACAGTGACTATAAGTGGTATTATAAGACTAGGTGGGCCTGGGCTAGCTGGTTAGCATGTCTCTGCAACATGATACATAGATGTCTTTGACATACGTCAAAAGTGTTATTTCCTCACATCCTGTAGAATCTTACATATTGCTCCTTTAATCCATTAGGATCCTTTGTGAAATCAAAAACTTGTTAATTTTCAGCAGGGTGGCAGGAAAACACTGAATCTGGTCATGCACGTCAAAACACAGACTGTGCAACGTTACCAAACTTTCATTCACCACTATCAGTTTCCTGTTTCAGCCCCGAGAGTCAGAGAAGCACAGCAAACTGTGCCACGCCTGTCCAACTAACTCCAGAGGCGGAGAACAGAGGAGAGCTGTTATTTTCCAGAGAGAGAGAGAGAGAGAGAGAGAGAAAGAGAGAGAGAGAGAGAGAGAGAGAGAGAGAGAGAGAGAGAGAGATTGCGCACTTTCTCCCCTTTAACTCCAGCGCTGGGTGAAAGAAAACTGTGCAAGGAGAGAAGCTTCAAACTCGCAGGATGTCCGGAGTTGCGTCCACGTTGGCCAAGAAGAGGGCTCTGGCCGCGGGCTTCGGCACCAACGCCAACGCGGTGAAATACCTGAACCAGAACTTCGAGAGTCTGAGGAGCGAGTGTCTGAGCCGCGGGCAGCTTTTCTGCGACCCCACTTTTCCGGCCAGCCCGGAGTCTCTGGGATTTAACGAGCTGGGCCCACGATCCTCCAAAACCAGAGGCGTTCAGTGGAAAAGACCCGGAGTGAGTCCTCCTCCTCTAACCTCTACAGAACCGTTACTTACCTTTAGAGAGAAGAGGCGCTGATAACCCCAGCAGGGCTGCACTCACCTCTGCCCAGCTGGCGAATCACTGAGCTCTGTTATACGAGCTGCTGCATGGAGGGTTATCTGTTCAGGCTCTTATCACTGACCACTCAGATACTCTGATACAGAGCTGACCTGCTGCCAGCTAACCACAGAGGTCATCTTGTGTGATCAAACATCTGTCTATCTATCTATCTATCTATCTATCTATCTATCTATCTATCTATCTATCTATCTATCTATCTATCTATCTGTCTGTCTGTCTGTCTGTCTGTCTGTCTGTCTTGTATTTAATTGAAACAAGTACAAAGACAGGATATCAGATGTTGAAAATGAGGAACTATGGTGATTATATAAACGTGTGTGTTCATTTTGAATTTGTTATCAGTAACAGATTAAGTGGGGACAGCTGTAACAGGAGACTGATACACTCGAAACAACATTGTGTGGAAAATCTCATAACTTAGTAGACTTATTGGCAGCAGGTCAGTCTGTCCTGATGAGGGTCGGCTTCGGAAATCGGCGAGATGGAGAGATTTACTTTACAGCCATCTGCCACCTTTTATAGACGTGCTGTCTGCAGCTCAGAGACGTCAGACAGCAATAAGCAATAAGCTCAGGTGGTACAGAAACATGTTACTTACAGCTTGATACGACGATTCCTCCCCCATCTCCCCCATCAACCCCATCTCATCACCCTCCTTTGCATTTCTGCTTTAGTGGTATTCTGACTTTTCCACCTCCTCCAAGTGTAAAAACGCTCTGAGCGATATTGGGGTGTTTTCCTAAAATCTATCTTTTTTTTAAAATGAGAAAAAAACAATCACTGAAAGACTGCAGGGGCCCGTCATGCAACAGCTCAAGTTAAATGTTGCTCAATATAAAAAATAAAAGAGCTTGAAAACTCATTTAACTTGAAAGGGATTTCATCTTTACATGTGACGTTCCCTCAGGGCCCTCAGACTTCACTACACTAAAACAGACATGACTCTGTAGAGCATGGGCTCAGGAACACGCCTCCGAATACTCTGAACCCAGTTCTGCCTGTGTGCCTAAAACTGACACAGTATAATAATGATGGTGTGTTTGTATTGGGGACCAAGGGCCAATAAAACAGACTCACACTGGTGACATCTCTTATTAATAAAACTGCATGGCCACAACTTCTAAAAAGGCATGGGAACGGCACCCTGATATGTTGTCACAACCTAATAAGCTGTAGAGACGTGATAATTAAAGGTGCCATAGAATGGAAAACTGGATTCATATTGTCCTAGTTGAATAAAGAGAGTTCATACAGTACATAGAACTGTTGTACCGTGAACCTCAACACGGTTGTTCCTCCTTCAAATCCAACGATTCCAGCATTTATTAAAGAAAACCGATTCCGAAATCCCGAACTGTGACGTCTCAACTCTGCCAGATCATCTTAACCTGAAAGTTTCACAGTGAGCTGACAACTTTAACTCACTCCTAGTAGCTGGTATAGGTTACGACAGCTGCTAGCAAGGCTAAACTGGCATAGCTGACTAAATAGTGTGATGATCCATTCATCTGTTTTCCTGCCTGTGTCTATTTCGACATGGAGCTTCCGTGTGACCATTGGAAATTATTCATGTGCTCACCATAAAAGGGACAACAGCTCGTTTCATTCTAGAGCCGAATCACAGGCTGTAAAAGTACAGGTGCATCTGGGCACTTTTCACCTCCACCAACCAAAACCACATCCTACAGCGTAAAACATCACAGAACAATTTAAAATACTGAAACATTTATTTATGGCACATTTCAGTTGTGCCAACTTCCCCCCATGCATTACTAAACCTGGACCACTCCTTAGGAGTCCCTTCCCATTCTATAGTGTGCATTGTGTCCATGCATCTTTTAAAAAAAAAAGAGATACAGGAAAGGGAGGAAAGTAAAATTCAAAAAGACGTGTTTTTACCACTGCTGTATTGATTACTACTATGCCTCTAAGCAGAAATGTAACAGGACGACACAGAATTAAATATGTGCCATGTAATAAGGATGATGTTTGTTCTCTGGAAGAGTGGGCGGGGTTAGGGTGACTTTATGGCAAGCCTTTTAAATCACCTTCATGGGCCACACTTTGGGCAATCCTGCCATAGAACACTGCAATAAACCCACACAAGCAGTTTTAAAGAGAATGCTTGTGGCCATCTCCACCCTAGTCCTTCCTCTGAGCTATAAATGCTTATGTCACTGTGAAATATAAGTGCTTTAGCAGAGCACTGGGATCAGATCGGAACACACCACTACCCACCAGGGAGCTACCTCCCCACATGTGAGACGGGGTTCACTGGAGCCCAGCCCTTCCATCCCTTTTCTCTGTTACAAGGTGATGTCATCTCATACGTCATCTCAAGCGCAGGCTTGGCACGACCTCACACAACACAGAGAGCTAATAAGCATAAACGTAGCACTCGGAAAGGTCCTGTCCAGTCTAGCCTTGTTCTACCTGACCTTCAGGATGGGACTCGGAACTGATACAGCATAATCTATGCCATTGTAAGAATAGCCACAGCAGTGTGGGGTTTGTGGTAAGATGCTGCTATGGTGGTTAACCAGTCATAACGGAGAGGTTAAGCTGACCAATCAGAGCACACTGGACTCATCAGGAGGTGGGGCTCAAAGACACAGGAGGTCTAGCAGAGAATTAAATAATGTGTTTTGAGAAATGTGAAGCAAGTAAATACGGTACATGCCAGTAGACCTCATAAATAATGTTATGACTATTGAAAATGAGGATAATAGGTCCCTTATCCTTCCTAATAATGCACCTTATGGTGATGCAGGTTTGTTGTGACAGGTGCCGGTACTGCTTCATGCTTAGAGAATATTCCTCAAGTTGTCCATTTGTTCTCTGCATTCTTTGTTAGCCCCCCTCACCTATTTTTTTCAATGGTCAGGACCCCAAAATGCCAACACAGAGCAGGTATTATGTGGGTGGTGGGTTATTCTCAGCATGGCAGTGATACGGATGTGCTGGTGGTGGTGTGTTAGTGTGTGTGGCGTTAGCAGATGAGCTATCGTGTCTGACTGTACATCTACAATAGTAGACCATTGAGGTAGGAGTGTCTAATAGAGTGGACAGTGAGTGGACACAGTGTTTAAATACACCGGCAGCACTGCGGTGTCTGATCCACTCCCATCAGCACGACACACATAATTGCAGCTGTGTCACTGTATTACAATCACACCGTTATTGTGCAGACTGCACGTGTGTTGCTGTCATTTCTCAC
Organism: Prochilodus magdalenae; assembly: GCA_024036415.1. Classification (NCBI taxonomy): domain Eukaryota; kingdom Metazoa; phylum Chordata; class Actinopteri; order Characiformes; family Prochilodontidae; genus Prochilodus; species Prochilodus magdalenae. The sequence continues at coordinate 363,777 of JAMWET010004899.1, read as the reverse complement.
CGTTTTTCTTTCTGCACTGTTGCTGTAGGAGTTGACCTCCAGTCCGGAGTTTATTGTGGGAGGAGCAACAAGAACTGATATTTGTCAAGGAGCTCTGGGTAAGTGCATAAAACCGACTCAAAAGTGTAGAAGGTTCCAACACAACATCAAATCTGACGCTCTAAAATGCAGATCTGATACTTTAGTTTCAAGATGACTAACACGGTTCCGCGGTTCAATGGCAGAGGCTATGATGTCATTTCCTTAGGGCTGATGTTCCACACTGACATCATATTTCAAAAAACAAAACAATACGCTGAACACTCGACAGACGGTCCACTGGTCATGTGTAAAGACGTGTATCTGCGATATGGAGTTGAACCATATGAGAACGGTGGAGGTCCTTTCTCACTGGCAGCTGCTTCTCCTAAATCCTACTTACTGAAACCTCGTCTATAATTATGACTTCACTATCCGGTGCCACCCAGAGGAGGATGAGTTCCTCTTTTGAGTCTTGGTTCCTCTCAGCATCTCTTCCTCCAGCTCAGGGGTGTTTTCCAGAGCCGCTCTTAACTTTGGCTTGTGCATTATGGGCTTGAGACCAGCTTTCTGAATGAACTGAAAAGCATCGCATAAGTTATTCAGTTAGTGGAAATTTAAAATACTGTTTGACCAAATAGCTACAGTACAGATATGTAAACACACCCAGCATGTATTGTGATTGGATGATGACGGAATCACATAAACAGTGTTTGGAAGTGGCTGTAGGCAGATCTATTTAACAAGCGCTAAAAGGAAATGGTTTTTTTATACCTGCATGTATTTACATAAGCGGAAAGGTGTAATTACAGCACCTGCCAAAAAAAAGCCCTCTGCCTGCCAGCTTTTCCATATATTTGTCTTTGTAGAATACGCTGGTACAAACAGGTGAGTGGCCATTATCGGATGTAAGAGGAAAGAATTTGTTGATGTGCTTTTTATGCCAGAAAGTAAAATCAGATCTCATCTGGCCAGTGTAGATGCAATCCGGCTTTAGTATATCCAGATATGATTCAAATCTGAAACAGGTGTAAACCAGCTCTTAGATTACCAAACTGTTTGTGACATTGCAGTAAAAAAAAGATTTAACTTTCGCTAAATGCAAAAATAGAGGCATCAGGCTACACTAGAGAAGGGCATTTCCTGAAGGAATCACGGAATGTTGCGTAGCTTAATTGGTTTCTGCTAGGCTGTGGTTGCTATGGGAGGAACGAGGGATAAATAAATGTCTGTGGGTCAGTATGACTGTGGAGTAGAGTTTGGGGATCTGCCCAGAGTGACTACATACAGTTTGGTGGCTGTAGGTTAAAGGAAACAGTAGGGTTTGGGTCGTATTAAAAACAAATGGGACTCTGGGTAAGGGAAAAAAGAGACTAAAGGACAAACAGACGAGTGAGGGTCAAACTAACATTAAACTCGGGCTTGAGGGTCTGTCCTGAGATCAGATGATGTATCAGAAACAGTGTCTTGGGTTGGAGCAGAAGTTCAGTAGGCGTGCATGCACCTTTTCATTCCATTCATTCATATTGGGGAAGAAATCTGGAAAAATCCAAAAACATGCTGTGAGGCATGATCTGACTTTATACATCTGTCCTTTTTCTGGCTACTGTTCCGTCACCGCTGTGTGGTAGGGACAGGTCATCAGTTTACTTATTTACTGGCTTGTGATTGTTACTGTTGTTGTGGAGCTCTCTGTAACCAATGGATTCATTTCTACAAGGTCACAAGACAAATGTGTGAGCTACACCAAAAAAGAGCTTGGCTGAATGACTCATGCTAAAAACTTCCCTGGCTACATGAGCTTGGCTTTGCTTTTAGCCACTTCTGGCTGTATTGCCTTCAATGTTTGTTGATTCCAGTCCAGGCGTGTCCTTGTTTTCTAGATAGAGTGTGATTAAAACCACACGCCACAGTCTATTTAACTGTGCTGACTTTCTACTCTTTCTGCTTATTGAAGCTCTCTTTTTTGATGGAAGCTCATACGGCCTTCACAAACACGATGAAGCACATATGCAGTATAAGCGCACTTTAACATTCAGCATACACATGGAGTTTGTTTAGAGTGGTTCAAATATGAATAGAAATGTTATCAAAGACGAGCTGTTCTGAAGTGAAGGACATTTCTGTGGAGAACACTGAGTCGCTTGTGGTGAGCAAAGTCCCTCTGGGTGAGGCTGGATCATGCAGTGTACACTTACATCCAGTAGGTCTGGAAAGAATTGTACCGCCTACCAAGGGCTTATGGGAAATGAAGTCTTACTTGCACTTACTTTACTTGTGAATTAAAGGAATACGGTGGTGTTTTCCACTTAATCTTTGTTTTTATTAGATCAGCCTGACAATTATGTAAGAAAGGCAATTGGTAAATATTGTTTATTTCAAGAGACCTCCCAGAATGCCTCCACTATACATTTGAAACCTCCTGAAAACACAACATCCAGCCCTGTCTCTCCATCCCCATACTCTTACCAGTGCACCAGCCCTGTCTCTCCATCCCCATACTCTTACCAATGCACCAGCCCTGTCTCTCCATCCCCATACTCTTACCAGTGCACCAGCCCTGTCTCTCCATCCCCATACTCTTACCAATGCACCAGCCCTGTCTCTCCATCCCCATACTCTTACCCATGCACCAGCCCGGTCTCTCCATCCCCATACTCTTACCAATGCACCAGCCCGGTCTCTCCCCCGTACCCCCCAATGCTCTTACCAATGCACCAGCCCTGTCTCTCCATCCCCATACTCTTACCAATGCACCAGCCCTGTCTCTCCATCCCCATACTCTTACCAATGCACCAGCCCTGTCTCTCCATCCCCATACTCCTACCAATGCACCAGCCCTGTGTCTCTATCCCCGTACCCCTACCAATGCACCAGCCCTGTCTCTCCATCCCCAAACCCCTACCAATGCACCAGCCCTGTCTCTCCATCCCCAAACCCCTACCAATGCACCCGCCCTGTCTCCCCATACCCATACTCCTACCAATGCACCAGCCCTGTCTCTTTTTCCCCATACTCCTACCAATGCACCCGCCCTGTCTCTCCATCCCCATTCTCCTACCAATGCACCCGCCCTGTCTCTCCATCCCCATACTCCTACCAATGCACCCGCCCTGTCTCTCCATCCCCATTCTCCTACCAATGCACCCGCCCTGTCTCTCCATCCCTATACCCCTACCAATGCACCAGCCCTGTCTCCCCACACCCACACCCCTAACAATGCATCAGCCCTGTCTCCCCATACCCCTACCAATGCACCAGCCCTGTGTCTCTATCCCCATACCCCTACCAATGCACCCGCCCTGTCTCTTCATCCCCATACCCCTACCAATGCACCCGCCCTGTCTCTTCATCCCCATACCCCTACCAATGCACCAGCCCTGTCTCTCCATCCCCACATCCTACCAATGCACCAGCCCTGTCTCCCCATCCTCATACCCCTACCAATGCACCAGCCCTGTCTCTCCATTCCCATACCCCTACCAATGCACCCGCCCTGTCTCCCCATACCCATACCCCTACCAATGCACCCGCCCTGTCTCTCCATCCCCATACTCCTACCAATGCACCCGCCCTGTCTCTTCATCCCCATACTCCTACCAATGCACCAGCCCTGTCTCCCCATACCCCTACCAATGCACCCGCCCTGTCTCCACCAATGCACCAGCCCTGTCTCTCCATCCCCACATCCTACCAATGCCCCCCTGTCTACCCATGCACAATGCACCCGCCCTGTCTCTCCATCCCCATACTCCTACCAATGCACCCGCCCTGTCTCTTCATCCCCATACCCCTACCAATGCACCAGCCCTATCTCCCCATACCCACACCCCTACCAATGCACCAGCCCTGTCTCCCCATACCCCTACCAATGCACCCGCCCTGTCTCTCCATCCACATACTCCTACCAGTGCACCCGCCCTGTCTCTTCATCCCCATACCCCTACCAATGCACCAGCCCTATCTCCCCATACCCACACCCCTACCAATGCACCAGCCCTGTCTCCTCATACACACCCAAACATCTGGGTCCTAAACAACTGAAGGCTCTAGCGCCCATCGCAGGATGGAAATGACAGCAGGCCAGCAGCACGATTATAATGTGTGTGGGAAGGCTTTAGTTACTAAATAAACAATTTCAGTTAGCTGTTTCGTTTCGTACCATTACCCAGACTGGCCAGTTGCTGTTATTAGCATTCTGGCCATTAAATTATAATTAAAATATTACTCAGTATTCTTTTTTCTGTTTGTATTTAGGTGATTGCTGGCTCCTGGCAGCCATCGCTTCCCTCACACTCAATGAAGATGTGATGTCTCGGGTTGTTCCAACAGATCAGGGCTTTGGAAATAACTATGCTGGAATTTTCCACTTCCAGGTATGTGGCAATTCTCTGAACAGGACTATGAAAGGAGCTGAAAGGAATGCTATAGATAATTTCAGTTATTTCACAGACTCTTTGGCAGCGACTATAGAAAATGAGCTGAGTGACCTGTATATTATGTATAGTATGTATGCTGTTGTTGGTTTGGGTTTTCACTTGAAACCATTTGTCTATACTAGCTTTACCTAAGTAAGTGTTTTATGAGAATATACATATACACACTCCATGTCCATAAATACAGAGACAGCGTAATTTAAGATGCACCTATATAGGCGTTTAATTACACACACAAAGCTTATAATCACTGACAAATGGAGCAAGAGGTTCTAGAGCAGCTGTTCATGCAAGCATTGGCTAACTGGGTATAACGTCCCTCAGCACTTTCCTGTGAAGTAAGGAGTGATGGAGCCTTATCCAATAGCTTTGAGATGAGCTGGAATCAAGGAGGGACTGGCCATCCAAAGGACATGGACAATTCCCGGTGGGAATTCCCAGCTGTGTGTATGTGGGCTGAGAGAATGAGAAAGAGAGAAATGCGGGATTGTTATCCTGCTGTAGTCCTTTATAAAATTACTGAAGGCTACCCTTAACAAAACACTGGAACACTGGTGAACACTGGAATGCACCATGCTAGTGGCTCACTGCATTTTCAATGTGTGGCCTTTGGCCAGTCATGTAAATGGCAGCGCTCCCACCAGGACAAAGCAGGGTGATAACAACCCGGGAACGTGAACCGTGAACTGTGATAGGGAGGATTGGGGGGGCGGGGGTCTGTTGTTGTAGTAGATTAGTCAAAGGTTTAGGGCTGAATTTAGTTCCCAACTAATCAGAACTAATTTAACTAGTATCTGATATCTCCAATGCTCTTGTGACTGAATGCAGTTAAATTCACACAGCAATGTTCTACCATCATGGAACAACATAGCGTAAACCCTTTTCAAGTAGAGGCTGGATAAGCAGGCGTCTACATACTTTTGGACACAGTGTGTTTAAATATGTGCAGTTTTATGAGAAACTCCCAACACCGACATAGTTCCCACATGTGTAGCTGGTTTTAAGGTGTGGCTTGTGGAAAGTTTTGCTTGGGATAGGAACCCACGCTGAGTCAGAAGAGAGGAACACCCGCAGATCCCAGAGGAGGAGTGTTTCCAACATGTTTGTGTGCTTAGTTTTATGTCCCCCTTCATTTCCACATAGACCTCATTGTTTCTCTACACCCTGCCATATCTGAGGCCTTTGTGTCTTTAATTAATTGTGGTGTACTGGGAGGATGTGAAGGAGGAATAGATATAGGAGCTACAGGAGTTCGGCACCTCCCACTGTAGGCACTGCCTAAGGTTAACGTTGTTTCGTACACTTTACATTCTCCACATTCTTCGCAGTTCTGGCAGTTTGGAGAGTGGGTGGATGTGGTTATTGATGACCGGTTGCCTACAAGAGATGGAGAGTTGCTGTTTGTTCATTCGGCCACAGGCTCGGAGTTCTGGAGTGCCTTGCTGGAGAAGGCCTATGCTAAGTAAGTGTGCTTCTGTCTCACCAATGAACTAGACTGACCATGTCTCAGGCTCTAAGGTCCTCCCTCAAAGTGCACACTTTATGTCATAGTTGTTCAGTGATGAAACACATAAGATATTTTTTATTCTGTTATCCCAGATAACATTATCTTTGCACCACTTGGGAGACTGGATTATGTTTTGATTATTTTTGGGATCAGTTTCTTCCACCAAAAAAACCCAACCTGTGCTTAGTGGAGTGATACAGGTGTGGTGAAGACACATGCTGTTATCAGCTATATCTGTTTGAGTAAGAACACTTTTCAAACAACCAGATCATGTGATTACCTGTTGAATGTAAAACCGAGATTATGTTAGCATGAATAAGCAAGCTAGGAGCGTTTCCTTCACACCATGTTGTGTTCTGCCTTAATTTGCCCTGTGTGTGTGTGTGCCAGTCTCCTCATCATAGTTTTAAATTTAGCTTTATGCTCTAACCTGGTCTGTGTTTAAGGGTGAATGGATGCTACGAGGCTCTCTCTGGGGGCTCCACCACTGAGGGCTTTGAAGACTTCACTGGAGGCATCGCTGAGATGTATGAGCTCAGATCAGCTCCACGTGACATGTTCCAAATCATCAAGAAGGCTCTGGATTCTGGAGCTCTGTTGGGATGCTCCATTGATGTAATTACTGAACACTATGTGCTTACTGTTTTTATGGGAAATCTACGCTACAGAGACTTTTTGTCTCAATTTGTGTCATGTCTGCACAGCAAGTCAGGAAAATGTAGATTATGCTACCCGTCACATACTATATATATTTACATTCATGGCATTTTAGCTGACACTCTTATCCAGAGCAACTTACAAGGTGAATCATATTACAGGTGGGCCAATGTAGTGTTAGGAGTCACGCCCAAGGACTCGTATTGGTGTGGCACAGCGTAGTCACCCAGACCGGGATTCGAACCCGTCTCACACATGTGGTGGTGGCTCCCTGGCGTTGTCTGCTGAGCTACACCAACCACAGTTACTATGCTGAAATAATGATTTACTAAATTACTTTGAATTATTAAACCGACTTTGGGAGTTATACGTTCTGACATGCTGTCAGCATGTTAATTCAAAGATACATATAAGATATTTTGAATTCTGACAATGAAAGTCATTATTTTGAGTCCTAATGTGGAGGAAATAAGTCTTTTTCAAAATGTGAAATTCTGTTAGAAGAGGAAATGTGATTGTTTCTCTTTGGGCTGAAATGAGCTGTCATCTGTTTCCTTTCACTTAGAAAAGAACAGAAAACTCAGCCCTCAAAACATACTAATAATGGAAGCCACTGAGCAGTTTCTGAATTCTGACAGTAACCATACAATTTTGCAGAACACGTGAATGAATAATTCAGTCAGAGGTGTTCAAGCTGTGGGTTAAGCTGGAACGATGGATAGTTTACTCTTCCTGAGAGTTTCCATGGCCCTACAGAGGGGAGTTGTAGTATGTTGCTGGTATAGTGGTATGGAGTTGCTTCTTTACTGGTAATCCAGTATTTGCTTCAATAAGACTCTCATGTTTGTCTCATCCTTATCGTCATCGTATCATCAACAACCTCTATTGTTAGTACTGGCTGCAGGTTTGAGTTTGAGTATTATATAAAAACATTTGTGATTATTTATGGTTTCTGATAACTCACAGGTATTGCTATTCACCAGTACGATACGGAAGTGGCAGATTGGACTAAAGGAACTGGAATGGACTGGAGCACTGCTAAAATAGTTCATTTATGTCTCTGCAGATCACTAGTGCGGCAGACTCGGAGGCCATCACCCACCAGAAGCTTGTGAAGGGACATGCCTACTCAGTGACAGGGGCCATTGAGGTTAGCGGTCTGGGCTTCCTACAGTGGGACATACAGTGGGAGTAGTTCCATAAATAGATTCGAGGCTGTTTGGTGAGAAGTGTCAGCCCGTTTTCATGTGTGCCAGGTGAACTACCGTGGTCGAAGGGAGAAGCTCATCAGAGTACGTAACCCCTGGGGTCAGGTGGAGTGGACTGGAGCGTGGAGCGACAAGTGAGACCATGATGAAGCTCTGCTGACCGTTGATTATCTAAACAGCATTTCATGCATTAGTGAATGAGAAAAATGCATTTATTATCTTTCATTGCTCTCAGGAAGCCTGCTTTAAAGAAATCTGCTGGGATCTTTTTTCATGCTTGCAATGTTTAGTCTTAGAACTTGGTTGCATTTTCTGTTTCTCACGCTCCAAGTAATCCCAAACACAGTGATGCTGAGGTCTAGACTCTGGGGTGCTTCTTAGTTCGAGTTGAGTCAAGGAATCTCTCAAGGCTGAAAGCTTTAAGCACTGATAGGGTCAGTTTTGGTGGTCTAGCAGGTAGTGCACAGTTGTTACAGGCTCCATTTTCTTGTTATCTTTTATTTTATATTTTGTTGTTAAAGTTTTGGTAACGTACTGTCTTTGAGTTCCCTATTATTTATGCAAGTGAATTCACTTATATTAATAATCCCCCAAAAATGTCTGCTAAAAATGAATACATTTCCTTCTTAATGTCTCTCTTCTTTAATTTATGTTCTCTCGCACTATGTAGCTCGTCCGAGTGGAACTCCGTGGATGCCTCAGAGCGTGAGAATGTGAAAGCTGACGATGGAGAGTTCTGGTACAGTGATAAACCGCCTATTCCCAGTAACTGAGAATAATCATACTTTGTTAAAGCGAATTATTTCAATCTCTGTGGGTGACTTATAAACATCTGTATGGGTTTGACTTCAACAGAGTTGACATTTTATTAAGTACCCTTGTTATGTACCTATAAACACAGGCAACCTCTACAGGTGTGTTTTTCTGTAGAGCAGCTATTGCTGCACACGTTATCAGTACCATTCTGCTATATTAATCAGTGGATAGGGATCACCAGAGTATCACCTCTGGCCAGATATCATTGGTGGGCCATTCCCAACATTGCACAGACACTGACTTAGCGGTCTGTGACACTGATATGATACATCACAATGTCACTGCTGCATTGAGAAGAGTTTGGCAACCAAAAGCAGCTCTGTGGTTAAAAACTGACCAATGATTTTGAGCTACATGACAACAAACACAAATTGTGCATTTCAATTAGTTTGCAGCATTAACTGTGCACCTGTTAGGTAAGTGTGCCTAATAAAGTGGCATCCAGTTGAAATGACCCGCCACCTAAATAATATCTTGTTAGTCCCTGTCCTGTGGTGGGTGAAGTACAGTGAGTGTAGCAATGGCGAGGGTAGGTGCAAGGTAGGAGTACGTAATGAACCGGACCAATGTTGAACTGATATTTGTGTTTTATTTGTGTTGCGCTCAGGATGGCATTCTCGGAGTTTCTGCGGCATTATTCCCGTCTGGAGATTTGCACTTTGACCCCTGATACCCTCAATTCTGACTCTGTGAAGCACTGGAGTGTGTGCAAATTTGATGGCGCCTGGAGAAGGGGCTCCACAGCAGGCGGCTGCAGAAACCATCCCTGTAAGAAGCCTCTAAAGTTAAACTCTTTCCCGTGTCTCTCTTTTGCTACAGTACATAGAAACCATGTACACTATGTGGTCAGAAACTCATGGGCACCCCTCTTAATTATTGAGTTCAGGTGTTTCAGCCACACCCATTGCTAACAAGTGTATACAATCAGGCTCAGTCATTCAGTTCAGTTCAATTCAGTTCAGTTCAGTTCAGTTCAGTTCAGTTCAGTTCAGTTCAGTTCAGTTCAACTTCGTCATTATATTAATACGGGGTTGTATTCTCCAGTGCAGTATAGATATACTGTATATGTGTATATAAATAGAAAGTGTAGTGCAAAGACAAATAGAATGTGCCTAAGTAGCCATAGACAATCACTGGTAGTAATGGGAATGTCTTAAAACATGGTGCTCTCAGAGAATACAGCTGTGAAATGCCCAGGTAGATTTACTTTACATTGTTTTAGGAGTAATAGCAGCTCAGCCATGAAGGGATAGGCCATGGAAACTCATAAAGTGGGGCTGACAAGCATCCTGAACTGTGTGGTGCTCCATAAAGACATGATTTGATGAGTTTGGTCAGGAGGAACTCCAGAGTTCTGCCAAAGACCTAGCCTCCAACCTGCTTAACTAGGGATAAATTGGAAAATTGATTTTGAGCCAGGCAGAGTGGGAATCTATATCAATGCCCATGGATGAATAGACTGTCCAGCAAGTTCATATAGGTGAGATGGTCAAGTGTACTTAGGAGACTATGCAAATGATTCAAAATTCGCACAGGTGATGTAAGCTAGGACAGGCCTTATCAATATACCTGACTGACCCAACAGCCACCATTGCTGACCTTCAGAGAGGAGTGAGTGAAAAGCTTTTGTTGGTGTCAGCACCACTGGCAAACAGCTGCATGATGCAGGACTACATGCACACAGATGGTTACGATGATTGCCCGTAACACCACGTCAACGTCGCCAAAGACTGCAATGGTGTTGTGCCAGACTGTCATGGAGTGACTCAGAATGGCAGCGTGTCATCTTCAGTGACAAGTTCTTCTTTTGTCTCGATGGAGCCACGCAATGAATCCGTGTGTGGAGGCACAGGGTACATTAAATGAACATTTTGATGGATATGAACATTTTGTTGTCACATGCCCACATCCAGATGGTCTGGTGTCACTCCACTTCCACGCCTACTGCGTAATGTACGCCATACTGAGAGACACTACTTCTGTATGTGTAGCTCAATAAATATTGCCCACATCAGTCTAGATTTATTAAATTTATCATCATTTATTGCTCCTCGTAACTTTTATCTTCCTTCCCAATAGCATTGCAATCCATGTATTGGGGGCAACATTTTTGTTTTTTGACGATTAGTGTAAATATAAATTTCCAATTTAAATTTGTGAACTGTGTTGGAATTGCTATATCTTAAAGTTTTAACTATAGGACATTCGTTCATGATTACAAGCTGTAACAATAATTTTGGTTGAAGTTTATGGCTTGACACATGACACAAATAGAAAGCTCTCTTTCAGCCTAGTTCAGCAGGCTTTTTTATGGCCTCCTCCATGCTTTAACCCTGCTCCACCCACAGCTACTACAACCTGCTTAAAATTATTCTCTGTTCACCCTCTTCACATTCCTCATAATCAGTTGATGCACCCACACCAACGTTTTCATCCTCAACTCAGTCATTCCTCTAGCTCACTCGGCCGGCTTGTCTCCAAACCACCCCAACAGCCAACTTCCAGCCTCTTTCTATCCGATAGCCTCTGACACTAACACTACATGGAGCTGAGAGGAAATGGCAGAAACTCAACTCGCTGACAGATCTGGCTGTCCTGATTGCTGTTTGATGCGTTCTCCTCTGCTAGCACTACAGCTAAAAACATATTTTCTCATTCAGAGATCAGCACACGGTACTCTCACCCACATCTCATATTCTGTACGCTCCTTATCTTATCTACTCTAACCTGCTTCCTCTCTCACCGGAGATTACGTGTTGAGTCCAGAATGTTGGCAAACATTCAAAATACCCTACCCAGCATACCCAGTTTACTTATCAGCTTTATAATATGGCTGGTCAACCCAGTTCCATCCACACTTCTCCGGACAATGACTAATAACTCTGGTCGCCATGGCAAATTCATCTATACTTGAAATCACACTTACCCTTAGGAAGCCCACAGTTGGAGGCTAAAAGCACTGACTTGGAATCCCATCCACAGACACCTTCTGGATGAATCCACAGTATAAGATCAAGCTAGAGGAAGAGGATGATGATCCTGATGACAACGAGGTTGGCTGTAGCATAGTGATTGGCCTCATCCAGAAGAACCGGCGCAAGCTGAGGAAATCTGGGGAGGACATGCATACCATTGGCTACGCCATCTATGAGGTAAGGGCAGTTCTAGTTTCCAACAGTTAACTGTACAAGTTAATGATGGATCGCATTCAATGTAATGCAACTCGTGTTTCTGTCATTCCAGGTCCCGTCTGAGGTTAGCATCTTGGCTGGAAGCCAGCACGGAGAAGATTCCACACTATTACTGAAGCGTCGCTCTTAAAACGAGAACTCGTAATATCCATAGCTCTTTTTGTCGCATGTGTTGATTTGGCTCTTCTCATCTCAGTTCGTTGGGCAGAAGGAGGTCCATCTCAGTAAGGAGTACTTCCTGACCCATGCTCAGAAAGCTCGTTCGGAGACCTTCATCAACCTGCGAGAGGTCAGCACACGCTTCAAGCTGCCTCCTGGCGAGTACCTTGTCGTTCCCTCCACCTTCGAGCCACACAAGAACGGAGACTTCTGTGTGCGCGTGTTCTCGGAGAAACAGTCAGAGATGCAGTAAGAACCTCAAACTCCTTTCTGTTAATACTGGGTTATATTCTCAGAGGAGTACTACAGAATGCGGTGGTCTTAAGTGGTCTTAACTTTTACCAGTTGAGAGATGATATGAATAATATGCAACCACATTATTACCTGTTTGGTAAAATAGAGAATTACCGTTACATACTATTTACATTATGGACCAACAGGGTCTATTAGTGTTTCAGTGTCAACAGCGACAAACATGTGACAGAATTGTAAAACGTTAACGCAGTGCTCAACAATGACCCTGTTTACACCTGGTCACTTCATGTAACAAGTATCTAGGTTGTATACACAAGATTTTAGCCACATGCACCAACACTTGGTAGCCAAATGTAATCTGTGTAAGATGGCATATGCGAATGACCTGTTTGCATCACAGCTATGTCCTCTCGGACTTGTTTAGATAACTGATATGTTGTCATTGTATTAAGTCATTTCTATATGTCATTTGTAGTGTTTTGCACAGTAGCATCTGTCCATCTGTCCATATTGCATTTAATTTCATCTGGTCCCCAACCATGTGCCTCTTCCATGATTACCTTTCTTGTAGGCACGGATCACATGGCCAGTGTTGTACTGCATGAGAAGGAATTTTGGTTTTCAGTTGTGGAATGTGTCCTGGAAGATAAATGTGTTTCCACTGCTATATCATGTGGTTTGGATGCATTTCAGACCATTTTCTGAAGTGATGTTTCCACTTCCATTTGTATGTGGTTTGGCCTCCAGATATAATCCTAATCCTGATACCCAAGACGGATCAAGTGACCAGGTGTAAACTGGGTCAATGATTTTTCTGCAAATTTAACTCACAAAAAAATATCTCCCACTTATTAACGCAAATGTCTAAAATTAGCAATGTGACACAACCCAGTTTCTAAAAAAGCTTAGATGCTATACAAAATGTAAATAAAACAGATTTCATTGATGCACAAATCATTTAAACCCTATTTTTTATTTTTAAATTTAAATTAAACTATAGCTCAAACACGACATATCAAATGTTGTGAATCTGAGAAAGGCCATTTGGAATTTGATGCCACTAACACACTTCCAAAAAAGTTGGAACATACTTGAATGAACTAGTAAAAATTCTTATCTGTATAGATTTATTCAAACTCCTGACAGGCTTCTTTTGGAATGGCAGTTGAACCATACTCTTACCCAACCAACCCATCCAGGTTCCACCAACACGTGTCCATTTTGTTGCAACTGAACCAGTGCATCCTGAATTGTAATGATTGTTGTGTAAAGTAACTTACTTTCCAATTAAATATTAAAATGCTATGTTACTTTCCACCAATGCAATGATGCTAAACTGGACTCGGGCTGTGCCCGACTCCGAATGTCGAATCAGTATGAAGATACGACTATTTTTTATACATTTCATTTAGTAAAAAGTTCATTGGCATGACTGCCGGTGATGATTTTAGTCACATTAACAAAACTGAATGTAACAGCTTGATGAGCACATATTTTGAGCCTTTAAAAGTCAATAAAAGGATGCAGTGTATGATGCAAGATTTAAAATCTGGCCAGTTTTAATTACCAACATGTAATATCAGGCTACCATATGGATTTGTAGAATAATCTCGACTTTCAACTTGAAGAATCTCAGTTAATCGTCAGGTCTCAGACAGATGAACTGACTCATCAGATTTCAGGGGACAGCGCTAATTTCAGCTAATGAAAACTGGGAAAGTTCCAATGTTCATGCTAACTATGCTAACATTAGCTTGATTACATGACAAAACCAGATAGCACCAGATCTATTGCATCTACAGTGCACTATAAATGTAGGTATTTTAACACAGATACACTAAATGTAATTTAGCTACATTTGGATAAACAGGATTATCTGTTGTCAGTGTTCTGTAAAGCACACTGGTGTACACTGGTGTATTACCCCTGTATGGACACAGTGAGAATTTCCTGTGTCCACTCTTGTGGTCTTACGTTTGTCATGTGTGCTTCTATCTACACCTTTCCCCTTTGTTATAACCTCCGACGAGTATACACGCTTCAGGAAGGTGTGGAGCTCGCGGTAACTATTTCTTCCCCAGTTTCAGCTTCAGCCACTGGGTGTCAGAGTATGACTTGGCTGTCACACTACTAGAAATCTGTCCTCATGGTTTCAATTAACCTGGGCTGTTTACACTGGGGTCATTACCAGAAAATAATTTAATCTGTTAATGTATATATTAACCTATGACCCTTCTTGACATATGGAAACTGGTGTTTAGTTGGTTGTAGACGTTCCATAATGGTATAATTTACCATAATTACATCCACAACAATAACAACTACAACAATAATAATAATCAAATCATGTAATCAGCGATTACAAACACAGTCATATTATTAGAACTGGAGGAAACAGGTTAAGACTTAATTAACAGACACCAGTTCTAGGTAGTTTCATCTCCCACCCTGATATATATAGAATATTTATAAATTCACATTTATGGCATTTAGCTGTCGCTCTTATCCAGAGCAGCTTACAAGGTTAATCATATTACAGGTAGGCCAGTGTAATGTTAGGAGTCTTGCCCAAGGACTCTTATTGGTGTAGCACAGCGTAGTCTCCCAGACTCCTACATGTGGTGTTGGCTCTATGGCAGGTAGTGGTCTTATCCGCTGAGCTACACAAACCAACTACTGTAACTCTGGGAGTTTCTCATGTTGATTTAAGAAATGTGAATCATACGTCAGAGCTGACATCTCACCAACATAACAGCCATTGCTTAACTAACAGTGTTGGACTTGAACACTGTTGAATTTTTGACCTCTTTCAATAATTAGATTGACTGATATTGTAGGTTACATCCTTTAACTAATCAGTTTTGGTGTTTATGACAACAGTTCTATGTGGGTCAGAGCACTAATGCAGTATATGACAGATGCTCCAACACTAACACTGGTTTAGATTTCAGATACTATTACATACTGAATTAGACAAATTGGCTTCTCGTCATTTTTATCATCTCTCACTTGGAAGGCTTGATATTGACTTGATATGCTTGATATTTAGTCATGCACGTGTCTGATTGGTTCATTTACTCTGACTCTCTGCCCATCAGGATCTGTGATGACCCTGTAGAGGCGGACATTGAGGATGTAAGGAGCTCTCTCATATGTAGATTTTTGTATATTTGTTTATTTTGTATTGAATGCTATTAATATCTCCTTGTGTCCTTTCAGGAGGTGGTGTCAGAGGGGGATGTGGATGCTGGATTTAGGGGCCTATTCACAAAGCTGGCTGGAGAGGTAGATAATTACAACCATTCCGTTCATCAACAAAGCTAACACAGATATGTTAAATAATTCACATTAATATTACAGTAACATTTCAGTTCGGGGTTATCTACACTGAAGGTCAAATGTACACACAAACAAAGCATGTGCCCAGAATGTGCCATACATCTGCCTGCTAACTGCTCACTAGTGATGTGCAGGGTTTGAAAGATAAGTTGAAATATTGGTGCTGTCATCAAGCATGACAAAAAACAAAACCCATAGATAAAGAGACAGCAGTGTTAACTAGAAAAGTAAATGTCATGAAGGAAACGCAGGATGGTTGCGCAGCTTGCTCAGTGAGGAACGAGGGATGGGTAAACGAGTGCGGGTCGGTATGACTGTGGATTAGCACCTGGGGGCCCGCCCTTAGTAATTACGTGACTCTCGGGCGAACAGAAACATCACTGCTTGGTTTGGGTCGAAAATGACTGGGACTCTATGGGAGGAACAAGGGATGAATAAACGACAGATAGAGTAGTGCAGGTCAGTATGGCTGTGGATTGGTGCTTGGGGATCTGCCCTTAATTTGTATGTGAAATTTTGCGCCTCTCGGGGAAACGAAACAGCCGGCTTTAGGTGGGTCCAAAAATGATGTGAAAAAAAGGAGAAGCGAACGAGTGCGGGTCAATCAAACACTGTATTCCTGCTTGGGGCTGCGCCCTGAGCCATTGTATTCGATTTGGTGTCTCTAGTTTGAGCAGAGGTGGGTTTGATGTGTTTTTCGATCCTATTCATACTCTATTCTCTATTCCTACTCGGAATCCGTGCATCTGATCAAAAAGCTGTATACAAGCCCACATCAGCGTATCATACCAGATAATCTGGAGTTGGAACTGATTCGATATCTCGATGAAATGGGAGAAAAAGAAAAATCGAATAACCATAATAAACCGGTTTTCTTACAGAAACTTTACACCACCAAAATAAATAAATAAATAAAAACCGAAAGGATTGCAGTTGCCTCAAGGCACATGTTTGGCCTCTGGTGACTTTGTCTCCCAACAACAAACAAGCTTTAACTCAAACACCTAGTGCCTTTTCTTTCTTTCAGTGTGTTATATACTCTTTTAAAAGTACAACCCAACCCAAAAAATCTACTTCAGTTTGTTACAAGCAATTGAAGCGATTTTTTGAGTTAAGGTTAACTCAACCCACAAAATGACTTTGATTGAAATAATTCTTTTTCCTTTTTTAGAAATAAACCTTAACCTAACCTAGTTTATTTGCTTGTTACAAATAGGAGCATCTTTAGGCTACTTTTATGAGTTTTAAAGCCCAGGTAGTTACAAGATGACATCATCTTGCAACACAGTCCTTATTGCTCACGTGGTAGCAAGCTTGGCACGCCCTCCCACATGACACAGAGCTAAACTCTTAAGACTGCTCCAGTCTAGCTTACAAAGAGGGAACAGATCTACCAACTTGTTCTACCTGACTCAAACTGATATGGCCGAACTGACAACATTGTAAGCAGTATGAGGGCCATGCTTCAGAACAGAGTGGGTAAGCTGACCAGTCAGAGCACACTGGGCTAGTCAGGAGGCGGGGCTTAAAGACACAGGAGCTCGAACATAGTATTTTAGACAGCGGGTGAATACAGATGTGCAATGAAAAATATTGTGCTTTGGGAAAACTGAACAGCTAAATCTATTTTACCCCCCACATGTAGAATTATGAAAACTTTAAAAAAGCATAATAGCCTGTAAAAGGCATTAAAGGCTTTCTTTTAAAATATCTCCACACGTGTTTAACTATGAAACTGTTTATTCTTCCACCAGGACATGGAAATCTCTGCAACTGAGCTGAGAACCATATTCAATAAAATTGTCGGCAAAAGTAAGTCTTGATTTTGACCCTTATGCGATGATGACTAATTAAGCATATCAAACCAAAGTGGATACAAAGTTAACCATGACTTTTCTCCACAGGGACAGATATTAAGACAGATGGCTTCAGTTTAGATACTTGTAGGGTCATGGTAAACCTCATGGACGTATCCTTTTGAAATTAGACCCACAACACCAGATAAGATGACATAAAACTATTACCAGCAAAGGCTTTTATATGATTTAATGTATTAAATCATTTTATTTATATTTAAGTCCATTATTCTTTAACTAAAAAACAGGACAGTGGCAATGGCAAGCTGGGAATCGGTGAGTTTGCTACCCTTTGGAAGAAAATCCAGAAATACTTGGTGAGACTCCATGCTAAACAGTTACATGACCATTCTTGAATAGTGGATAAACTTACTGTACAGTACATAGAATTAATGTCTACCCTAATCACCTTTAGATCATCTATAAGAAGAATGATGCAGATGGATCTGGATGCATGAGTACACCAGAGATGCGCATGGCTCTAAAGGAAGCAGGTTTGTGTCATCTGTATTTTTTTTGTAGTGCCTAAACTTACATCAAACCTATAAACATTATTTTGGAGAAAAAATGAGGAACTGTATTTATAAAAGCATCTGATCCTGAGGTTATTCTCTTGACACAGGCTTTACTTTGAACAACACCATTCATCAGCTTCTGGCTGCTCGGTATGGCGAGGCAGACATGACAATCGACTTTGACAACTTCGTGGCCTGTCTGATACGTCTGGAGATGATGTTCAGTAAGGGCTTCTTATTCTTATGTTGGAAAGCATGATATGTACTTGTTTTATAGTCACTGGAGGTAGAGAAAACAAGAAGGCATATACACTCATCATCAAAAGAATACTTGAGCAAAAAATGGTACCCAGAAGGAATCAACCAACAGGAATGAAATTTGGTGGGCATGCTTGACATCGTGAGACATGCGTATGATTCAAGTTCCACCTTTGACATAAGCAAAAAGAGGCCTTATCACTGCACCTGACTGACCCAACAGCCACAACTGTGGACATACAGCAAGCGGTGGGGCCCTTCATGGGTCATCCTGTTAGCGTTAGCACCACTCCCAGGACTACATGCATGCACCGTTACGACGACTGCCCTTATGTTATTTTCACCCAAGACTGCAATGGTGTTGTGCCAGACTGTCATGGAGTGACTCAGAATGACAGCAAGTCATATTCTTGTGGAGATCTGGAGTCTTTTTTAATTCATGTGGAGGCACAGTGCCAAGGTGAACCATTTGTTGCCACGTGACATGTCCAGAAGGCCTGGTGTCACTACACCTCCACCCCTACTGCAACTGTGTGAGAATATTTTAAATGCATAGGAGGGATTATCACAGGACACCATTATAAACCTCTACAGCTCCATGCTGAGACGTCTGGCGTGTTACGTCAGCAAACATGGAAGCCTGACACACTGCAATCCTCCACTGCCTTCTGGGTGCAACTATTCTTTTGATGATGACTGTACATCATGGAAAATGGTAAGATGTAACGGCTAAAGCTAAGCAAATCCAAAGGAAACAAAACCAGGAATCAGTGCACAAGAGGGATTGTAATGCAGGCCTTATAGAAAATGGTCACCCAAAACGTTGGTATAATAAGTCTATGACTGCAATGAAGAAACCGGCCCTGATGGGATATCTCACAGACTGCTAGGAGAGTGAGCCAGAATTAGAATAGCTAGAAGTATATGGGTTACCTTGAACCTCATCTATGGGCAGGTGCGGGTCATCTGGCTTAAATGGGTGGGCAATTAGCCGGAACCTCTTTGTGGTAGTTTAAACAAACAAGAAAAGACAACTGGTACAAAATATTTTGGACCTGGATCATGCACCTCCATCTATGTGTACAGAAGGAGCTACAGGATTTCCCATTATATGGTTCTAGATAAACTTGAAAGTTGGGTTCTTTGTAGGCAAACAAATCAGATCTAACCAAATACACTACAGCGATGTTTAGAAGAAACCCACATCCTCTTGTTGGATGTTGTGATCTGATTGACTGGTTCACAGTTTGGCAATATGATGATCACACAGTAGGATAGGATACTATATAGTTAGCTGTGCTTATGTTGCTTGAGGCTTGCTAGTAGACATCGTTACCTATATTAGCTATTTTGCTTTCAAGTGCATTTTCAGTGCATCAAGGCCGTTGACTGTGAAATCTTCCATTTAAGATGATCAGCTACAACCAGCAAACAGTGATACAATCACATAGCATGTCTGCTGCATGCAGTTTGCTGGGTTGTGATGCCAGTAAATGTGGAACTGTTCCTTTCCTCTCTACAGTGTCAAACGCTGAGCGAAGCTACTTGATATTGTTCAAGGTTTAAGAAACTGTCCAGAGTGAATGTGCTGTGCAAAATTAATGGGACCCTATGGGGTGAAATAGGGATCAAAAAAAGACAAACGGATGAGTGGGCGTCTAATAAACATTAAATTCGGGCTTGGAGGTCTGCACTGCTGGCTCTCTGTCGGCACTGGCAATCTGCAGTGAGCCAAAGGAGGCCCACACATCTCAAACATGCATTTGGTCCCAAAAGCAGATCTGGTCCACTTGGGCACAGACACAGCAGAATAGCCCAGATCTGGTCCACATGAAAATGGGGAATGTGGGCCAGAACAATTTTGCTATCTGGGAATGAGCTAAGACAGCTGCACAACAGTCTGAGACTTCAGAATTCCTAGGGGTAGGATAAACAGTGCATGAGGTTCATGGTGTGTCAGTTCTATGGACTGAACTCTACTTATTCAACTCTGACAATATAAGGAGAGTTTTCTGTTCTGTGGAACCTTTACGAGACCGGCCGTCACTTTCTACATTTACGGCATTTAGCTGACGCTGTTATCCAGAGTGACTTACATGGTTAATCATATTACAGGGAGGCCACTGTAGTGTTAGGAGTCTTGCCCCAGGACTCTTATTGGTGTAGCACAGTGTAGTCACCCAGACCGGGATTCAAACCCCAGTCTCCCACATGTGGTGGTGGCTCCCTGGTGGGCAGTGGTGTTATCCGCTGAGCTACACCAACCACTCACTTTCTAGTGCCCACACGTCCAGCTGGCAAACCAGAAATCATAGCCAGTTAAAGATAACAAGAACTGATTTACTATTGAGTCACTTAACCCAGTTCAACGTGTTTTAAAGGACGATGTATGGAGTATATGATGCTTTTAGTGTTTATTATTACCAGGACATTGTTTTATTAGCATTCAGTCTGCTAAGACTGCAAGTACCAATGCAAAAACATCTTCACCTGACCTCTCTAATCCCCAGTACACTCAAAACCCACCTGCTGTCACTACAAACCAGCCTGGTGTCACTAACCCGGCCTGTTTACTGTCCTCCCTCTTTCAGAAATGTTCAAGAAGATTGATACCGATTCAAGTGGATTCATTGAGCTGGACTTAACTCAGGTAGTCAGTCTCATAATTTCCGCATGTGTTGTTTATATTTATCCTATTTTTGCTCTGAGGATTTATTTATTTATTTTCTCTTTCTCTATCTTTTAGTGGCTGTCCTGTGCGATGATCTAGAGGAAGACCAGACCGACCTGACATTTCTTTTCTCCTGTCTGACCATTAAACTTGTACTAAACTAACCTAAAAGTCACATTACTCTTAGTATATCGAAGGTAACCGTGGCCTTGCAGAGTCTGCAACTCCTTGTATTAGCTGCTGCTTTTATTTTCCGTGAATAAACCGTCGTTTGTAATCCGGCTGTCAGGTGTTTGTTCCTCCACTCAGGGTCGCCCGCCTCGCTCTGTAGCTGCTGAGTGCTAGTCAGCTATGTGGCTCGTGTCCAGGCTGCAGTCGCTGCTGGGCTGTGCAGTGTGGCTCGGATTGGGGAGCTAACCGTGTCCGCTTCTCGACACTCAACAAATACCTCACATTCAGGGGAACACAGCGGTTATATCCCTGTTCCTCACTTCTATCACGCTGTCAGTGGAGGGTATTAACGAGCCGCTCTGAGGTAAGGCTGCTGCTGTTGGTGTGTTTGTTCCCGAAGAGCGGCGGTTTGATTTGTGCTACTTTTAGACAGGAGGCTAACGGCCGGCCGGCTACAGCGCCCTGCTAACCCCCGCAGGCTGACAGACCGGAGCTCCCTCGGGCTCAGGGACGCACTGTCAACACGGCGGACACAAATATACCTAAGCCCTTTAAACTCTGTAGGCTCAGTCTTACATCAGCGTTAGATATGGCTTTGCTAACTGCATAAAAGGCCTTTGGGTAAAACTTTAACTCGCAGTTAAATTGAAATAGCCCGAATCAGCCCGAGCTGGAGTGTGCTCAAAGGGGATTTCCACCGACTCCTCAAAATTTCTGCCTATTTCAATAGTTGTTTTGTTTCTCCTGAAATTGAAGTCAACTATAGAGACATTTAAGTTAATTCACACTGGCTATAAGAGTCAGCAGGGGTTATGATGTCTATGACGATATCACTTTTATTTACCATCTATAATAAACAGTGGACCTGCATGTGCCCTGTGAGTGATGGTTATAATTATAGGCACACTGTAAAAAGTGTTTCATTGGTCCAACCTAAGAAAATGACTCTGTTACAAGCTAGTGAATTAGGTTTATTAAAGCAAATAAAGATTTTTAGATTGTACTTTTTACAGTGTAGTGTTAATAATGGTAAAACATTAAAGTATATACCGTCGCTGTGTAAATAAAAACCTGTATCTCCATTTTTGTTGATTTTAAATTTTATGCCTCGTTTGATCACATCAGCTGCTGTTTACACTGTGTGGGAATGTAATGAAGAATGGACCAACAGAAATGGCCTAAAACAGCTTGGTAAGACGTCTGGTTCCATTGACGTCCATTCAGGTTAAATGAGGGTTTTGGCCCCTCCTGTAACGTTGCCGTTTTGGAGATACCTGTTTTTCTTTGGACAGTGACGATGTGTTTGTTGAATAAAGGCTATTTGATGGAGTATTGGAATTGATAAGAGAAATATTACTTCTTTTCTGATAAATATGTCCACTGGGTAATTGTGTGATTAATAATCCAAATAGTACATTAAAAACAATGCATATTGAAATAAATATCATATACAATATGCATTTATATATAAGTACTTTATATTTATTAATTACAATGCCCAGTGTGTACTCCTCTGCCATGAATAGACTAAATACAAAGTCTTTTAGACTAGAATATGTTAAAGGTTATTGTAAATCAGTGTACCAGGCAGCAGGGAACCAGTTTCCTTATGGTGTGTGTGTGAGAGCCATTAGACACATTAAACTCTTCAGATGTCTGGTTCGTATCACCACAGCTGTGATTCCCTAGAACACAGCATTTCTCATCAGGCCACTCAGAATGACTGTGCTTAAACCGTACTGATTCAGTTGTGCATGGTGGCGTTAACCTTAAAGTGGAGCTTTAACAGTCACTCGATATCTGGATGATTGCTTATTTCTTGAGGGACGCAGTCGTCTCCAGTTTCATCACTTTGTGTTCCTGTACCTTGGTATCATCTTAATGTGGAACAAATGTTGGAGCTTGTTGCTGCAAGATGGTTTTGGGAAATAATTTTTTTATTATTATAAGGTGTTAAAGGAGCAACATGCAATTTTTTATATATTTGAACATACACCTGTTTCTTCAGTGCTCCTTCAGAAGCTCCTGCACTTCTAAGGCAAATGATACTAGATCTTCGTGGCCATAAAACCCTTTACAAAGCCCTTTAATTGGGACAAAAAGCAATTTATGATGTTAAAGTCAACAGCAATGACAGCAAATCGTGTAACTAGCATTACTAGCAAACTAGCAAACTGTACAATAGCTGCTGCAATGCTAACCAGTTGGTGTCAAACATTAGCAAACTGGATAAAACTGTACTGGCCCATTGGTTCTATGAAACTGTACAAACGAGTTGATGTGACTCACCTATCAGGTGGAAACAGAGCAGCCTCCTCATCCCATTTCGTGCTCTTCTGCTCTTCATGAATCTAAAATCTACCTTTTTTTCGACAGCTGCTAGTTTGAGTTTTCTTGTTCCACCCTAAATGATGCAGCAGTTACATATTAGGTGCTTTTGTTTCAGACTTTGTTCTTCAGAAATTCTCCTTTCTGTCTTCTCTCCTGTTTCTCAGCCATCTCTCCTTCTTATCAGTGCATCCACTATACAGCTGCTCCCATCCTCCATCAGTCCTTTGCACCCCTGTTTACTGATTGGCCGGGAGAGTGTTGTGCCTCTACCCATGCCACGGACAGCTTATATATTCCTCTTATATATTCCTGTTCCTCTTATAATATCTTATATATTCCTCCTAGTTACCAAATAAGAGCGACCTCCATAATGTGTTAGTTTGATTAAAGAGGGAAAAATCCAACTGGAATTTACAAAAAAAGACAAACGGGGGAGTGGGGGTCGAACAAACATTGAATACGAGCTTGGGGTTCTGCTCCTGGTATATCAGAAACAGTGTCTCCGGGTGGAGCAGATGTACAGTAGATTGGCTCGAATGTTTCCATCTCATTTATTATTAATGGGAAACAAATTCTGGAAAAATCAGTTGCTACAGAGAAACCATGCATATGATCAAACCATTCCTCATCAGACCGAAATAAATTGGTTTTAATATCTTGAGAACTGCAGTTTTAGAAGACAAACGTGCGTACCAAGCAGAAGAAGCAGAGTAAGTATATACCTTCAGATATCAATATGTTGTTTTACAATGAACAACAAAATTATGTCAGTACATCATACAATCTGTGTTTTGTCTCAGAGTGTAATGGTCGGCAACTTGTGCAACAGACTATATTTGGCAGCAATAATTACAGACAGTGTATGTGCAGCAGTGGTGCATCTAAATGACTTAATCCAGTTATACCTGCACATAGCCCACACCTGTTCATTCTTCTCTGCTGGACCCTCCACTCTGTAGTGCCGTACTGTCACTTTTCCAACACTTTAAATTAAAACGAGGGGGAACAGTTTACCAGCTGAACCACTTTAATTTCAGGATTATTGTTCAGATTGTCATCCCAGGAAACATTTAGCCACTTTTCGAATTCATTCAGTCGTTATTGTGAAACTAACATGAAGGTGTTGTAGTCATGAGAACGAGGCCTGTAAGTGCAGGCTCACATACAGGCCCCTGTATTTAAAGTGTTAATAGTGTTTCAGCCGGACGTCGAAATCACTTTTATAGCCACTCTGTGCTCACTTTGGACCCCAAAGGGAACGCTTGTGCCCCTTTTGCTGAGAGCATGCGTTTCTGTTGCTCATTGAAACGAACTGGGGGCCCTTCGTCTGGGGATGCTCGGTTCTTGAGTGATTTGTTATCATTGACAGCAATACAAAGGACCGCCTGAATCAGCCCTTTAGAGAGGGAACCACACACTGTCACAAACACACACACACACAGAGGTTTCAGCCTCATTAAAGCACAGAACATGCCGTTTACAGTATATCACCTTTGCTAATGTATCAGCATGTTGTTTCAGTTTGCAGACCTCAGTGAAGTTTAGGAACCGTAGGAGAGTGGAATGTTTTAAAGGTAACCGAACATCAGAACTCACCTTTTCTGTATTGTTCTGTTATGTTCACATAGCACAGCTCATCTGACCGTACCATTCTCCTGTTATTTTCCATCACAATGTGATGACTAGGGCTGGGAGTCAATCCAAAAAGCAATCGATTCCTTGATGGCTGGCATTTGGGAATACATTTAATTAAAATCAGTGTGCGGTGCTGGACCAACAAAGCAGTCACTCGTGGATGGTAAACGTGGTTTGATGTCTATTTACAAGAGGATAATCCGAAAGAGTGGTTAGGGCCAGGTTACGACCGTGAGAACTAACAGTAGGTACGTGAGTGAGGGGGAAACAGAAAACGATAAGACAGGTTAGGCTAGGCAAACCAGGTAGGCAAACAATCAAAGTACAAAACAACAGTCAAAAGAGAAAAGCCAAAAAACACGGATTTGGGTCAGACACGGGCAAAAGGCAAACAGGGAACTCCTGCCCAGCATGCACTGGGATGTGTGGGCAATACCTGTTAAACAAGCAGGCATATATACACTAAAGGGATGGAGAACAGGTGAGAGTCATTAGTATTTGGGAGAGAGTGATCCAGAGACTGATCCCTGATTGGTAGCTATGACATCAGATGCCAGTGAATCCTAGGAGTTGTAGTGTGAAGGAGAAGCACACAAGGGAGAACCACAAGGCGCGATGCAGTGTAGCTATAGTTTACGGTTATGGTATTATTATAGTAGCTCATTATATGTGGCACTACAAGGTTCTGTTTTTTCTGTTGCAGCTTAAATCAGATTAGATCCGTGTCATGATGTGTATCTAGAAAATATCTAGAAGTATCATGATGTAATATTTTTGCCATTTTGCTCCGTAGAGATGGCTTTCTCTGCCATCCAAAACATCATCTAGGGTGTGTTTACCACACTATGCGCCAGCTTACAGGGAATAATCATTTCATAAATAGGATTAACCAACAGTATCATGTTTGGCTCCTCTTCCATCACTCACACCTATGATTGACCAAACGTCACCACCAGCTCTCCAGGGGTCTTAACTGATATCGTATTCCACTGGGAAGCCGTATTATTTCTGGTTCATGTTGTTGGTTCAAGTTTAAGAAGCATGATGGCTTTATGGGGCAGTGAGTGTTGTGGAATTCACTGAATGCCTTTCTCTCAGGCCTGAATATGGTTTTTCATTAAAACTGTTCAAATTTTCAGCTTACATTTTTTCCAACATTTCTAAACCATTGCTCCAACAGGTGCTAAGTGGGTTTTGGAGCAATGCCATAGAAGAACTAATTTTGGTTCCTTTTAAAGGACCTTTTTTGAAAAAAAAAAAAGGTTTATTTTTATATTTATTTATTTATTTATTTATTCCAAAGAAGAACTTTTTTGTTCTACAAAAAAAATTCTAATTCTAATTTCATGAAGATGCTACCAGTTGGGCCCAAAATACTGTTTTGCAGTTTGCAGTTATCCCAGTAAAATAAATACTAGAGGTGCTTTTGGTACATGTATTCTAACAACAGTAGACGGGTGAGTAAGTTGAAACCCGCTTCTTTGTTTCTTCACTCTGCAGCCTGCTGTGATCGTTTGGTGCATACAGCAGCACCACTGCTATTTATACCTCCTTCTCCCCCCGGACCCCTAACTGTCAAGTCTTTTTTTGTCTTCTTAGCATGTTGTCATACGGAGGCATCTCAGCACACATCAGTGCTAACAGGCTAAAGGCAGAAGGAGTTGGTTCCCATGAGCAAGCAGTTCACTTCCAAAACCAGGTCTTTGAGGACCTCAGGCAGGAGTGTCTGGAGGGGGGCTTTCTTTTTGAGGACCCCTGCTTTCCTGCTGAGCCACCCTCACTGGGATTCAAGGAGCTTGGACCCTACTCCTCCAAAACACAAGGAGTGGAGTGGATGAGACCTACGGTGAGAGACAGGAGTAATATAAATGGCAGACAGATATTAACTAATCATTAAAGCCATTTGTTACGGGACCACATCAGAGAGAATCTGAAATACTGTGATTGATGTGCATAGCAAAGATTGTAACATAAACTCCCCAGTTCAACCAATCCGAGTTACCATTTTAAAATGAGCGTGGTTGTGATGTCTGTACCTCCCACATTTTAGATAAGCCCAGACCTGGGGGTCTGATGGAATATGTATTCAGCCAGGTACCTGTAATATGTATTATATGTATTCAGCACCTGTAATCTACCTGTAATGAAGTACCTGCATGCAAAGACATCTCAAACACTGAAATTCCTGCTCAAGTCTGAGTTGACCCTTAATCATCGCAGCCATTTTGGCTTTTGTCAAAGTGATGCGGATTGCTGTTACTGTAGAAGGTCGGTAGAGTAGAGTTGTTATAGTGAAAGCTATGGGGGAATCAGTGAAGCATTGTATAGTTCCTGGCTGAAGCCAGCATATGCCTGCAGTTTTCCAAAGTATCCAGAAGTCTGAAAGGCTTTTCTTCAGCTCAGACTGCTTTTTTAATGCCACACAATAAAAGGAAGCCAATCGGAATAGAAGCTATTAACTATGTGCCAGAAGTGCACAATAACCAGAACATCCTGTTTAACTCTAAGTGTAAAGAAATCTGGAAAATGGTCATAGAAAATTGAGGAATCTTGTCAGGAGTATGGATCATTTAATAAACAGACCAGAGCCCAGCAACAGAAGCAAAGAAAGCGGCACGCCTTTTTGCTGGGCAGATTGTGTTGGTCACTGGCAGGATTAACTGACCTATAGCACCAAGCTTGTCATGTATAGAGTATGTAGAGTCTCAACACTAGCATTCCACTTAGCTCTGTGCTTCTCGGCAGCAGTGTCAGAGCCTCAGCATGCCTCTCTGGGCAGGGCTGAGTAAAAGCCCCTCTCGTCTCATTGTTTACATTGCAGCTGTTGCTTCCATGTGACAGACATACGCAGTCCAAGTGTTTTACATTTCAGCTCACATGCCTTAAAGGAAAATAAATATATTTTAAACATGTAAATGGTGATCGATCTCATTTTAATCAAATCTGGAGCACTGTTAATTCAACTTAGGTTACTATTACACAATAAACATTCTTTCGGACCAAGCAGTCCGGTTTGATTAATGGGAATCCCACTGATTCTACAAAGGTTTGGCATAATTCATCACTGAAATGTAAAAATGTTTTCACAGTGGTCTGTGGTAAAATGGTTTATTAGAGAAACACAGGTTAGTGACACAGGTTACTAGTGGTGGTGATTGGAATCAGGGGCCAAACCATCAGTAAGTCTACGTGTGTTATAACCCAGCATTGCTGCTCATTCGTCCTGATGCCGCCTCAAGGCCAAAAAATGTTTGGTTTAAAAATTTCTGGTTTCTTGTTTGGCAGTGTGATCTTTCACACATGAACTAAGATCTTATAATCTTTTTTATATTTGTTAGATCTTCAGTTTGAAAAATGCATAACAATTGAGTCTTTCCACTCGTCCACCAGGAAAACTGGGCAAGCTTTGTTGAGGCATATTGAGTTTTTTAGAGCTGTCCGGAAGGGATAGTTAAAAGTTTTAAAGCTAGGAAGGACCAACTGGGTGAAATAATGTGCTACAGTGGCACAAGCACAGCAAAGAACATCGACTCCCCCCCCTGTATTTCACACCTTGGGTGGGGGACTGGGGTCAGGGTAACTCTGCCCAGTAATTTTTTAAGAGGGTAATTTTGCGTAGTCCTGAATACTACCATTTAGATGTTCCTATCGCCAACACTGGGAAGAATTCTGACTAATAGTTTCTCTAATAAACTGATAGTTTCTCTGGAATGTAACATTTTACCTAAACCACTCTGAAAGACTGTGTTAACGTCTTAGCCTTTTATTATGCAGAATTCCTTCATAAATCTGAACTTATAAATCCTCCTTACATTACACGAGTATAGGTCATTAATGTAATGTGGGGTCTCAAGTCGAGTATTTTATAATGACTTCAAAAAGGTGATTTCTGCTTTAAATGGTTTAAACTTGTTTCCCCAATAGGAGCTATGTGATGACCCTCAGTTCATTGTGGGAGGAGCTACAAGGACAGATATCTGTCAGGGAGCTCTTGGTAAGTTTTAATTCCTACTAGTGCACTAGATTGCTTTGTCAGGGTTTTAAGAATCTCTGACAGTTTGTATGTATTTAACATGGTATTCCTGCTTCAAGCAGCAAAAAGATTCCTTAAAACATGAGCTGGAGGGAGTGGCACTGACTCATAGCTGTCCTGGGCTATGCTCAGTGTAATTCAGCTGTCTCCCACAGGCCTGGAATCATGCCATGTCTTCAAAGGGCAGACTTGACTTATCTTCTCAGATTCATATGACAGGACTTTTATGGGCACCTCAAACTCAAATCTACACCCATTTACAGCCAGATCATATACTCTTACTCACTCGGTCCACAGCCACGTACCTGAATGACTTTTCAGTTCCGTTTGTGTGGAAAATTCCTTTTAGCTCCAAGGCTGGGTTCCGCCAGAGATGGTAAACAGTGGGCTCTCACTACAGTGACTCATACAGGCCTTCCTGTAAATCTGTTAGGCCAAAGAAACACCCTGTGTCGCCTGCTGCTCTCCCCCTGCTGGATAAAATAGGCATTTGCGTTCTATTTCTGTCTTTGAATTTCTATATATGAAGTTTATGAATTAAAAGCTAAAGCAGTTCATTGGTTGGCCAGTAAAACTAAAATATCCAACCAATAAAACACCAAAAATCCTGTTATAATCGGCACAACCTTAACATTAGGATATTTATCTATTTCTGTTTTTATCAGGTTCATGTTTTTATGACATTAAGGGAAAGATCTGAGCTAAAATAACACCCCAAAATTACAACCATGCTGTCTATATTTAACAGTAACAGGCTGGTGCAACATATTTCAACAGTTTTGGACATTAAGTTTAAGTTTTTTTATTTTAAGTTTTTTTAGGTTTTGGGAAACAGGCAGTTGTGAACTGACAGTGGATGGTTGACAATTCAAAACGATCACGTCAGTCAGTGACATGCTGTTAAAACTAAACCTATTGGTTACATGTGAAATGCTGATAATAGCAGCACTGATTAGCCAATTCTGTTTGACCTGTTTTGACCTGAAGAATATTTTTAATCGGCTTGTTTTGAATTTGACATCTAAAACCAGTTTTAGAAATGGAGCATGTGTTACATCACTCATCCTTTTAGCAACAACTAAAGACACCAGCTGATCCAGACATAAACCCTTAGCGGCGCAACTGTGCAGGGCCTTGATTGTCATACTTTGTGGCACACGCTCTCTGTGGAAAACAGGTCTGGACTGCACACTGGTATAACACATGTGTAGTCATGTTAAAAAGTACATGGAGACACGGTCCGGAATGTGCTTGGAGATGTTGTTCATAGCGCAACCCCACTTCAACCCAGACTCTGACAAACCCTGACAGTTGAAGTTTACACTTGTAACCATCTGGATGGTGTTTTACTTCTTTGGAACACAGCGTACAATGTTTTGATGATGATATAGCAAAAGGGGTTTGTAAATGATGTTGACTGATACAACCAGTTGATAGAGCTTTGAGCTCTGAAGAACTGCTAGTAGTGACAGAATATATCATATGGCATGTTGCTCAGGCCTTATTGACAGATCTTTGTTGATTTTATTCTCCCTTTAGGAGACAGGATATTCCAGAGCAAGAACAGCATCAGTATGATTGACATCAGTCAATATAAGAGCACATGATAATAAAATCTTCTCGCTTGTCTTCTCGTATACTCCCATCAGGTGATTGCTGGCTTCTGGCTGCCATTGCTTCTCTCACTCTTAATGAAAAAATCCTACACAGAGTCGTCCCTCATGGACAGAGCTTCCAGGAGGACTACGCTGGGATTTTCCATTTTCAGGTGTAGTAGTGTTCTGCATGTACATACTTTACCATGTATACACATGTACATTTATCATGTTCTTACTGTATGGAGATTTAACCGCTGTTACTTACAACCTTGCAGTCTGATTGACTGAGAGATCCACATTAGATTGCTATCTAGGTATGATATATATATACACAATTAGAGGGAATTATAGAAATATATAATTAAATGTAAGTATATGTAAGTTTTTTTTAATCACATTTATTATTATTATCTTCCAGATGGTTTAGGCTGAAAAACGATTCCAGTCTTTTGATAACAAGAGCAGAATAAATAAATAATAAGTTATTTGTGAGGGGCATAGGCTGAATATTTATAATTGCCCTGATTACTTTGCCCTCAAAGTACATTTTCCAGTAAACGGTTAATGTTCGTAGCTGTTGATTCAGACGCTGATGTACCAACAGTGGTGTGCATCTTGTGCTTTAGTTCTGGCAGTTCGGAGAGTGGGTGGACATTGTGATTGATGATCGGCTGCCCGTCAAAGATGGGGAGCTCATGTTTGTGCACTCCGCAGAGGGAAACGAGTTCTGGAGCGCCCTGATAGAAAAGGCATATGCTAAGTATGTTGTTTCATTGTTTGTTCTCATAAAGGAGGCTAAATTATATGAGGAAACGTTTACTTATAGGCTGGCATAATGATGATTATTAATAAGGCTTATTGTTTAGATATTAATTTTAGGAATTAATTGGACCAGCCTGGTGGCCAATCTTTATTAATTGCACATTGCACCAGTAAGAGCAGAGTGTGAAGGTTCAGTTAGCAGGTAAGAGCACAGTTCTGCTCAAAATACTACAATGCACACAACATTATGGGTGACATGCCAGAGTTCAAAAGAGGACACATTGTTGGTGCACGTCTTGCTGGTGCATCTGTGACCAAGACAGCAAGTCTTTGTGATGTATCAAGAGCCACGGTATCCAGGGTAATGTCAGCATACCACCAAGAAGGACGAACCACATCCAACAGGATTAACTGTGGACGCAAGAGGAAGCTGTCTGAAAGGGATGTTCGGGTGCTAACCCGGATTGTATCCAAAAAAATAAAAATCCATAAAACCACGGCTGCCCAAATGACGCTGTATTGGCCGCAAAAGGAGGCCCTACACCATACTAATAAATGACTGTGGTCTAAAACCAGATGTTTCAGTTTCATTGTCCAACCCCTGTATGTTAAATTTAAATACAGGTCTTTAGAGTTTAAAGGGTTATTGAGTCATTACGTTACATATTTACATTTACTTGTATATGACATGAATGATGTTAATAAAAACATTCACCATGAATTTATCATGCACACAGCACACATTGCTTTTGCCTTGAAATGCTGTGAGCTGATCAACCCTAAGATAATATCTTGTGGTGGTGGTTACTTTCCATTGTTCATCAGGGTGGGGTGCGCTGATAATAGAGCAGTATTAGATGGGCTACACTCAGTCATTATACGGTTACGGTTATAAATTGGCCACAGATTATAGAGGTACAGTGATATATGTTTCTAAACCAGCAGCATAAACGTTTATTGCATGTTTTTTGTTCCAGGGTGCAAAACCTACTTGATGTAAATGAGATTATGATAAAAAATAGTTTTGGGTGGGTTCTGTCAGGTTTGGTAAACAGCAATAGCCTCCCACTTTAGTGACTCTGTTAGGCCACAGAAACGCCCTGTTCCTCCTGATGTAGTCCCCCTGGTGGATAAAATGGGCATGGCTGTTCTATTTCTGTAAAAAGGATTATGAATTGATCAAGACTCACAGATTCACTGGTTGGTCAGTAAAATTACCAGACACCGAATATCCCACTGATAAAACACCAATATCTCATCTTTAACATGAGGACATTGTTCAATATTAAGAGCTAGTTACCATAGCCCCACATAATAACGATTTTGGGAAAAGCATTTTTTAAAAGAGTGACATACATGTTAATAGTTGTTCTATAAAACCACTTATTTACATAATCAACATGTAGCTATTTTTACTATTTGTAAGTTAAATGTAGTCAAAATTTAGCAAGAACTCTGGAAATTTAAGTCCCGGAAAAGTATTTAATCTTGAAATGAAAAATGTGTAGAAACCATTTGCATGTTCAACACTATTACACATGTGATGTAAGTAAATGATCTTTTGTATAATTATAATTAATACAACTTATTTTTTCATTTGTTGTTTATTAGACACATTAAAGAGTTTAGGAGGTCATTGGGTCAGTTACATTTTTTTAATTACTTGTAAATCACAAACATAACCTTCAGAAACATTTACTATGTGACTAAAACTAAACATTTTACAGATTGTCTTAACTAAAAATGTTAAATGTTCAGTTTGAAAGAAATTGAATGTTTAGGCTCAGTGCTGTATCCTCTACATTCGAATACTTACCATTATTTAAATACTGTGTATGTCTACAGGCTGAATGGCTCTTATGAGGCTCTGTCAGGTGGCTCCACCACTGAGGGTTTTGAGGATTTCACTGGAGGTGTGTCTGAGATGTACGAGCTTAACAAGGCTCCCAGAGATCTCTACCGCATCATCTCCAAAGCCCTGGAGAGAGGCTCACTGCTGGGGTGCTCCATTGATGTGAGACCCAACACACATGCATAATCTGACACATTTGTTTTTACGTATCTTACAGAATCATATTTATGATCTTTTGATCCTTCACAGATCACAAGTAGATTTGACATGGAAGCTGTGACATTTAAGAAACTGGTAAAGGGCCATGCCTACTCAGTGACTGCCCTTAAGCAGGTACGAGCTTGTCTCTGTGGTCTATATGAAAATCCAGTATATTTCAAAACGTATGAACTACATTGTACTGTAATGTCAGGATATTGCATTTTTGTATAGGGGTCGAGTGCTTCATGTGGATAACTGATGTGTGTGATGCTGCTTTTTTCTAGGTGAATTATGGGGGTCAAATGGAAAGACTGATTCGCATCCGTAACCCATGGGGTCAGGTAGAATGGACAGGTGCCTGGAGCGACAAGTGAGTACAAGAACCCACAGCCTGTGCCTTAACCCTAATGTGGCCTCACTGTTGATTTGAAGGGATTAATTCACCAGATGCCAGCTGTGTACCAAAAACTGCAAGTTCATATTATTCTCTTTGGTTTTTCTTAGCTCACCTGAATGGGATGAAATCGATCCATCGGAGCGAGAGGATCTATGTCTACAGATGGAGGATGGAGAGTTCTGGTGGGGTTGCTATGCTTACACTTACACATACACATAGGAGTCAACTGATAGTAATGAAACTCGGTGTGTAGGTTAGACATAGTGAGACATGCAAATGCTTCGATGTATCGATATAGATATAGATATATATATAGATATAGATATATAGATGGATGGATAGATAGATAGACACATCGAAAAGACCAACCCACCTCATATGTATGTATGTATGTATGTATGTATGTGTGTATATATATATTTGTATGTATGTATGTATGTATATGTATGTGTATATATATATATATGAGGTGGGTTGGTCTTTTCGATGTGTCTATCTATCTGTCTATCTATCTATCTGTCTATCTATCTATCTATCTATCTATCTATCTATATATATATATATATAGATATAGATATATAGATGGATAGATAGATAGATGAACACATCGAAAAGACCAACCCATCTCATAGGTATGTATGTATGTATGTATGTATATGTATGTATATATATCTATCTATCTATCTATCTATCTATCTATGTTGGTCTTTTATATATATATACATTTACACACACACACTATTCCTATCCTTCCTTGAAGTCACTATTCAAACTGAAGCAAACCTGTGACATTTTCTACAAAGGGTCGGATTTATTTTAGTATTCTTTCCTTTGTAAAACATTTGATCTACTGATCTGAGGTTGCCACTGTAATCTGATTCTGTGCCAGCTTTCAAGTAAAAGAGGGACAAGCACAAATAAATTCTGAAATTCATGTTAAAGTTCAGGGGTTCTACTGTTCACTTAAATTATTACACTGATTACTTAATTGGAACATTTTTTATTAAATTATTATAGAAGCCGTGTCTTTTTGACATTTGTCTTCTGACATGACGACAGGACTCTTAATACCCTCTATGTCCTTTTCTTTTTGTAGGATGTCCTTTAGTGAGTTTTTACGGCAATTCTCCAGGCTGGAGATTTGTAACTTGACTCCGGATGCCCTGAGCGAGGATGCAATGAGTCGCTGGAATACCATCGCGTTCCATGGATCATGGAGGAGGGGCAGCACAGCCGGCGGCTGCAGGAACCACCCTAGTGAGTGAACACTTTGGAACATTGTGACCTGTTGCTTCTCATTTTAGAGAGCTGTATCCAGGGCTTAATTTATGCTGACTATTAAAGCTACCAAAATATGAGCGGGATCCCAGTTGGGAGGCTTGTTCGTATTAGAAACGATTCTAACAAGCCTTATCCAGATTTGGCACCAGCTCTGTCTATTATTTTGGTAGATTTTATTCATACATTAATTTAAAATACGTGTAAATACGTCTCATGAATTTATGTTTGGAAGTGCAGCTGGCAACATAGTGGGTGTTGGTGGACCAATCCTTTAACACGTATACACATGTCCACCGACGGTGTGGTTATTGGGTTCAGTCATCCTTCAAGTAGCTTAGTAATGGTGATAAAAACCAGGCCAGGTCATAACATCCGACAGCAGAAAGACTTACCCAAAGAGTCCATCTAAAAAGATTTTAGGACACTCTCACATTTAAATGTTGCTAAAGATGTTGAGTGCGGTGTTGTGTAACCTTGATCTTTCGTTACTCAGTGTTTCAGATCTTTACATATCAGGCACCCTCTATGACGTAAAGAATTCCTGAAATCCTGAAAACGTGAAATGATTTACAATTAAAGGAAGACAATTAAGGTGTAGGCAGCAGATTTAGAAGAGATATATGAAGCATTAAGTTTTATATGTCTCTTCTAAGTCTGTTGCCTACACCTTAATTGTCAAGGCTATAAATATTCAGTAGCGCGCTACAAAACTGCTAGTTCGTTTAACTATGTGAAAACGGAGAAAAACACATAAGCAAGTCAACACAGTGTGACATATTAAAGTATGAAACTATTAATATTGAGTGTGAAACTGCATTTAACATCCAGCAAGTTAATCTACTTAGTTAAGTTAATCAGAGAATTTTCTGAACGTGGGCCAAAAATTCTAATGAACTCAATCCACCATTAATTCTTCACTTGCTGTACCACTGAATCAGAACTGATCACAACAACTTGGTAAAACTGGGCACTGTAAGTGGTGTTGCCGTCTAACCTCTTTTGTCTGCTCATAAAACACAAACACAGCTTTTCAAGTGGTGAATTATTAAGGAAGGAATGCATGCACAGAATGCTGCCATGGCAGATTGGATGAGAGGAATGGAGATGGACAGTGGACTGTTTGGGTTTAGGCAGTTGGGCTAGATTCCTTTGCTGAGTTTCTGACTCAGAATAGAGACACTATGGCAAATACATAGAAATGTGCATGGTGAGGGTTTTGGCAAAAATTGACAAAAATGAGAAACATATGATGACATATGTTGGACATTTAGTGGCCGTTGGGAAGCTTTTTATAGGATATTTATATTGTATATTTAAAAAAAAGAACATATTTAGGTTCCCTGCTTTAACAAGGGATTTAGATGTGTGGTTTGCACAGTGCTAAATGGTGCCTATAAGCTTCTTTTACTTGCAAAACTAACCACACCACCGACGAGAACCATGAGACATTTTGCCAGACTAGCCTTTTCTTTATTTCCTGTTACCTGGAAATCAGTTCTAACCTAAAGGTATATAAGTACAACCTAGAAATCTCCCTGCCTGCAGTACAGAAATATAGTGCTATGCTTCCTCTTTGGTTTCTGTATGAGCCCCAGCACTGTCGCCTCTGCACTCATTTTGAATCCTCTCACTGCAGACACGTTCTGGATCAACCCACAGTATAAGATCACTCTGTTGGAGGAGGATGATGATCCAGAAGACGACGAAGTGGCCTGCAGTTTCCTCGTGGCTCTGATGCAGAAGGACCGAAGGCGCCATCGCAAACATGGACAGGACATGCACACTATTGGCTTTGCCATCTATGAGGTAAGAACTGTAAAAATACTACCTTATATACACTGTAAAAATGATGTTTTTAAAAAACATGAAGTTAGTGTCCGGGCTGCCTTAATTTTGAGTTAATTGAATTTCCAATAGCGAGCTAACAGGACAGGAATCTGTGTTTTGTGCCCAGAAATGAATTATTTAACTTCAAATTACCCAAAATATTAAGGAAAGTATTAAGGTAAAATCCAGTTTCTGTTTCAGTGTAACCGTATAATATATTCTCGCTGCATAAGGTTTTGAATAAGGAGTCTAACCTGAAGGTTCTGCTTCTGGTAGTAAATAATAACAGAACTGATCAAATCTTCAGTCACATACTGCTATATCAGTGATATGAATTTGTGCTAGACTCTTGATTGAATCTTAGTGCGTTCGAAATCAAGTTGAGGATTTAATTTTTGACCAAATATCAGCACAGGCCACATAAAAATGCCACGAGACAAACGTTAGTGTGGTAGTGTGGGTGTGTGGTAGTTAGATCCTATGTGGGTTTTTCTGCTGTTTTATAGTGTTCCTGTGGTTGTTGAAGTGAATCAAGGTATTCATGTAACCCAGTGTTTTGGTGGACCCTGTGTATTTGGTAAATGTGATCTGGTTTCACACAAACCTTTAGAGGCACATAAAGCCTGGAGTCTGTGATGAAGATTCTGCCTCTGGTGGTTGATTTAGGTTTGTTCTTGACTGCCGTTATTTTCTCCTCTTTGCAGATTCCTGAGGAGGTATGGGCTTACGTTTCCACCGCAACAGATTGACCAACAATGCATAAATTCACATGGCTCATTCTGGGGAATGACAGTGGAAACGTCCACCCATTTCTTGTTATGTTATGATGCTGTTATGATGCCACCATCCACATTCAGATTTACAGTTTCTGATTTGGTTTGCTTATAATTTAATCCTGCTTGATTAGGTTCTGGTCAGCATCATTGGTTGTGTTCTATATGGCTGTAGTTCCAGGGATGTCAGAATGTCCACTTGAAGAAGAACTTCTTCCTGAGCCACTCGTCCTGCGCTCGCTCGGAAACCTTCATCAATCTTCGGGAGGTGAGCACTCGACTCCGCCTGCCTCCTGGAGAGTACCTCATCGTCCCCTCCACCTTCGAACCCAGCAAGGAGGCCGACTTTGTCCTGCGTGTCTTCACTGAGAAGCAGTCTGAGACAGAGTGAGTTGAGTGAAGCGTGTGGCTTCATTGCTAGTTCTGCAGTGAAGTTGAGGACTATTCTTGACCAAGACATATGCAGGGATTGGACAATGAAACTGAAACACCTGTCATTTTAGTGTGGGAGGTCTCATGGCTAAATCGGACCAGCCTGGTGGCCAATTTTCATTAATTGCACATTGCACCAGTAAGAGCAGAGTGTGAAGGTTCAGTTAGCAGGTAAGAGCACAGTTCTGCTCAAAATACTGCAATGCACACAACATTATGGGTGACATACCAGAGTTCAAAAGAGGACAGATTGTTGGTGCACGTCTTGCTGGCGCATCTGTGACCAAGACAGCAAGTCTTTGTGATGTATCAAGAGCCACGGTATCCAGGGTAATGTCAGCATACCACCAAGAACCTCCACCAGCATCACGTAGTGACCTGGCCACTATCCTGCAAGAAGAATGGCTTAAACTCCCTCTGACCACTGTGCAGGACACAGTATATGTCATTCCCAAGACCAACTGACGCTGTATTGGCCGCAAAAGGAGGCCCTACACCATACTAATAAATGATTGTGGTCTAAAACCAGGTGTTTCAGTTTCATTGTCCAACCCCTGTATGTCTATATATATATATATATTATTGACCCAAAATCGGTAGCTTGAGTTTGACATGATTTTTAATGACAGGGAGCTGGATGATGAGATATCTGCAGACCTGGAGGAGGAGGTGGGTGTTGTGTGATGGTCAGTTTATCAAGTTAAATGCATCCTAGATTTTGCACTCATGTTTTTGTGCATAATGTTCATGTGGGTGTCATTTAGGAGGAAATCTCGGAGGATGACATAGATGACTCCTTCAAGTCTATGTTTGCTCAGCTGGCTGGAGAAGTTAGTACCTTTTCCTTTGCTTAATATTATTACTATCATATCAAAACTCCTTTATTAAGCTCATAATTCTCACAGTTATTGTTGTTGTTACCGTTTTTTTTTACTTTTAAACTGGCCAAAATTAGTTTCATAAAAATACCATTGCCTTTAGCATTGTCTCAGGAAGCTATAATGTCTTTCTATAGCTGTGAAGTTTTTAGAAACGTTTATTATGGCAGTGGTATTATGTTTTCTTTCTATTAAACTTGGCTATACACTTCACAGTTTTATACAGTAATACATGCAGAGTCATGCAAAATCAGAGACCACCAATCATTTACTCCATTTCCAGCCAAAACAGTCCTTAAAGGGTATAAGGTATTGATTTTGTTATTGAAGGTTAAAGGTGCCACATGCTTGATCGAGTATCGGGTGGAACAACTTCTAATCCAACTCATAAGACCTAATATTTCACTTTATAGGATATGGAGATCTCTGTCCATGAACTAAGGACCATTCTCAATAGAGTCGTGTCAAGACGTAAGCCTCACCTCCTTTTTTAAAACATTGTGAATTTCAGCTTTATTTCCGGGTATTTCTGGGCATAAGGGCTGTTTGTTTTGGAATTATTATTTATCTATTTATTTATTTATTTATTTATTTACTCAGACAAAGACCTGAAGACAGATGGCTTTAGCATGGAGTCGTGCAGGACCATGGTCAATCTCATGGATGTATCCTTCCAATAACATTCTTCCTGCAGTCAATCTGCTAGGGCACACGTTTTAAATCCACCATCAGTTCTTCTTATCTGGTTGTTTTCTCTAACACCCTCGCTCTGCAGAAAGATGGCAGTGCACGCCTGGGCTTGGTGGAATTTCAGATCCTGTGGAACAAGATCAGAAAATGGCTGGTGAGTGGAAAGAACAATGAGTACTTTCTGACACACATTCTGATCTTTTACTCGATATCCTGATAAGTCGTTGAGTGAAAACCATTCAGTGGAGGCTTCAACTGTTAACCAGGCATTGACGTGTGTGTTGCTATAGATAACCAGTTGCAAACACTGGTATATAAGTATATAAGATCATTTGTGAAGTACT
Source organism: Prochilodus magdalenae (assembly GCA_024036415.1). Classification (NCBI taxonomy): domain Eukaryota; kingdom Metazoa; phylum Chordata; class Actinopteri; order Characiformes; family Prochilodontidae; genus Prochilodus; species Prochilodus magdalenae. The sequence goes on along the minus strand of JAMWET010004899.1, from coordinate 323,686 downwards.
GCTAGAGGTGCAGGTGGTTCACTGCATTTAGAGTACACTTAAAAGCTTACACTATTCGACCTAATATTTATACAGGTGTGGGCACCCCTGGCCAGGCTAAAAGCTGACCTGTGCAAAAGTTATGGCACATTTTGTATTTTCAGTCCCAGTTTAATAAATTCATTAGGTAAAAAACTGTGCACTAAATATAATTTGACCTTTTGCATATGACTGTATTATATTATCATGTAACAGATACATGAATTTAATAATCCAGTCTTTCTCAGCTGGGCTAATTATAAAACAGTCTCTGGGGCTCCACTAGGTAGCAAATTAAAATGTTTTAATTTTGTTCCATTCTGTTGCTGCTACACAATTTTGCCACCTTAATACATTTCATTATCATTTCTGACGTCTATTTGCACAAAGCTCAAGGGAAAACACCGTTTCAGCTTAATCACTATGTTTTGCATATGTAGCGTATGGACGATTACCAAAGACAATGATCTGGTGTATTTTCATATGCTTAGTTGTAGAACAGGAAGCCTGTTAGAATTGAATGAAGCCGATGAGCACTGGTGCTGGATCAGCTGCCCGTCACGTCTAATATAAATGTGTTAAAGTCAACACATTTTAAAAGTAGTGTTGTTTTACCGTTCTCTATGAACTAAGAACTGTGGTTGTAAATACACAACAGTACATTATGTTTTACCTTGTAAATCACTTGTTTTTATTTTTAATTCCATTTCATATAGGTCATCTACAGACAGTTTGACCTTGATAAGTCAGGGACCATGAGCTCTTATGAGATGCGCCTTGCTGTAGAATCAGCAGGTAAGGCTAATTCCATCAAGAACATTCAAACCCTCAATTTCATAAAAGTTGGTATAGTAAGGGAAATGCAAATACAGACAGTGATTGGTAGATCCACTTTGACCTGTATTTAAAACAGTAAAAAGACGAGATCATTTTTAATCAGCTTTTTGTTTTTTGTAAATCTGTCGGTCTGTATTTTCACTTGTATGTAGGCCCATTCTAAAATCCATGTTACAAAGAGGCAGTTTAAGACTAGCAATGTTCTTAACCTCATGCTTGAGGGTGGAAGACGCACACAGGCCTAGGAGAAATGTGTACAGTGTTGAATGTGAATTGTCGTCTGAGAACAGCTTTCAGACTGTTCATGGGAAAACGCATGTTGTGTGCTCTGGACCAAAAAAAGAACAGGACCCTTCACACTGTTACCAGTGTAAAATCAAAAGTCCGTCATGATGTGGGGATGTGTTAATGCCGATGGTGTAGGTGAACCGCACATTTATGAAAGCACTATGAATGCTGAAAGATATAGACACATTTTAAATCGACATATGCCGCTTCAAAGACGTCTTTATTGGGGACACCCATGCCTACATGCTGGAGGCTCCCAGCGTTCAATGAGCAGAAGGCAGGAAACACCCTGGACAGGCAGCCAATTCATCACAGAAGCCTTGTTCTGTTCGTGTTATAACAGCAAGGCTGTGTAATCAGAGAGTGCTGATAGACTGGCCTGCCTGTAATCCAGACCTGTCTTCCATTAAAAAGCTATGAAGTACAGAATACAACAATAAAGGCCTAGTATCATCAAACTTGGAGTCAGTGTATATTTACAGACCTAATTTGATATAGGTCAGTCAGAATCCACTAATCCCTGCTTTTTGTTTTCATTAGCTTTTCACAGAGGTTTATAAAAATACACAAACCCAAGTCATTAAGCCTTGTGTAATTACTGCTGCTTCCTGTTTTCATCTTGTTTAGGCTTCAAGCTCAACAACAGACTGAACCAGATCCTTGTTGCCAGATATGCTGAGAATGAAGCCATCGATTTTGACAACTTCATCTGTTGCTTGGTTAAACTGGAGGCCATGTTCAGTATGTCTCTTTCAGTGCATTAGACTATTTAACCAATTCGGGGTCCAGGTCCAGAAGTGTCAGTCCTGCACAGTTTAATATCTTAAATGCTTAATTCCCTGCTGCACAGTGTAGTAATTGTCATCGTGATATTGGCCTTTGCAGTATCAGTATAAGCTGGAAGCTGGAAATCAAACGTTTATTTGCAGAAATCAGATTTAATGTATTTGTTTGCTGTCCAGACCATCAAAGTACAATCTGGATATGCCAAAAATTCAGATTTGGGCCAGCAGTCTGAACAAGGTGGTTTGAAATTTTTTAAATGGTATTTTCACAGATGTGTCTCAGTGGTGACGCTATGGGTGCTCAGATCGGATCTCGCACCATTTTCCTTTTACTTGCAAAGTGATAATTGACAGTGATGTCAAATACATCTGTTCTAAATCTGGGTTTGAAATTGTGTCACCAGTGTAGTTACTGTCGTTACCACAGTAAGCCATGCAGATAAATCAGTGATGTCTGGACACAAATCTGATCTAATCACTTAAACAGTTTTACCTTCTTAGAAGTTCTGATTTAAGAAACTAATCTGCAGTCACTCTGCCCAGCGTTGATGTTACTTGTCTACCCTTTCTTTTAGGATCGTTCAAGCAGCTGGACAAGGAGGGGTCAGGAGATGTTGAGATGAACATAACAGAAGTAATTTCCCTTTTACTGTGTTTTTATTCAGAGTGTAGCTTCTTTATGCTTTTCCTGTGCTGACCAATTCTTCTAACATCCCTCTCTCTCCTCCGCTTTTTCTGTTTAGTGGCTGTACATTACCATGTGTGGTTGAGGAGGACCACCAATGAAGATGCTGCAGCACAAGAATGACAGTTCTGCAAAGTGCCTCACTGCTGAAGCCATAAGCCTCAAAGCTGTGCTGTTTCTCCATATAATCATTGTGACTCCTATACCTCCAAAAACTGATCAATGCTGTCTTTTATATACACTAAGTTGCCTGTTTATTAGGTACACCGACATAATACCCACATTCATTGGCCATTTTATTAGAAACCACTGAGTAGGGTTACAGTAACTGACTGTAGACCATCTGTTTCTGCATGGATCATTAACCCACCCACTACCCCAGATGATGATAGGACCACTCTGCAGATATTGTTTTACAAGTCTCCGTCTGTCCAGGGTCGAGAAAGATCCACCAATCAAAAATATCCAGCCAACTATGGTCCTATTGTCACAGGCAGCGTGTTTCACAAGTGTGTCTAAACCCAGCAGCACTTGCTAATATGCCTCAGTCGTGTCTGTGTCACCGCTGTAAACTATGCACCACCAGAAGGACGCTGCTCAGTAATTGTACATCTGCACAGTGCTGAATAAGATGAGAAAATGGACAAAGACTGTAGATACAGGATATGTGTACATAAACTGTCAACTCAGTGTACTGTGTACACCCAGTCATGTTTAGTGTCAGGTATTCCAGTCGTTGAAGTCCACCGCACTACACATGCAAACCCTTGGTCATAGAAAAAAGGTTCATAAACTAACCTGTCTGTAGGTGAGCCGGAAGGCTTAATCCCCCATAAGAACATTTTAGTGATTTTAACATGAGAACAAACTGTTCTGAGGCAACCTGAGAACCTTAAATACAGGGAAACAGGTATTCACTGTAGACCGACTGAGTTTAAAGGGACCTATATGTCGATATCAGGGTTCATCGTTGTATTTTTGGGGTCTACTAGAACAGATTCACGTGCTTTAATTTTCCCTAAAGACATCTATATTCACCCTCTGCCTGAAACACTCTGTCATAACCCCAACTCTGGGTGAGCCCAGTGCGCTGTTATTGGACATACAGGTGACCAATAAGGATTGTGTTATGAGATGATGTCACCATGTCACAGAAAAAAGGGCCGGAAATCCAACAAGGCGTTTCAGGCAGTTGAGAAAAGTGCTGTGGGGGAGAGTTTCACCCACTGACGTGACCTTTAGTAGGTCAATTATTAACCCTAGTGTGCATAACCTCACCCATGACCCCCCCCATGATCAGGGTGTTATTTTACTCCAGATAAAATAAAAAAACAGCCCTCATGCCATAAATATGCACTGGTTTTAAAGGGTGGAGGACAAACAACACAAATCTGCTGCCATGACTTGTTGAAATTTAACTGAACTGAGTGGAACATGTAATCAGGCATGCAGTGCAACTTATGCATAAGGTAGAGACCATGTACACAACCTATAGACCGCATGCTTAGGCTCGTCCACTGGTTTCATACATGGCATGCAGACAGAATGTGTTTGACGTTCACCTGAAACTGGCACAAAAGTACATCAAGCCCCGTGTGTAGGTCATTTGAGACCCCCTCAACACTTACTGTTTGCATGTATATGTGCTGTTTTACAGTTAAGTGGACTTTTAAGACTGCACTCATCTGCTCTGTACTGACCAATCAACAACACATGATTGTTCTTTGCTGTCCGCCACATTTTTAATTTGTTTAACGTGATTCAGAAAGAAGGGATTTAAGAGTCTCACTCTACCAGACTGAGGTCTTTGAAAGTCTGTTTGCCTGTGGTCATGTCTTTGAGAGATAACCAGCATGGACGAAGTTCCTGTAGTGAATAGCTCTACACTGATGAAGTTTGCTTGAATGTTTTTCTTACTGTAATTGAGCCACTGCACATTAACATACAGAGAGCACTAACACACTTGTCGATGCAAAGCTTGTTGGATGTCAGATACCTAGGAGACTGTATGTAGATCAATATTTGTGAAATAGGTCTAATAATTCACTGTAGTGGATGAATAAAGATCTAAGTCTACCGAACAGCAGCGGTGTGCATGATCTGTTCCGTTCCATTCAGGTTTTGGTGAGGGTGATGCTATTTGCCTGCCAAGATGCATGACACACATGACTTATAAACAATTTGTTTATCGCAAGTGATCCTTTAATAAGGAACTCAAGAACGATTAGTACAGTCTGGCTTCTCAATAACCTGGTCATAATAAACAGCACAAACCTAAACAAATCGCTGTGCGATGGCTAATATCTTGGAATAGTCCCCATCCATTTTGCGCAGGTGTGTGGGTATGGGAGCCTTAATCCGAGTTCCTGTGGGGTTCCCATTTTCTTCTACCAAAACAACATTGTTCGAATCGAAGCGAGGCGTCATTCGTTCTCCAGGCATTTTATGTCCCACGATCAGTGCTTTCTTTTTCTGTCCCTTGATGGCCAATAAGACCATATCGCCCACTTTACCCACTCCGTTCTTGGTGTACACATGAATAACTTTAGCAGGGCGGTGATAGGGGGTGTTTCCGAGAGTGCTGTTGTCCACCACTCTTACTCGTGTCAGCTTCTGGATAGCTGCCACAGCTGCTGAAACACTAAAGAAACAAAAACATGTTGCATGAACTAGCAAGAAGACAAAATTCCACACACCATATAGGACACGCCAAAACTGCAGCGTTGCATGAAACCCTTAAATTGAAGAATACAATAAGAATTGTGTCATGCTGTGACATTACCGTGTAACTGAGAAAAGAGCTGGAATTCCAATGAGGCATTTTAGGCAGCTGAGAAAAGTAGTTTCTATGGGAGAGTCTCTCCCTTTATGTGTGTACTTTGGGCTGTATAACTTTACATGTGGTTACATGCACAATATGGTACAATACACTACAGGAAAGTAAAACCGGCAAAGCATAATAACTTTACTAACTAATATAATGATGTCTTCATGGGTCACATCTAGTCAGAGGTATTTTATTAATAATTTAGTACTAAGGCTTGTTTTAATAATAACTTAATCACGTCACATATTGTTACTGTGATGTCTGATACCTTTATCAAGCATAGCATTTTATGTCAACAAGGTACAGCCCTGATACAAAGCCACTTAGCAGATAAAAAAACAAACTTCTCAAGATGACAAATTCTCACGGGTTTGAGCAGTCTCGCTAAGAGACAACAAAACTGGCACTGTAAAGCAATAAGCCACGGCATTGTGTCCTGTGTTAGTTGACTGACTGACGGTCATAATAATGTCATAATAATGTGACTGGGTAATAATAATAACAGACTTTGTAATATAAATATAAAATAAATATAATATAAACATATTTTTACTTAACATCATTTGACAAGGGGTTTTCAAACTTCTGCAATTAACTGTATTTTATGAACTTGTGTAGTAGTGTGAACAGCTGGTTCACTATGACAGAAATGAGTTTGGTTCATTAAGGAACAGTTTATGAAAACACTAATAGCACCTGAAAGCGTCATACATGCAACATCAGGCAAACAGGGGGATATATTTCAGTCTGTTGCAGTTCTGGTGAGCTCATGGTTTTAGGCATTACCACATCGAAATCAACAGGCAACTTCATTACAGTCATAAAAATGATGTACTACCTGAAAGATCTGCAGGGCGCTGCTGCTGGGATCTTCGAAAGCATCCTCAGTGAGAAGGCCATGTTGATCTGTCAAGACAGGCATTGCATTGCATATCATGAATCTGGTCTTGATTAGCCTGGCACTAGGGAGCCTATTACATCTGGGGTTGGAATTCAGTAGATCACAGTTGCTTCTGCTGTTTTATATATTAAGATGGGAGCAATGGCAAAATCCATGACACTGAGTCCCTGTCAATCATGTGTGCCTGCGATATAATGAGTCACAGCAAGAATATTTTCTCTGGAGGCTTCATGACTTCATCAAATTAAAGATAATGTTTCTCTCCTATTGTGCAAGTTCAAATCTTGCTCCATCTATTCGTTCATTCACTGTCAGGGTGTCTGGATCTTATAATAAGACTTCTATATCAGTGCTACCAAACCCTGGTCCTGAAAGTCGTCCCCTGCCCTTAGTGATATCCTTGCTCTAATACACCCACTCCAAACCAGCAAAGGCTTGTTAATGAGCTGGGGAGTTGGATCAGATGTGTTGGGTGCAGAGAAAGCACTAATATGTGCAGAGCAATAGGATTCCAGGACCTCTATAGGCAGGACGACACTGATCTACAAAGAACTCTGTATGTAATGTGGAATTCCAGTCTCAAATATTACTTGTAGTGTATACTATTCTGTACTAACGCACTGTATCTCTTAACATCAGTTTGATAGAATTCAACTTTTTATATCCTTCCACCAAAGTTCTTCTACTACAGTAACCAGCATGCAGGCTTATGACCAATGAGGGACGTACCCAGCTGCCATAAATTTTGCATTTATGCAAAGGCTAATAAATACATAAACACAAACTTGCCCGGCTTAACAGTAGTAGCCTGCCCTATGAATCCAGCCGAGAGCACTTATTAAATAGTTTGTTCCACCTTTAAGATTTGAAGGTGGGTTTTTTCAAACCTAGAAGATCTCACATGCAGGACTACTGATGTATCACTGTACGAGAATAATAGGCCTGTTTACAACAGAGGTGCAGAGTACTCCTTTACAAGTCCCTGCACCATCTCCTGTGTATGGAAGCTTGATTCTGCCACTGGAAAAATGTATACAGCCATTTATAAAGTCATAACAATGAGAAGATTTATTTCCATACTTTCTTAAAACTGATAAACTTCTCATTATTATGAGACACTGAGACATTATTATGAGATACTAAATCATAACCAAGACTAAATCATCTAACTATGAGATATTAATTCATAACTGAGATAGAATCTCATTATTATGAGACACTGAGACATTATTATGAGATACTAAATCATAACCAAGACTGAATCTCCTAACTATGAGATATTAATTCATAACTGAGATAGAATCTCATTATTATGAGACACTGAGACATTATTATGAGATACTAAATCATAACCAAGACTAAATCATCTAACTATGAGATATTAATTCATAACTGAAATAGAATCTCATTATTGAGAGAAAGCAAGTAATTATTATGAGATATTAAGTCACTGTTATGAGATCCTATGTCACAGAGCTGGGCAATATGAGGATGTCATTATCACTATGATCAATTATTTCACCGTACACGTTTCTGAGCGTGTCATGGATATCGTCAGTACAGTACAGTAACAACATTGACTAAATACATGTTTCATTACAAGGTCAGCATAATTAGGCCTGTTTAACTAGAGTTCTTACTGGTTCGATTCTGTCTGTTCCCACAAGCAAAAATCCGAAAAGTAATTATTATGACATTAACAGTGTAATATAAAAATGTCTAAAAGTATCATGTATTTTTTGCCCACATTAGATATATTTACCCACTGCTATAATGAGACAGAATGTTTTATTAAGAATCTCTTTAAATCTCTTACATATACATTTATTTATTGATCGAGGCGAGATACACTACAATCTACAGGCTACTAGAGGTCATTACTGTGTTCATTCATTCCCAACACATTGTTCATTCAGCTGGCGCCTGGACACGGATAACTTCATCGCTTGAGCTTTATTATATAATAATAATAATAATAATAATAACAATAATACAAAACTGTTTGAAGTTTCACTCAGTGAAGCATGCAATAAGCACTAGTGGGTAGTGTGGTAAGTCGAGCTAATGAGCTAATATTACGGTTAATTCTAAGATAAATTAGTGAAGTTGATTAGTTTTCAAAGCTTTGTGTTAAATGAAGGTCAGGCATCATTCACAAGCCGACACCATAACCTACCCACAAACACAGGATGCACGCTACCATAAATTAGCTACACCTGCTAACTAGCTAAAGGGAGAAATGGACATACTGGACCCAGAGGCCACCTTCAAAGCATATAACAGTCCTTCTTACAGCACGGATAAATACCTTGGTTATGAACTAGCTAGATGAGTTCCACTTCCTAAGCATTACAAGCGCAGTCAAAGACACCACATGAAGTTTCCCATGTCACGTTTTGCCTCTTTACGTTAGCGGTCACAGCAACGTGAAGCCTGAGCTCAGGGAAACAGACCTCAGCTCGCAGTCAGCCATGTATTTCAAAGTAAAAGTCCGGCCACTTTTTCAGTGTTAAAGCAAAAAATAATTCTTTCTTTGTTAAAGAATTATTAACAGTATGAATTTTGACAACTATGTAGAATAATCATCTAAAAAAAAAACAACAAAAAAATGTTTCGTTTTGAGACAAAAATACATGATATAGATTAAACCGTTAAAAAAATCAAGAAGGGATATTCAAATTAAACTGATTATATGAGGCTACTGTTAAGACATAAGTCTACCATCGAACATATAATCAACGTGAAAAGGAAACTGTCAAAAATGATTATAACATGCTATCCAGCACCAAAAATGGTTATTTTTAATGTTATATACAGCACCATGCACAACACGTTCTCCTTCACAGGAACCATTTCACCATGCAGAAAACCATATACAGCTGTATATAGAACTCGTGGTTCTGTATAGAACTAGTTCAGATTTAGCAGGGCAGAAATTGCACAAACATGCTTAGGTGCATAGCAAAGGGGGACTCTTCAGTACGACCCATTCCACTGTCAGTGTTTGACTATTCAAAATGGCAGTCTATGTACGACTCACATACTAAAGCTGCCTAAAAGTAGTATTTAGTATGCAGTATGCAACCAAACTGAAAATCTGTAGTGCACTGAAGATAACCAGATAGTGTTCTACTCCAGTCAGAGGTTCTACAAAACAGGGGGAGCTATCTTTATGGTGTAATGCATCCCATCATGCACCCCGGCCTCACCAGTATAAATGTGGGTGTAGTGATTGTAGTGGAGTATGTTTTCAAGGTCTGAAGATCAATAAAAGATGAACTTGCTTTAAAGGCTCAATTTCAGAGTGAAATAGCAGAGGGTAGCTAACAGCTAGGCTAAACGTATATCAGGTGAACTGAGCAGCGTTAGCAGCAGCTAGCTCTGAACAATGGATACAGTAATAACAGCTTATGTCAAAACTTGTTAATGAGTAATGGACGTGGCTGAAAGACCTGAACTTAATATGATCTACATCCCTTAGACCGTATAACGTATATGAATTAAGTGTGAGTTAATGTGAGTAACTGATTCCCAAAAATTTCCTAGCAATGCAAAACGTGTGCAGGCCTGTCCCTAAAGGCCCCCAAATCCCTCAGTCTGTATCAGCGTGCTCCACGACAAAGGCCACACTACGAGTGCACAGAGGGCACTCAAGACCACCCTTCTGAATGAAAAAAGAAAGAGAGAAATCAGACACCCGGCTGCCTGGTGTTCCTCGCAGGAACGTGGAAATGCAGCAAACTCTAAGGGAGTTCCCGGATGAGGATTAGGGCTAAATGGTGCCAATGGTGAATCTCTTTTGGAAATGATTTTTAGTCCGGGGTTAGTCTTAATCAGAGTCTGGGAATCAGGCCCTGAGTGATTTAGTGAAGTGAGATGATCAACTTTGGCTGTCTATAACCATTTCATAGCTTTCTGTAGGGAGCTCTTAGAGGTATTAAGCTCTGAAGATGTCTGGTTCCCATCACCAACACTGTGAAGTTTCTCTGGAGTGGAGTATTCACTCAAAACGACTTTATTTACATAGAGAACATATTTGTGAACACATGAACTGAATTTAAATAGTTTTAGCTGTTTGCACTATGCAAATAAAAGCTGTTCAGCAACAAATTAACAACAAACAAACAAAAAAATATATATGTATATTATAACCACTCTGGGGAGATTTGATGGAGTTAATTCTGCCATTTGTATAAGCATCATCAGCATTGCAGATAAACAATCTAAAGATAATCTGAAATTCACCAGAGGTTTTGGAAAGTAAATAAAATGGCTATATTTGAGTTTTAGACATGGTTACTCCTGGTTCCTATCACCACCACTGTAAAGAAATCTGAGTCAGCAGGTTTCTCTATAATTAACAATTTCACCTTAAGCCACTCTGAACGATTTTACATCTTAACCATTGATTTTCTGAGGAAAAATAGTCAAATAAATAAATATGTTAATTTACTAAATACCTTTAAATAATAGAAAGTAATTAATAATAAGAAATTAAATACAAAATGGATAAATCATAAAATAAATTAAATAAAACATTTTATCCATCTAGCTTGAATTTTTCCTGTCCCCAGCTCTTAAGTGAGCACTGCTAGTCCTGTGCATCAGGTTCCTAAATGCACTGTGTAACACACAATTACAGGGGACGCAGGCTTGTAATGAATACTGGAAATATTGGTTAAAAAAGGAGAGCTGTTCTTCTTTCTGCCATGCTGGGGGACATTCTGCAGCTCACAGAGTGGGTGTGACTGAAAGCCAGAAGACCTGTCACTCCAACCAAAAATCAGCTGCACAACAGACCCTTAAAGGAGAAGTCCACCAATCTTCAAAATTCCTGCACAAAATTTGTGAAAATCTGATAAATCTGAGATATATAAAGTCTTTTAAAGTGTTTGGATGTGAGGTGGTAGAGAAACAATGTCTACAACACACATACATGTACTATTCAAAACCACCAGTGAACCTTCTTCAATCTGAAAAGAAAAGATTTTCTTTAAGGACAATTTGGTCGTACAACACCGGTATCAGGTATCTAAAATACATTTTAGACAAAACCTTTATCACAAAACTAATGGAAAACAAAGTCTCAGACATCAGGCAGCACATAGCATCTAGCATGTAGTGGCTGTCTGTAAAGGAGCTTTTAGAAACAGACATCTGGTTCCATTAAGAACCACTGTTAACATTTCACACCCAACCTGAACTCAGAATGACACAACCCCACAACCCCACAACACACACACACACACACACGCACACACACACATATATATATATATATATATATATATATATATATATATATATATATATATATATATATATATATATATATACACATATATACATACATAAATACACATACACACATATATACATACATAAATACACACATAAACAAACAAACCAAAACTATAAACGTTATAAAATAAAACATCATAAGAAAAAACATTCCCAAAAAAGACTTGGAAAACGTTCTGGTTTCATTGATTTACATTAAAAGTACATTACAAGTTAATTTACAAAGTCATTTTCTCATCATAAAGGTCACAGGTTTTGTTCTGACAACATACAATAATAATAATAATAATAATAATAACAGTAACATTTATTATTATAATGTTTATTGTTATTATTACTATTATTATTTATCATTATTATTATTGTTTCTATTGTGTTATAGTTGTATTTATAATTTTTCTTGCCAAATCAACTGCCTATCATAACACAGACCACACACACACAAACATATCCATCCATCCATACACACACACTTCCGGGACAGGCCGGGTATCTTTCCCTGCCATCTGAGGAGACACAGGGCGAGGAAGGAGGGGAGGTTCTCCTGCACAGACATGTTCAGCAGCCGCAGCAGTGAAGTACCCAAGTGAAGAGCGCGTCCTTCTTCTCAAGAGCACAATAGGAGAGCGGACTCTGCGCCCTCAAGAACTTGAGAGAAAGCAGCAGGAGTTTCTTCTGGAGGTGTGACGTGACGGGCAGTGTCAGTTTCTGCTGCCCCCTAAAACCACACACTACAGCACACACACACAATCACACTACAGCACACACACTGTGCCGTTGGAGCGATTAGGCCAGTAACGCCAGTTAGCCAGCAGCTCGCTAGCTGTTTGAACCAGCGCTAGCCTAAAGCGTCCTGGCCGCGGCTGTCTGTCTTTTGTGGGATTCGGAGTGACACTGCGCTTTTCTGGACAGCCCTGGACCCGGCCGTGTGATCCAGACGGAGAGCGAGAAGAGGTAAAACCGACACTTCCAGCCTAGAAAAGTTGCTCCTCCGTGCTCGAGGTGGGCGGTTATGGATTTATGGCTGGGTAGCTGGCTTATCCGCTGGGGTTTTTTTTAAACGTACTTCATATTCTTCCTTAGCCTAGCCAGCTAGCTATTTTTATATTCCAGCTGCTGTAACTAAGCTAGCTTAGCTAACTACACCAGCGGCTAATAATAGTTACAAACATGACTGAGTGAGAAGGTGGATAGTCATGTTTGTGGTGTAGTTATTCCTGTTCGGGTAATTTAAGAGCTCTTTTGGGTTCTGCTGGGCCGGTTGGGGAAGTTCTTCCCCGGTTTCAGTGGGAAGCTGATTGGTTTTCCAAAGCAGTCCCAGTCAAGCTTCAGACATGCTAACGGGCTATATTTAGCCAACCGTTCGCGCACAGCTAATGTTAGCCACTGGCGTGTGATATGACAGTTTTAAGTGCTCTCTTTGTGAAGCGGTCTAATAAAGAAGAAATGGCCATACCACGTTAGTTAAGCAGAGCCGTCAGGAGTGAAAGTAACGTCCTTAACCTCGGGCTATAAGAGCCCCGCCTGGAGTTTTTCCACCCTTCACTTTTTTTCAGCCCAAGTTACTTACATTAATGTATGTGTTTACATACGGCCGTGCCAACATGTGCCCAGCTCAGTAATCCGGAGATAAACGCTGGAGTCATTTCAGGGATCTTCTGGTTTGGAGAACAGCGTGACAGTATGTGCGACATGTTGCTCCACTAAAGGGGAACTCCACCCATGTTTCAGAATTTCTGTCTTCTTAAACTGATCTCATTCAGGGTTTCCTTGATGGGAAAGGTTCTGTCTAGAAGGAAGGTGGTGGTGGTGATATGAACCAGACGTCAGACCCTAAAGGCTTTGTTCAGACTGCTAGCCCAAATCCAAGTTAAGTCTGATAATCTGGACAGCAGAAAACCTCATTAAATTAGTTTTTTTGCTAATCAGACCCAAAAACACGTTTTGGTGGTGGTTTGAAACGTGCTGCCAATCTGAACACACCGGCTACTCACATCGGGTCTCAGACGCTGTGGTCAGACTGCAGACAAATCTGAACTCTTTCTCACGTCGGATCTTTTGGTGACCGCTGGGTGTGCTCTTATTTGCAAGTGATCAGATCGGATTTGAGTGTCCAGACCTCACCAACCCGTCTGCATGGTTTGCTGTGGTTTCGACGTAAGATACGTAGGAAATCCCAGAATTCCTGTCATTCTGGATTTGATACCGCTGTTGTCATGTTGAAAGTGGCCAAAAAGACAGATCCTAGTGTCTAGACTCGGATACTTCTGTGCAGACCTGACTGGAATCTCGTTTTAAACCACATCCAGTTGCTCCAAATGGTTTGGACTGGATTTACAATGACATGACAAACAGCAACAGAGTCAAATCCAGAATATAAAAGTGTTCATGCCTAAATCCAATAGGTAGGAGATGTCTGGACACACAAATCCAATCTGACCACTATACAGCTGAAATAACGTGTTTACATACAGACGAGGCACAGTAGGAAATACATGTGTCCAGCACAGTAATGGCAATGTTATACGGAGCAAATCCCAGAATTCCTGTCACTCTGGGTTTGACATCCCTGTTGTTTGTCGTGTTGTAAGTGACGAAAAAGACACTTGGGAATCTGGCCAAAGTGTCTAGACTGGGATGCTTCTGCGCAAACCAGATCTCATTTCAAACCCCCTCCAACAAATATGACAAACAGCGCCAGTGTCAAGTCCAGATTATACGAAGTGTTGATGCCTAAGTGTGGTAAGTTGTAGATTCCTGAACATACAAATCCAGCCTGACCACTAAACAGTTATTTACGTGTTATGCATAGCGAATCCCAGCCCTCCTGTCACACTGGATTTGACATCGCTCTTGTTTGTTGTGTTGCAAGTGACGAAAAAGACACTTGGAAATCTGACTTGAGTGGCCAGAGCGTCTAGACTGGGATTGCATCTGTGCAAGCCTGATTGGAATTGCATTTCAAACCACCTCCGAAAGCGGTTTGGACTTGCAAGCAACGTGACGGCAGTGCTGCATCCAGATTATTGGAAGTGCTGACATCTACATCAGATGGGTCATTGATTCCTGGACGCACATGTCTGATATGATTACTGAATATCTGAAATAACAGTGCGGACAGTCACCACCTCATAAGATCTGATTTGAGAAGTGAATCTGGTTTGCCGTCAGAACGTATCTTAAAAACGACCTTATTATGAAATGGTTGAGAATGTCTTATCTGATGCCTGTGAAGCTTTGTTTTATGGCTTTATGAGCGTTTTGACGTAAAGCATAGATAGTGGGAAGATTCATACAGGCTGTTGTGAGGCAAAATGGTCAGATCAAACTTTCTTGTCCCCCCAGATTGACCCCTATTTTACCGTTATTGATCGAACATGCATTCTGAGAAAACTTAAAGGGCACCACTGTAAAGAAATCACAACTGTTGTGCTTCCCGATCAATCACCATCAAACAGCTTTAAACCAAAATTTAAAGACTCTTTGAAGTTGCCCTTTCATTTTAAAGCTGCCAGCCTTGTAAATGATTCTTAGCCTTGATGCTACAGTGGGCGGTTCATTAAATAAAGATATTCAGAGCTGTTTAAGCGAATCCCATCGCTGATCATTAGGACTTTTTTAGTAAAAGGTTTCAAACATGAGAGCATTGCTGATTGCTGGCTTTGGAAAAGGAAACACACGTAAAACTATGTACAACTGTCGTCATATTTGTTTTTTTGTCCTGTAGGGCTCACGCTGGCATTGGCGCTGGCGTCTGGCCCTGGCGAATGCCACACAGTTGATTAATAATGTACATATAGCAGGCCTCTCTCATTCAGAGAGGCAGATGCTGGTTGCAGGCACAGCCCCCCCACCCCCCATTTACTCAAGTGCTTCCAGAGAGCAGTTGTATCAGCAGTACGTTATGAGCTGTGATGGGCTTTTTGTTTCAGAGCCAGGTTTTCCGACCACTAGCCCTCCTTCTCAGGGTGGTGTAGGAATAAAGCAGGGTTTTGCAATGCTAGGATTCAGTGCTAATGAAAGTAAAGCCACCAAAAATGAATTGGCTGCTAATTAATTATTCACATCGTTTAAATTCTTCAGTTTAATTGTTGCCTGTGAATGGGAAGAGCTATAACAATACAGTATGTGGCCATGTTTAAGCAAACTGAGTTGCTTTTCACCCAGATTACCACTATTACCACTTACCACTAGATTACCACCACAGATTACACAAGTGAGTAATAAGCGGTAGCTAAAATAAGTGATAATAATAATAATACATATGTGGGTAAACCTTAAAGCTCTTCTAACTAGAGCTGAAAGACTAATTGATTTTATGTTGAAATGCCTTAAGCATGGAATATAAACATATGAGACCATGTAAACTGCCTGTGGAATAGTTAGACCAATCAGAAGCAGCCAAACCACAAACCACTATGTTGTGGCATCACAACCGCAGCTAACTGAGAAAGGGGATGCTCTGGGTGTGTTGACCAAATAACAGAGCTGAACTTCAGTTTACAGAAAACAATATCAGTTTAAATCATAGTTGCAATACTGATCAGAAAAAATCTCCTTTATATCGTTGCTGTCCAAAGAAAAACAGGTATCTCCAAAATGGCATCTTTACAGGAGAGGCCAAAAACCTCACTTAATTTGTATGGAAGTCAATGGAACCAGACGTCTTTCCAAGCAGTTTTGAGCCATTCATGTTGGTTCATTCTTCATGAAATTCACACACAGTGTAAACATCAGCTCATGTGTTCAAATAAGGCATGAAAGTAAAAATCAACAAAAATGGAGATACATGTTTTTCTTTGGACAGCAACGATATACTAAAAAATAAAATGTATTATACTATTAGATAATATAAATTTCACTATTAGATATTCTTCCAACCCTAGCATGCTAATTCATAAGACGAACCACGTATGAACCACGTAATGTTAAATTCTGCTATCAGACCGTTGTGTACGACTATAGTCTGTGAACACATAGCTGTTATATTCAAAAAGATTTCAGAGACTCTAAAACTCCAGCATAGAGAGTGAAAATTGTCATTTGCATGCCTCAGTTGTCCATGTCAGAATCAGGGCATGCTATAAAGGTGACGAACAGTTTTTACTTTCTATGCTGGTTTTTTCATTACATTTCTATGGCAAGCATAATGCCAGTTAACATTAGCCTGTCAATAGAAATTTCTGTGTCATATTAGCTTGATGCTAATATTACTTAGAAGTTCCTATTGGCAGGCTAATGTAAATAAGCATTATGCTTGCTGTAGAAATGTAATGAAACATTGGATTCTGGATTCAGTGTGTCTGTATTAAGGGTGGACTGGTATATTTAGGGTGGATGACGACACATTCCTAATGTTTTACGAACATTGTGTGCACAGTTTTTACTTGTTGACGCTGCTTACTCATCACTTAATTGTCCCTGAAGCGTTCCAAAAACGGTTTAACCATTGCCCTGTGTGTTATTTTCGTTGTCCTGGGTTGGACTGGAGCCCTGAGCATGTTTTCCTCTCTGATGGTTGGAGGTAATGTACTTCAGTAGAGAGCTGGAGTCATATAAATGACTAAATGATCTTTCGTATCAGGAAAATGCCCTCAGATTTGACCTCTGTTTTCTAAATTTGAGTTACTGAGACTGAACCGTATATAGTATCACAGTAAACTGCTTCTGATTGTGCTGTGGATATTGTTAGTACTTGAACAGTTTTCAGCTATAATTTAATAGTGTGGTTAGTTATGTGTAGTAGGATTTATTTTAGCACGGTATTTTAAATGTTAAATACAAATGGTAGCATTTGTAGTTTGAATTTGTTGTTTTTATTTTTTTTAATTTAATGCTATTTTGTAACAACTGGTCTGATAAAAATCTGTATTGCAACTTTTAGTGTATTGTGAAATCTTACTGTAAGTATCGTGGTGTGGCATTTTTGCTATGGTGCCTAGCTCTGGTTTTGAGTTCTTTAGGTGTCTGTTTGAATAGGACACTATGAAATGCTGCCTTCTTTGTCGGATCGTAAAGTAGACGTATTGACGTTCATCATATAAAATATGGGAACATCATCTTTTTTAGTTATTGTTGATGAAATGTCTTGTTTACATTTACATGTATATTTATGGCTTTTAGCAGATGTTCTTATCAAGAGCAACTTTAACACTAAGTGGTTAGTGTTCAGTCAGAGAATGTGTCCTAGCTAGTGCAAATAGGTTACAGTCTAAATTCTTCTTGAGTTCAGGCGCTGCCTGAACAAGGGCCAGAGCTGATACCTAGAAAGAAGAATACAGAGTTAAAAACTGCACTACCTAGCAATCCCCCAGACCAGGTAAATTAAGATCAGCATAAGTACAATTCAGTACATTTCAGTATATATACTTCAATTAATTAAAAACTTAGAAAACCCTTTAAAAAGAATCCACGAATATCAAACCTGTTTATCAGAAACACACACCATGGACCAGTGGACTTTTTAGGTTTACGGTTTCTGTCTATAGGACACCTGTTGCTGCATAATTTATTACCACCCCCTCTAACCCATCCGTTAGTGGAACTGGGCTGCCATAGAGCCACTAGTGACCGGATCGTTTTTGGGTCATGGACCATTTCAGCCCTGCAGTGATAACTGACACAATTGTGACATGAACTGGTACAAGTGTATTAGGTGCCATTGTCAATTTAAAATAAAATTTTAATCCTCTATGTCCAATAAAGCCACTTTCAGAAATCACACTTTGGCAGTTCAGAGTTTTGAAGCACAAAAGGAAGGAATCTGGGACATGTTCCCCTGTTTAAACGTGTATATGGAGCACTGAAGGCAAGAGCCAGGAGACAGTGACGCAGTGACGCAGTTACACTGAAAGTTGTTTCTTACTGGTTTCTTTGTAAATTATAAGTTAGGAGTGCAGTTTTCCATACTATGCAGAAAGTCTCAGCACATCTGAGAAAGTGATGTAGACCTAGTTGTCTGGGTATTAACAATTTGACAGAACACTAAATGCCTAGTTATTCTAATTAATCCTATATTAAATTACATCACTTGTTTTAACGATGAGATGTAAACAATCCTCAATCATATAGAACCGAATCTTGAGCTGTAACTAAGATATTACTAACATTTTTAAAAACAGTAAATTATTGTGGCTGTTTTATGGTATTTATTAGGAATGCGAGGTGGCATCATGTCGGTTCCAGCATTTGTGTTTGTTTGTATTTGTTGTAAAAGCTTATGACTTAGAGACACAGTTTTGGACACATTTTTATTTATTGTGCTGCTAAATTATTTAGTATTTATTTAGTATAGTAAAACCTGTAGAAAATGATCACATTTCTCCAGAGTGTATGGTATCTGCATTATCATTGCAGTGTGCTCATATTCACTACTCACATCACAGGATGTGTAATGTCTAAGATTAACTAAATAAAACATCATACTACAACTTTTTTGCTTTTTGATTAAAAAACAAACAAATACCCCATAACACACTTGCTTGGTTCCTGGACTCTGATTTAAATAGTCCCAGCATTCATCTACATTTGTGTTTGGTGCACTGAAACTGATTATAGAGCACAAGAGTGTTAAAATCATCATGTAATTTTTCAGCTCTTTGATTATTTTTATTTTCACACAAATAATTGACCACTACCTAGTTTTGATGGAGACAACATGTAGCTCATGAAGGAAGTTGCATTTCCATGGTATTCTCTGGGACTCTCAGCCGATTTTGAATTAATCCATCTTTGCAGATCACATACACCCATACATGCTGATTGTCTTCCCTGGTATGGCATGGCTAGAAATGTCCATCATTGGTTGGAAGAACATGACCAAGACTTCCCCAAGTACTACCCTGACCCCCTAATTCTCCAGCATTGAATGCCATGTTTGTCTGATATCACACAGACCTAGTCTAAATAAAGGCATAATGTAAAAAATTTTCATATTTTAAACCTCATTTTCCTCTGAATATATACTTGGTCTAAAACGTTTACCCTGAGTAAAGGGTATAAAGCAATGCTCCATGTGTCATGCTTGACTTGAACCATCTGGCTAGAAAACCACCTTTTCTTCACCCTCTCCCCTCTTAGTTTGAGGGGGTGGGGTTCTTCCGAAATTATATCAACCGTTATCGCTTTTAAAATAATCTTAGTCTTAATTACCATGACTTACATTACCTCGTCTTTTGGTTCATGCTGTGCTCAGTTCATCTCATGAAGCGTGATTTGATATGAATGTGTTCAGTATGTGCTGGAGGTGCTTCTGTGAAAATGCACTCGGTGCTAGCCAGTTTGGGCAGGCCTGAGCGTGATAACCGTTGCTCTGGTAATTTACAGCATTAATAACACTCACGGTTAAAAATCATCCTTGTTCTTTTTTTAGCTTAATTGAAATGCCGAGATTGTATTTATTGGCTTGTTTATTGGTTTATCAGAGAGCCATGAAACAGAAATTCAGCCTTTGGCAGTTCTTTTACTTCTCATCCTAGCGCATAGCTATTCAAGTTTAGTTTGGAGGGCACCCTGAGCATAACAGAATACTCAAGATCTGTAATAAACAAAAAGGCTTGCAGGACTGCTGTGATTTTACAGGCGAATCACCTGCTCTGCACTGTATACAGTCATCATCAAAAGAATAGTTGCACCCAGAAGGAAGTGTCGGATTGCAGTTCAATTTGTAAGGAAGGTAAAGGTTACCAGGTACAATAAATGATGATAAAATAAATATGGGTAATATTTATTGAGCTACACATACAGAAGTAGTTTCTCTCAGTATGGCGGTGTGGGTGGCCATGTTTGCTAATGCAACATGCCAGATTTCTCGACATGGAGTTGTTGAGGTTCCTGGTATAATGGTGTCATGTGATGATCTATCCCATGCAGCTCCCACAGTTCCTGCTGAATTTGTGGCAGGGGTGGAGGTGAAGTGACACCAGGCCTTCTGGACATGTGGCACGAGACAGGAAACAGTTAATCTTGGCGCTGACCACGGTGCCTCCACACATGGATTTGGTGGTCAAGACAGAAGCAAGACTCGTCACTGAAAATGACAATCTTGCACGACACCATTTCAGTCCTTGGCGATGTTGACATGGTGTTAGGGCAGTCATTGTAATGGTCTGCGTGCATGTAGTTCTGCATTGTTCTGCCTTCTGCCAGTGGTGCTGGGTTGTCCCTGCTAACGTCACATGGTTGCCCGGACGTGAAACTTGAATCATTCCTGTGTTTTACAAAATCAAACCTATCCACCAAGTTTGATGCCTGTCGGCTGATTCCTTCTTTGTGCAACCACCATTTTGGTGATGAGTGTATATAAAACTGCTTGGTTTTATAATTAATGAAGGGCTATATGCTGAAGGCAACAGTGGGGTTGTTTCAGTATAACCAGTAGCCAAGCTAAGCGGTAAAGATTAGTCACTTCAGGTGCTTTAGTGTGATGATTAGG
The DNA here is from genome assembly GCA_024036415.1 of Prochilodus magdalenae. NCBI lineage: Eukaryota > Metazoa > Chordata > Actinopteri > Characiformes > Prochilodontidae > Prochilodus > Prochilodus magdalenae. The sequence continues at coordinate 302,611 of JAMWET010004899.1, read as the reverse complement.
AGCAGTTCAGGTGTGCTGTTGGTACCATGTTGCCCGTGGTCTGCCCAATTTGTTTGTTTGTTTATTTGTTTATTTATTTATTTGTTTGTTTGTTTGTTTGTTTGTTTAGGAGCTTTATGAAGTCAATACAGTTTATCATTACAGTGAGCATTTTAATTAGACAGGTTATCAGGGAGTTTTGGTTAAATTAGAGAATAGCAAATGTCAAAGGAACAAAATCGTGGATGGTTCTTTGTAAAAGCTCCTTTGAGTGAGACAGTGAAACTTGCCTCTAATCCATGGAAAACCATCAGGTTCTTTCTTGAGTAAGGATTGTGACAGGAGACCTTGAGTTTCTCTCTTTCTTTGAGTTGCTTTGAGTTAGGAAGGTGGCCACTGCTGTTTGCCCACTGTAGTACTTTTTATGTGCTTTTCTTTAAGAACTGGTAACCACTTTGTGTGAAGCTTGGTGGGTTAGCTAATAGTAGCTAGTGTCTTTTTATTTATTTATTTTATTATTATTTTTTTTTTTAAACCTGAAGCCTCGGTTGTCCAGGTCCTGGTGCTTGCCCCAAGAACGGGGAACGTCTCTGTTTCTGTATCTTTTCTAATTTGCTTAACATCATTATCCTAAGCTCCACCAACTGCTCTGCTGTTAACGGCCTAACGGTATGCAAATGTCTGGGCTTGTTGATCAACTTTATCATTACATCCCTTTTCCTGTGAACTGTGTGAACTGTGTGTTCCTCAGAAGCCTAGGACATCTGAGGAGCTCTCTCCCACAGAAACCACTTTTCACACATCTCATTTGAGTTCAGCTCTTCTGTGGCCCAGAACAACTGTGGCAGTTGACGAATCAGAACAGAGTGGGCATGCGGAGAAATGTTTGAGAAATGTTTTGTTTGAGAAATGCCTAATTCACAGCCATAAAACAGCCGTAATGGAATTCCGTAGTAAAAATAGATTAAGTAGTTTTAAAATGCACTGCTCCGGCAAAGTAAGGGATAAATAATTATACTGCTTATACTACAAGCTGCTTTTTTGATATCTGATCTTTGATAGCTGATATGTTAATGCTCCCTATATAAGACACAGAGTTGATCAAATGGCCTGTCATTATAATTGCAGCTTCTGTAATTTGAATATTGCTGTCCTTGAAATTGTGATTTCGATATAGAATCGATGAAACTTTCAGCCTAGCTGTATATTCAGTTTTATATCTATATAAACCTATAGCAGTCCAGTGTGTTTGAGAAAGCCATTTATGATCCACAGATCGTATTTTTCATAGGTGGAGCCTGAGTGGTTAAAATCAAACAGGTGCCTGCATCTAAATGTGCATCTCTATAATGATGAAAAAATTATATACCAATAAATGTATGTGCTTTGACTTTGCAGTGACAGAAACATGAGTGAGTTTGATGAATCCCTAGGCAGGATTTAGCTCCGTGTTTGCAGTCAGGCTACACGTATGAATAAATATGTATATTTAGTTTAGGCCTACAGAACTGAATAAATGAATGTGTAATTTCATTAATATTTTCTTATAATTATGCACATGTGTGGTGATGGTTACCTTCGACGTCTGTACCTTGACTGAACAGTACTTTGGAATGTTTGGATGTTGCTGGTTTGGTAATGTAGTGATGTTAAGATGGAGTATGTGATCCACTGTGAGTTGTGGGAGTGCCTCCACCCCACTGCATGGTTTTCTCACCACACATGCTGCTTTATTCAGCTATATTTCAGGGAGATTGGCTGTGCAAGTTCGCCACTACAGGTAGATATATTAGCGCTATGTCATGTAATGTCATGTCTAAGAATACTGCAGCGACACAACTCTAAGCACTAGCGTATTCATGGGTGGGGCCATTGGGGCTGCTGGCAGTAAACCGCCAAACCACATAGTTACGTTGCTTTATCACTGCAGTGACACAAAATTCTATCGCATGTGCAGGGACTGCAATGTTAGGTTGTGTGTGTGTTTTGTAAGTGGCCATTTAGTCACAATGTTAATGTACTGGTTAGCCCTTAGCCCTTAGTTTATTGCATAAACTCAAACAGTAATGAGAAATAATGTGGTTTATTATCTAGCCCTGCTTTGGAAGCCGCCTTTGTAGACTTCAGCGTGAAGTGCTCCTGCGCTCCTGTGCTTTAGAACAGTGCTGACACGTTCCGGTCCTCTGGGACCTCTATCTGGTCCACTTTTTGCTCTGTCCCAGTTCCTAACATAGCACTCAAGGACACTGAATGCTAGGTACATTTTGCTAGGACCTTATAAAAAAAGCAAAATAATCTACCCTTTATTTTTACCCATTATTCATCAGGTTTTATAAAACAGGCCAATCAGTAACAAAACACGTGTAGCCTATTAAACCTTCCGGAATACTTTAAAGGGTAAAGACAAGCTTGGAAACCTGGAAAATGTTTTTCATTTATACAAAACACTCAAGTCTGACATTTCTTGGCAGAGCTGCATTTGAAAGTGTGTGTTTGTCAGGCTCAGAGAGAGACAGCAGTTGGAAGATGCATGTTCCAGTATTCGCTATCAGGTTATCTGCAAAAGCAGTGAGCTTGCCCTCATTGGAATGCTTGTATAGGATTTTAGACATGGAATACTCAATAAATGAGAAGAAATCAAAAGGGTTAAAGGGAAGTTTGCTGCAGTAACAGCTTTATTGCCTATGAAGGCCTTATGGAACATTCCTGTGAGAATTTGACTGCATTCAGCCCCAAGAGCAACAGGCTAGGTTTAGCCAGCCCAATTCCTGATTTGTGGTGTATCCGGATTGTATCTTGAATTTTTTTTTTATTGTCTGGTCAGGAAAAAATGGAAATGTGATTCCATTTTTCGGATGTCAGAGTGTCTTCACACTCACAACATGTCAAATCCACAGTGATGGATATTTTTCGGGATTTAGAGAAAGCAGCAAAGAGTTCTGAACTGCAGCTTGACGGAGCAATTGTTTGGAGGGCTGTAATGCTCCTCCATGTTCTTCATCTGCGTATGAAAGCCACGTCACCAGCATGGCTACGTACTTACTGACGCCTACGGCTTTACTGCAGCAGCTTGTGCAGATGGGTTGGCAATGTCTGAACACACAAATCTTATATGATTACTTGCAAATAACTGTGCAGACAGGCTTTTCAAAACATCTGATCTGGGAAACAAATCCTATTTGTCTTCAGTCTAAATACAGCCGCAGTGACGTCAGACAACTCCATCATTCCGGAGAGCATAGTTCCTCTTCTTCATAGCCCAAAGTTAGGGGGCTTGGTCTAGCTGACGCTTGGCATTGAGCACTTAGGTGACATTAGGCTCTTGTGCAGCTGCTCCAGAGTGGCTCTCTCTAATGGCAGTGCATTTTTATGGAGATATACAAGCTGTGTTTCCATGACTGAACGCTTGTCAGCAGTAAATGCAGCTAAAAAATTGGTAACAGAAAAATTAAGCCTTGAGCAGGCTAGCCTATATGAAATTGTGAAATTGATGCATTATGTCTTAATTGGCAGGGTGTTATAGTACAGAATTGGGGTACAGCCGTATGGAAGACAAAATTCCGACATTGATACAAAAATAAATAAAGTGTCTGCTGAGTACAGGTGTTGGAGTGTGGCAGTGGGAAGTGTGAGTTACACGGGTCTACTAGCAGTGGTAAAAAATCCAAGTCTACAAGAAATATTCCTCAGAATTGTACCAACGATTATTGTACCAGTGCATTATTTAAATAATTTAGGTAACATTGATAATGAACAAGGGAAAAGTTCCTGCAAATGGGTTTTATTCTCATGACCTAGAGCACAGAGAAATAGCCGTGGTGGATTTCAGGCTTACTAATTAAATTGTGTGATTATGACATGGGCTTACTGGGCTACTATAAAACCAAATCAATGTGCTAATAAAACACAAAGCGTTCATGTTTATCATGTTTTGGAATAGAATGCTCATGTGAAGTTTAACAAGGTCAGTGTCCGTGCCGAACTGACCCACTAATGCTGAGTTTTAGAGATTTTAGATCTGCTGGCACTGTTATCCGGATCAGAAACAGTTTTTGACAGATAATAGTAGGAGCTTAATTTTTCTTAGAAACCACTAACCTTGTTTTCGTGACATTGACCAACATGTCTTCTGTTTCTTTGTATTTCTAGAACACTACGAAACCAAATAGATAACACTTTGGCTGTGGAACAGTCTGTGTGAGGCTGAAAACTGAAGAACCGACATGGGAACACCAGGTTCAGGACGAAAACGTGCTCCAGTCAAGGACCGCTTTTCAGCTGAGGATGAGGCCTTAAGTAGCATAGCGCGAGAGGTAAGTGCCTGCTCTCTTTTTCTTTTCCTGAGATGCTCCAGTATGAAAGTGTGTGTGGATAATTTGTTACATGTGAAGTTTATTCTTAATTGGTAAAAGTGGTGGAAGTGTGTTTGTCGGCCTCCCAGCAGCAGGAGAATGTAAAATAAGGTGTCAGGGTGTCTGCATAAGCCATGAACACTTTGTATTGGGATCCCTTCATGGAGCTGTGGTAAGATATGGAAAACTCAGGAAACTGTACATAACAAAATGAGCTTATTCACCGTGTGTTTGGAAATCAGGAGTGTTTTTAGGAAGTTTGCTGCTATTAGGAAGTTCCAAACAGCCTACTTGTTTGTGAAGGCTTTGTACCAGATACTGGAAGAAAAGACAAGGTATAGCCTTTATAGCTATAGGACACATGGTGAAATATGGCTGTTCAACAGGGATTCAAGGAATGCAACCATTACACTAAATACAGGTGTAGGAACGAGACAGACACAAGTCAGACCAAAGCTGTTCTTTAAAAAGCTGACACAGAGCATAAAAAAATATCACCAGTACTACCACATAATCTTTCCTCAGAAAAACGAGTCCAAACTTTTCCTTTCTCCTCGATTTAAAGCAGCTCATTATTCAGGAAGTGCCTTCACTTTTTAATAAGACCCATATTTAATAACCAAGGTAAAACAGAATTGTGCATAGTAGTAAAAACAAAAATGAGCCATGTGTCAGTGATTAAACACTTCTCCTGCAGGCCTTGCAGAAGTGCTGCTAAGTGTTGTTTCATGCCTGCTCTGGAAGGCTGAAGTTTGCATCTTATTTGCCAGCTTTTTGTTCAGATTTTCCATTCTACCTTAAATGGAACATCAGTTGTGTTCTGGCACCTGTACAGGTCCCTTAATGTAATTTCTGGAACATTTAATGTGCGGTGGGAATTTCGAGTAAGAAACCAACTTCAGCCTCGTCTGATTTCTCCAGTCATTTGTCCTGCACATGTGTGCCTTCAGGAGTCAGTTTGCTTCAGAACCATCTGCTCCATAATGTGCTTCATGCACAAGGCCTCAAGACTGCAGTGCCATCTGAAGCAGCTGATGGAGTAGGGCGTTTTCTAAGGAGGTGTAACAACTGGCCATTTCTGTGTCCGCTGTAAAGACAAAGTGGACTACTTTAGTAACAACGTACTAGACAACAGGAAGTGATGGAATGACTGTTGTGCGATCATTTGAGCCGGAGTGTGGTTTTGACTGTTTGCATGTGCTGTTATAAGTGCATATTTGTGGTATTGTGGTATAATGATCATGATGAAACTAGTACTAGAGGAACTAGTATCAAGTTCAGGTACTAATTGACAGATGATGTACATAGTGAAAACGCTGGAGTTTTCTTTTGAACCACATTTGATCTAAACTAAATAGTTCAGTAACGTTTATGTCAGCATTTATGTTAGGACCGCAAAGAAGCAGCGAGTAGACACAGAATGTTGGATAATTCTAGTAGCGTGTCTCGCAAAACCCCTTCAAAATAGTGTTTCAGCAAAGGCAGCTGCCATTTTACAACACTGTTACCAATACAGTAGTGTTGTCCAAAGTTTCAGAGCTGGCCCGGAGCAGGCCAGACACCCAGCATAACGTGCTATGATTGTGTCCTGGTAAAAAGTGAGCTTATGTGGCTAATAAGCACAGGCCGTGACTGTTATTGACTAAACTGACAATGTATTGATTATTCAAGTCTCTGTGGTGATAGACATCACAACTAGGTAGTATGTCTCAGTGCATGTCAAAACAACTGATCAAATTCTCTGCATTGTTTTATGTAAGGGGTGGGGGAGAGACCAGCTAGCACAGAGGATATGGCAGGCAGCATGTTCACACTCGGCTCTGTTTTGTCTGAGATGTGCTGATATGTGGATATTCAGGTTCTGTCAGTGCAAGCCCCATTTGTGCTTTAGAAAGCAGGACTCTTTGCAAAAGTAGTGACTTGCTCTAGTTCAGCTAGAAAGCCTAAGAGAGCACAGAGTTATTACTTTACACATTTACCCAGAACATCGATATACTGCACCAGTATGTGCTGGTGCCCATTACACTGCCTGGTAAAGGAACTTGTTTTAATAACTGGTCCACAGTATAGACGTGGCTCCATTTCTGTAAATAGATTTACAAGGTTCTTTATTAAAGGCAATGGTTCTATATAGAACTATGTAAACTTAAAGAACCATTTGAGCGTATAGATAGTTCTCTGTGTGGTTGAATGGTTCTTCTCTACGATGGAGCACAGTTGAATGTTTCTTTGAAGAGCCTGGGCTAAAGCTAATGCCTTGTTTAAAGGTGTTGTAGTGTGTTGTAGCTTTTTGCACATATAAACACTCTGAGGAGTTATAAAGCTGAAAGTACACGCCAGAGGGTAAAATTTTCTCCCACAGAAACCATTTTTTAATTTTTTCCTCAACTGCCTGAAATGCCTTTTTGGAATTCCATTTTTTTTCTGTGACAAGGTGTCATCATCTAATGACCCCATTCTTATTGGCCACATAACGGCAAACTTCAGGTGAAACTAAACCCTCTGGAGCTGCCATTGTAAGACAAGCCAAAACTATATGCAGCCAGAACTGGTACTAGGAAGCAACCGTGGTGGTTGACCATTCAGATTGTCCCGGGATCATTGGTAGACAGGACTCAAAAACACAGGAGCTCTGACAGTGTGAATATACATGTACAGTAGAGTACATTGTGTTTTGGGAAAACTGAATCATCTACATCTATTGTAGTAGATCCCAAAATGGATGGAATAAAAAAATGGATTTTTGGGCCATACCTGTATTAGGTTTGAGTTTGCTAACTGGTTTAGCAGCATTGCAGCGTGAAACAGGACACATCACTGTACATAGTAAATATAAAAATTTTCTTTTTAAAAATATCAAACATTACGAGCGATATCCGCTACAAGTGATATTAACTTTGAAGGTGTGTAAATGTTTGTACTTGTGCTGTTTTTGTTTGTTCCACCCCCCAGTCATGAATAAGACTCGATTGATGGATAGACTGACTGATATCAGCTTATATTGACAACCCAAATACTGCCAGTAATATCTCAATAATTATGATTCAGCCACACAGTCTGCCAAAGATATTAATAAAAACCTAGATGTGACAGCCGTGCCTCTGAAGAACCCAGTATGAAACACTGAGCTGGTCAGTTGAATATACATCGCTTTCATGGTTGGCGCTTGCCAGGTACCGAGCTTCAAGATAAAAACCGGCGCCAGTTTAAATCTTCCTCAATCTCAACAAACTGAAACAGTAAATCAATTTGGTCGTATTCAGCTTGTAGAACCGGAGCTGCTATTTTGTTTTCTCTGTCCTTCCCCTAAAAAAGTTGGTGGAGTTGTGTGCTTCTTGTCGGTGTGTCTTTCTGCTGCAGGAGCTGCTCAGATTTCTAGTCTCAGTCTCATGATGAAGGCACAAATGGGTTTGATGCACAGGCTATAGATAGGCCAGAGACACTGGACTCAGCCACACTGCTCTGCAGACCAGGTCATCCTGTCAGACAGCCTAACAGGTGCAGATCACAGGGAGCAGACCACATGCACAAACCAAACCACACCACACATTTTAGCTCTGTCCCAATTGGCGCAATTGCAGCCCTCCTTTGCACGTGTCACAAGGATCGCAGGGATGTGGGGTGTCCCATTTCTCATTTTACTGTTCGGAGCAGTGCTCATTAGCTCCCTCTGTTCACTTGGGGAAGATGACTATTTGCTTGTGGAGATGAGGCCAGAAAACACCAGGGCTCTTATGGAAATGGCTGGTGCTCTAAATGAATAATGCAGTACAATATGATTGTTTCTTGCTGGGATAGTGAGCGCTGTGTGCCAATGACTTCAGATAGGTGATGGTAGAAAGGATTAGGACCACCCAGGATTAGGACCACCCAGTTTGTCCTAATAGAGGAGAAATTTGAATGTAAATATTCGACTCGGATTTACAACACTCGCTCCACAATTCAGTATTTTTACAGTATTTCTAAACAAATTTTAATGAAGAACAACTATATTCATGATGTTGCACAACTTTCTAATGACGCTTGAGCTGGGGGCCATGCTAGAGCGAGGTACAGGGGTTGGACAATGAAACTGAAACACCTGTCATTTTAGTGTGGGAGGTCTCATGGCTAAATTGGACCAGCCTGGTGGCCAATCTTCATTAATTGCACATTGCACCAGTAAGAGCAGAGTGTGAAGGTTCAGTTAGCAGGTAAGAGCACAGTTCTGCTCAAAATACTGCAATGCACACAACATTATGGGTGACATACCAGAGTTCAAAAGAGGACAAATTGTTGGTGCACGTCTTGCTGGCGCATCTGTGACCAAGACAGCAAGTCTTTGTGATGTATCAAGAGCCACGGTATCCAGGGTAATGTCAGCATACCACCAAGAAGGACGAACCTCCACCAGCATCACGTAGTGACCTGGCCACTATCCTGCAAGAAGAATGGCTTAAACTCCCTCTGACCACTGTGCAGGACTTGTATATGTCATTCCCAAGACGAACTGACGCTGTATTGGCCGCAAAAGGAGGCCCTACACCATACTAATAAATGACTGTGGTCTAAAACCAGGTGTTTCAGTTTCATTGTCCAACCCCTGTATGTGATTGGTGCTGATATACCTCGGTGGTTAACCAGTACACTTGCATTAGATAGCATTATTAATTAATTACCCATTCTCTGTGATGCGTTATCACGGTTTTGCATTTGTCTTGATGTCACGATGCATTGTTGCACCCCCTTAGTGAATGTAAATTGTACCACTTATTCATAGGACCTATTTTGGACCCAATTTTAACCTAATTAGAACACATTATGGATTCATGTTCTCTAGTACGTTAAGTTGTCTCCTAATGTGCGGACACTATCAGTAACGGTGATGTTCCTGCTTTCTGCTTATAATTCTAGTTTCAGTTCAATCCAAAATTCACTCACAAACGTTGCTGGGTTTTATTTGTGCCTTCTGTTTTTTAGGCAGAGGCCAGACTTGCTGCGAAGCGGGCTGCCAGGGCAGAGGCGCGAGACATCAGAATGAGAGAGCTGGAGCGGCAACAGAAAGAGGTAATGCACATCTCACTGTTCCTAAGGCATTTACCACCAGTCCACAAATTAGAACCGGCAAACTGCTACTGTGTTTTCAGGTCAGGAGCTTGAAAGAAAGTGGTTCAATTGAGCACTGGAGCAATCAAATGTCTTTCTGATATTCTGGAGTCAGTTTGATTTATCATGACTCCGTGTGGTCATGAGGGATGAAGTGTGAGACGCTCAGCAGTGTAACTGAGCAAGTCATATAGGCAACAGTGAAGGAGCTTCAAAGCAAGTTGTGTATTTGTGATGCCCTCTCTTTGCCTAATCGTCTGATGGGTTTATCCTTAAAATAAAGAGCAGAGAAATTGAGTTCTAGGCTGATGTTAAGTGTGATTACCCTTTCTGTTTTGTGCTTTCATTTTATAGTTCATTTTATAATTTGTGTAGTCTAAGCTTGGCCTTAAAATCCTTGTCTAATTCCTCTGTGTGTAAAAAACCAAAAAAAAACCAAAAAAAAAAACCCCACAAATGGCACAAAATGGCCCTAAAGTCTCTACTCAGAGAATAATTGGCCTCACCTAAATTGTATTACTTTATTTTTGATTTATTTCAGATAGAAGTGGATGCTAAGCTTCTGAGTTTGCATTAAATAAGATGCAGCTCAGACATGAGACAGTTTATATTTTTTTTATATTCTGCCCTTTTTCCATTAGAAATGAACAACTGGCTGCTTGTTTTTGTTGCTTCTTGATCTAGTTGTGTTTTTGCATTTTAGTGTTCAGTACTATTCAACGTCTGTAGAAGTATTTAAATTGTGAACGATTACATCATTTGTAAGAAGATGCGAGAAAAGCCAGTTTTGCCATTCTGAAAATGAAATTTGAAAAAAAATTCTGAAAAAAATATTGCCTAAGCGCATTGCGTCATTTTGTCATATTCAAAACCTGAAGAAGTGTTGCAGCAAATTGACTTTTTGTAATTGTCTTGGCATGCTTGTAATGTGAACTCTGAAAGCAAAGAAGATTTGGAAAATATGTCGGCTGGGTGGAAAAGCAAAAAGTTTCTGCTTGAGAAGTTTTTCAAAGAGCTACTGACCCATGATCTTCTCTTTGCAGCAGAAGGTGTGGCTGTGGATTCTAAAAGAGGCTTATCTTTTAAGATATGAACTGAAAGTAGTTTCTCACCCAGGTTGCCGGGTAGATGTTTGCAGTACCTTCTGATTTCAATCCATTAAATAAATAAATAAATAAATAAACAAATAAAAATCAGTTAAGTGAATTAATAAATACAAAAAAGGGATTTTACTGATCTGTAGTAATCCAGTGTGTTTATTATAGGAAAGACTCTCTAGCTAGAACTTTCTTGCTAGGATGGATAGCATCTGAAACTTGGTTTTAAAGTAATCCTGAGAGTGGAAGTGAATCATGGCTGACGTGTCTTTTTACAATGGTTGTGATGAGAGAGTTAACAGTGAGGTCAAACATCATTTTAAACAATGCTGTGGTTCTGTCAGTCCAGCTAGCTAACGATTGATTAGACGTATGGATTTAACTTATTGATAGCCCTACTTTAATGTGACGTCTGTCAGATCCTATGGGTTTTTCATCATGGTTTATTGTGTTTGTTGAGTTGATGTTATTTTTTTAACTTTGAAATTCAACAAAATATGTCAAACTGTACACACATGCGAAAGGTCTGTTTTTTTTATGAATTTAAACAATGCTGCGACTTTTATTATGTAGTTTTGAGTGTGGTTTCTCATTGTTCGCTCCATATTGATAACTAAGAGCTTGTGTCTGTAATAATTCAAGCAATTTTTGTAAAAATTTATAATTGTGAAGTACACAAGTTGTATTCTTACAAAACACACACAAGACAACAAATGTGTTTATGTACGAGTGTGGATGAGTACGCTTGCTGTATGTTTACGTTTTTTGACGGTCGTCTTACTCCATAGATTTTCACCTCACGTGTTGCTCACACACAGCCTCCTAGATTTTCTGAAATTACATTTTAATTTTCATGTCATGGTAAAACTAGAGAACATACTACAGACATTATATTTAATCAGTGTTCCGAAACAACAGAAACTCATAGATTGATGAAGCATGATCATATTACAGGTAAACGTCTGTACAGAAATTAAATTAGCAAGCCTGAATCGGTTGTTTCTCTGTTCTGTCAGAATAAAAGTCCATGCTTTGCTAGTGAAAAACTATTTCCCACTTTACGGTTAGCCCTCTTGTTTTCACCTGTGTTGGGAAAGTGGTTGAGATTTGTGTTTCTGTGTTTTTAAAAAATGGGCTGCAATCATACAATATATATCAGGGTGAAATCTGCAAAAGCAGAATATCTGAAGTGACCAAGTGCCTTGGCTTGGCAGCGTACACTAGGTTTTACGTCACATGATAAATGAAATAGTTTATGATGTTTTTTTTTTTCTTGGGCATTTTGCCTTTCAAATTCAAAGTGACCTGAATAAGTGAGCTAAAGTTTTATTTCCTCCATGATGTTGTTGCAAATACATGCACCAAGATTTTCCCTCTTGCCCTTTTCCTTACAGCACTCCTATCACCACACCTCCTCTAGTAGGAAGTGGGGGCAAATTCACCAGTGGATGGTATGACCTGTATTAGATAAGTTTGAACATGCATGGGGTTTTTTCCACTAAGCTCAAAAGGGGATTCATTGTGAGTCTCTAACATGTGCTCTGAAGAGTAGGTGAAACCACTCCTATTAACAGTATGAATAACTTGTGTGCAGGGTGTCAGCATGTTTGCCTAACTGAGTTTTCCAGTCGAGTTTGGCTTCTAGTGGTTCTAGTGTGTAGTGCCACGCTATCGTGCAAGTTTGTGTTCTAGTTGAGAGAGTCTTCTCTTGAGATAATGTATGAGAGGGGAACAGATCCTCTTGGGTACTGATAGGAGCTGCTATACACTTCTTGAATCTGGATTCAGAACTAACAAAACGAAAGTAAAGACAAAATGACACTTATTAGATCTGAAGGCATGTTATTGCTTGATCCAACCTTTGCACAGAAGGGTGTGTTTGCGTGTACTTACACTAGCAACGATTACCACAACACCACAATGGCAGAATGATTGTGGGCACGTCACCACTATGAAAGTATGTATTGACTTTAATGGTTTTTTTATACTGCGATGCCAGGGGAGTACTGCGGAGGGCCAGTGAAATGCCTCTGCCTCTGCACCACTGCCTCCAGTGTTGCACTGCTATATTCAGTGCAGAGTTGTGTAAGCAGTGTTGGTGAGAGTTGTGATAAGTAAAAGGTTTATCACTAGAAGTGATAAAGTTTAGTCACTCACGACTAAAATCTAAAGCAATACAGGAAAGTTTGCTGTTCTGGTGTAATACAAGGCTACAGTAGCCTAATCTGGACTGTTTGTTTTCAATGGTGCTTAGCGTGTAGTGGCTAAGTAAGGATTAATCCTGCAAATAAATAGATATTATGCATTTAAATAGGCAGAAAATGCCATATTTAAGTCGGTTCTCCATAGATCATGTTTTAATTAATTTATTTCTGTTTATTTGATGTATTTTCACTTGGAAAATCAACAAAATAATTCATTTGATTAAGAATATCCCATATACTGTAGTATTAAAAAGGTTTTCAGTATTACAAGCTAAAGACATGATTATTACATTTACATTTAAGGCATTTAGCAGACGCTCTTATCCAGAGCGACTTACAACCATGCTTAGTGTTCTTAAATGTGTTATTAAATATGTGTCTATTGAATATATTGGGGGAGTTGAAGTAATCAAATCCTAACAGCATGCTAGTCATGCAAAGACCCATTTGCAATTATTAAAATGCCTCTAATTTTAATAAACGTTTTGGGTTCAGTGCTATAAAGCTGTATTTCCAGTGTACACACACTGTTCTGAACAGTAGTATCTTCCTCATGAGGCACTAAAAATAAAGCTCTTGGTAAAAATCTGACAAAGTGAATTGTATCGTGGTGTTGTATTGCGGCTTGTGCATTAGCTTTATGATTAGAGCATTAGATGGCAAACTAAAGCATAGCAAAAAACAGGAACATCCACATTAACATCAGACTGTCACAGAGATCTTGGTGATGTCAGCCATCCATGCTAACACACACAAATATGTACGGCTGGCCTGTAAATGAACTGATACTAAAGGAAACCCCACTCAACTGTATTATGCTATATGGCATGCTTCTTCATATTTTAAAATGCTTACAGGCATTTCATGTGCAAAACGGATGAGTTCAAACCTGTCAGAATCCGGGTTAATCTGACTGGAGCTCAGTAGTGTAGGTTTAACTATACTAGCTGTTTGGAGAAATGCTGGGCTTATTAGAACAGGGCTAGTCTAACTGAGTATAAGACTTGTTTAACTGACATGGATATTCAATGCAGCCCAAAAAGCACTTCATGAAATGAATAAAAAAATATTATAATAAAAATAGACTCTGACTGTATTCTGACCGTATCATCCTAGTTCTCCCAGAGATACCAGAGGGATTAGGTTTCTTAGTGCACGAGCCTAAAATAGCTCCGGTATGTGTAATCACATCAAACACTTCTCACATTCCCTGAATATGGCATGAGAACCAAAAATTCATGTAGAAGTCCGTTCTTGGGTGGAATTTTCCTGTACATGTTATTTCTTTTAAGTTCTTATAGAATGTAGCATATGGAACCAAGTCGGGTTAGTCAGCAGTCAGCATGGTGATAAGGATATTGAACCTGTTCTGAAATAAAATACATTCTGAAATTCTTTTTTTATAATGAAGTATATATATTACGTATATAAATTAGAAGTCATTTAATTTAAATGTTGTTTTTATGCCCTATGACGCATGATTCTCATGTTTGTCATGTGATATTTTAATACTAATAATGGAAATGTAAATAATTTATATTAAAGTAGAAAAAATAAAAAATGAGTCACGCGGAATGCAGAAGTACACATTTTAATCCACAGTTATTCTGTATTATACTGTTGATTTGAAGAATTTCACTTGTTATGAACAAAAAAAATAAATAAAATAAAATAAATGAAAAATAAAAGATAAAATATGGCAAACATTGTGGCCCATAACACTTCATTAGTTACACCTGACATGTATCTTCACCCCACTTACCGTATTGCCTCACCTTGCAGTTCTACAATTACAGACTCTAGTCCTTTTGATTCTTCACTCTTTTAGCCCCTCTTCTCCCTGTTCGTCTGTGGTCAGGACCCCCTCTGAACTGCAGTAACAGTGACGTGGTGGTGGTGGTGTGTTAGTGTGTGTTGTGCTGGTGTGAGTGGATCAGACATAGCAGTGCTGCAGTCCACCAACCAAAACTATCCAGCCAACTGCGTCCTGTGGGCAGCTTCCTGTGATGTCACTGATGACCAACACGAACTCTGCAGATGAGCTATCGTCTCTGACTGTACCTCTACAAGGTGGACCAGCAAGAGAGACGTGGCAGTGAGCGGAGATACTGTGTCAGGGTGAAAGCGGGGCTAGCATAGTGTACAAATAACAATTAAATTCTGTTCTGCTTGTTGTAAAATGACACCAGAAAGATCTGTATGCTGTATTGTTAGTGTTTTTATTTTTTTGGAGAAGCATAAAATGCAGTAGCCTTCTATGGAGGTAGAAACAAATTTTCCTGCAAGAGCTAAAAGAAAGTCTCCAGAAAAGAAAAGAAGCTGTTATAAAGGCAGAGGATGGAGGCAGAAGCTGATATCCTAATTTTTGTTGATGCTGGAAAAGAGCGACTTGTTTTTATTGGCTGGTTTGCTTTAAAATGAATAGTGGTCTTTAGCTTCTGCTCAGCACTGTGCTTGTATTCTGGACTCTTGTCTTTGACCATGATCTGACATCATTTTTCCAGAAGGCGAACGGTTTCTTGATGGTAGTGGAAAATGCGATCTGTGTGCCAGTTATTCTGCCCGTTGTATAGATGAGTGGCTGGATAGTTTTCTTTCTGACGGAGCATGTTTCAGCATGTGTTGAATTTGCCACACTGTTAGCTGTAAACCTCTCTTTTTACAGCTGCTCTTTCTCTCTTTGCATTTCTTCATTTACTAAATCTTCCTCCCTCACTACTCATATTCTTCTATTCCTCTACTGGTGTAACAGCAATGGCCTTACTGGTTTTTTGACACCAGAACCTTCACCATCCCACCTCGTCTGTTTTTGTCTGTCTCTGTCCTCCTTCCTGCCTTAGGCTGACACAGAAAAGGCCCGGCACAGCCATCGATCCAAAAGCCACAGTCGTCGGGTTTGTATCTTTCCTCATGTCCTCATGTTCTTTCACATGCTCTTTTTTTTTCCTTTGTTGTCTATATCTCTTCTCTGTTTATCCTCTTTCCTCCATGTTTCCTCTGAAGGGTTTAGAAGATGATGCTGTGTCAGTTCGAAGTAGTGGAAGTTACAGGGTGTGTAAACAGTGGCTTTGTATCTTGTTTTCTATTGAGCATGATATTGATTGTAAATGCGAATGTGTGTTTTTGAGGTCTATTGAAAGGTCCCACTGAGTTTTTAATATTTTCTGCCTTAATCAATCAATCAGATGTAAATTCAGTGTCGCCAAAGAACTGTGTTTTCTATGTTTAATCACAATTTTGACAACGATAAATAGTGGTAAAGCTGAAACAAGCTAGTTTTTTGTGTAGTGTTTTCCCATACAACACCCTACAACACCCTACTCTTTTCTCAAAACAGTAACATCACAGTTTCTGTGATATTCTGGCACCAGCCAGCATATCCATAATCATTTGTAACTTTCTGTGATGCTTCAGATGTCTGGTTCCCTCCAGCTCCACTGTGAACGATTTTACAGACTTGTGTTTTTTTACACATACACTCATTATTGAAATAATAGTCTGACCCAAAAGGCGGATTGCAGTGCTGTTGGGAAGGAAGATAAAAGTTACCAGGAACAATTAATTATAAATTTAGATTCATATGTACAATATTTATTGAGCTGCACATACAGAAGTAGTGTCTCTCAGTATAATGTCGAGCCTCCATATGTGCTAATGCAACATGTCAGACGTCTCTACATAAAGTTGTAGAGGTTCCTAATGGTGTCCTGCGAAAATCCATCCCATCCAGCTCAAATACTCTCATACAGTTCCTGCAGATAGGCAGTTGAAGTGGAGGTGGAGTGGAGTGGCACCAGCCTTCTGATAGTCTGGCAGGACACCACTGCGGCCTTTGGTGACTTTGACCAGGGCTTAAGGGCAGTTGTCGTAACGCCATGCATGTACTTCTATGTAGTATTCTGCCCATGGTGCTGGCACTAATAGGATGGCATCCCTGCTCTCTAAATGTCCACTATTGTAGCTGTTGGGTCAGTCAGGTACAGCAATAAGGCTGTCCTTGCTTGCATCACATACGCAGCCGAACGTGAAACATGAATCATTCCCATGTCTCACAATGTCAAACCTACCCACCAAGTTTCATAACAGTTGGCTGTTTTTTTTTTTGGTTTTTTTTTGGTTGCAACTATTTGTGCAACAAGTCCTTTGATGATGAGTGTACTTTGCTGCAGAGGTTATGTTTACTTCTTTATACTCACAAAATCAACCAAATATGTGGTCAGGGTGTCCAAACCTTCGCAGCTGCAGCTTTGGTTAAGTGTCAAGTACTTGAGTAGGCCCATCTGTAGTTTTCATACGGTAGAAATTATTTCTTTATAAGCTATGTTCAACATGTTTGATTATCAACAGTCTTTGCTGTCGACTCTTAACAGGTAATGCATCCTCCAGCAGTAAATCTGGTAACAGATGTCTACTGAGGACCTTAACCAGTATTTAAAGAGTTCTGTGATGTTGCAGGGGCTTACTGAGTCAGGATAGCTAGCCTCTTGGGAAGTTAATGATTGTAAACAGCTAATTTAGAAGCCTGTCACATTGTTTTTAGTGTCATCTCTTGATTTTGAATTCAGGAATGAAATGCAAAATATAGAGTTACTTATGATTTCTTTTTCTCCTCCTTCTTTTGAAGTCATCAACATCATCACTGCTAGGCAACTCTAGTTCCACCAGCCGGTCTAGCACATCCAGGAGAAAAGGCTTGGTGGTGCGTCTCTGTGCTTGTTTTTGCTTGGAGTGTAGTGAAGGTGTATGCATCGGTGTGTAACTTAAAGAACTTACCCTTGTTCCATGGCAGCTAACAAGAAACTGTAGGTTTAAACATTTTCCATCTTTATTGTTTACTGAAGTACTAACTATACTGACTATTAATCGCAAAGAATCATCACTTTAAATGTGTGATCACTGTAATGATAGATAGGTAGATAGATCACTTTATTAATCCCCATATTGCAGCACCTCAAGTACACTAAAGAACAATAATACAATAATAGAAAAGGTACTTAAATAAAAAGAAGAAAAGTACTCTAATAATAGTAATAAGCACCCCTATGAGTCGGACGGGAGTATCTGAATAGCTGTTATGAAAGTCTAATCTGTATGCTGTGACTATGTAAAGTATAATGCCGTGAAAGTATAAAGTAGCCCATCGTTCACTATAGAGAAGTTTGCTTAGGTTACATGTTTTTTAGTGCTTATTAAAATAAGTGCAGCATTAAATACATGCATGTATGTGTAAATCATACTGGTTTAATGGGAATTTATAGTATAGGTCATAATTTTTATTCATATTTTCTTTCTTTCTTTCTTTCTTTTTCTTTCTTTCTTAGCTGTATTGTGTTAGGAGCCGGGGAGACACTAAAATGCGCAGGGCATATGTGTAGTTTCCTTCCAGGACTGCTACAATAAACCAGGAGATCTTTAATATATGAAAGATTATAAATAAAAGTCATAAAATGCATACAAATAGTCCTGTTTTAAATGCTGTTGACAGAAGTTAAAGTATGCATTATCTTGCTAAATGCCTGAGCTGATGCAAAAGTAGAGCATCTTTGCTGCTTGTAAAAGCACAGGGGTTGAGGGCATCTTCACACTTAACCTGCATACTAGAATGGATTCTGAACTTGTTTATTTGAGCTTAGGTTAGACTGGTTTTCATATAGATGATTTTCCTCCAGTAAGACACCTTTTGTGTGCTAGAGAGCTACATGGGGATGGAATTCTGTCCCCAACACAACCATCTCCAGCACCATCCCCACCCAGTTACAGTGTCCTTCAACACTGTCCACTCCCCATTCCCACAATGCCCATCACCATTCCCACACATCCTCGCATGCCCCAACAGTGTCACCCGTGAGACTTATTCCTGTACCCACCCCATGCTGTCACATAAATAGAAACATGTACACTTTTCCATCTATTTATTTATTTATTTATTTATTTTAAATTAAGGTTATTTTTTATTACTTAGGTTATTACATGAACAAATGACACCAAATTATTTTATTTCCATGAATTATTTTTCTATTTATTTTAGTATGAACTATGATATTAGAATATATAACTACAGCTAAAACTCTGCGTGAAGGCTGAATGTCGTCAAGTTAAAATTCTTTTTTGCTCTTTACAGATTAAGCAAACAGTGACACTGGACTACTGTCCATGTTGGAAAAGTGAAAGTACTGTGCAGCTTCATCACTCTGTTCTGAAGCTGAGATGTTCTTTCACGTATAGCTTACTTGTTTATAGTCCAGTCTGAGTTCTGTCTGAGTTCTGTCTTACAACCTATTAGTCATCTGGTTGGTGTACTCCCACTAAGGTGACCGTTCATGGCCATGATTAGTCAGAGAGTATGTATCTCTGGTGAAAGTTTGCTAAAATCTTAACAGAGGGCAAATAAAATAATGTAAAAATTTCAGCATCCTAAAAAATTGGCTTTTGCAAGATGTCATCAGTTATACACTGGATTGAATTTGTTTGTTGTTAATTTATTGTGAATATATTAATAAATGTATTAATATGAAAGTAGCAGTAGACCTAAACTTTAGACTTTATTATCTAGGCTGGGCTCCACATATTGCAACATTTAAAAAAAAAATAGGTGCTTTATATAACAGTCTGGCAGAAAGGCACAGACACTTGGCTCTTAGGTCGACAGGTCATGCCTGCTAGTTCAAAACTATACTGTATATGATCTTCTTAAAACCAGTTTTACTTAATGATATCATTTTGGCTTTGCAGCTTATTATTCAGTCAGATTCTCGTAAACTAAACAGTACATGACATGACTCACCTTAGAACGAGCAAACTTAAACCTGGTAATTTTGGTAATTTTAGAAAACTGGATGTTTAAAATGGGTAGAAAACAAAAAAGACTAAGGTAATGGCAGTGAATTTATCTTCACTTATTTTCATATTCTCTATTCCTGCACTGTTAATAAACATTCGCTTATTATTCCCACACGAAATTACGCTGCCCATCGCCACTACCTACGTTCTCGTGCAGCTCTCCATCACATGGTCCTGCGGTTATTACTGAGTGCGTGGCATGTTGTCTTAGAGGAGCACCTGACAACAGTGTATCCGTCTAACCTGTCAGTTTATACGACACATTGTGCAGACTCATGTTCAGACATGTAACTACGGTGGAAAAACTCCCAGGAGGTTATTCATTTTAATATCTTTAAAATGTTGCCTATTTTTCATGCTTTTATTATAATAGTTTTAGCTGTTTAAGTGCAATATTGCATCTAAAGAAGGGAAACTTTATATTGTGTAAAATTTTATGTATTTTACGTATAACCTTAACATTTTTTAACCCATGCAGTGTTTATCTTAACTAATTACATCATTTATTCGTTTAACATTCCATGTAACACGAGGCATTACTGGGCACGTTTTTGATGAAACACTGTATTTAGTACACAGTAGGTTTTGTTGTGGTCTGGTTTGACTGTTTATTATAAGTTCATGTCACCTTTAACTGCATGTTGGTTGGGTTTCGTTTCTTCGCAATTGTATGTCATTTACGTGATGCTGCTCTCTTTGCAGTCTGACGGCCTCTACAGTAGTTCCTCTTTGAAGAGCTCTCGCTCCACTGTATGTACAATTTCTGTGGTGAATGATTATGATTGTGAATCACAATCATAATTTTATTTCACTTACCTTTGACAGGTTGTGAAATGTTTTTTCTTGGGGGACCTGTTTGTTTAGATTTGGAAATGAATGGCCGGATGATGTGAAATGGGGTTATAATAATTTGATTCATTTTATGCAGCACCTACAGTTGCCAGTTGGCCCAATTCAGCATTGTGATTTGTGTCTGCAATAAAAACCACACAAAACATTTAGAAAAGTACAGAGGACGAGGACAAAGTCCTTACAGGAAAGTCTGTTCGCTCGGCGGCTGACTTGGCGGCACCACAGGGCAGTTATTTACAGTCATACAAGACCAGACACCGATCTCTTTCTGTAGGCCTCGCTAGCATGGGAAGCTTATTCTGCTTGTAGCTTTACTGGAAACCAGTTGGCTGTTTTAATTGAAGGGCGGGACTTTCCCCACAAACAGATGTCTTGTTTTTCTGTCCATTTTCCTACCAGTGATCGGTCTCCTGCCCCTCCTTGGTCAGATTGGAGTACACTGGTCAGGGATTTTGCTGCAGGTTGAACATTTTTGCAGTATTTTGTCAGGGAGCATCATTAAACATGGGCAGAAGTGCTGTTCAGCCTAATGAGACATTGTAGAAACCACAAGACAAATGCGCCCATTACTCATCTTTGTGCGCTATGTCTGTTTATTTAGGGTAGTTACATAACGTTAAGTTTCCTGTTTAAAATGTTTCTCTTTACGACATGAAATGATTATGACTACCCTCCTAATACGCTGGTCCTCTGCATGCTGACAAAAAGCCCCAGCTCACAGAGAGAAAATCTCTGAAGGTGACCTTTTAGTATCTGGCACCAAGACATTAACAACAGATCCTGTTCTGTACGTTGCTAGTTGGAACCACCACAGATCGGCATTGCTCATTCCAGACTGGGTTCTGGGAAATTTGGAGACCAGGAATGTTTGCTGAAAAAAACAGAAATAGAGAGTCAACCAAACATAAGAGATCCAATACTTTTCTTCCTAAAAACATTTTATTATTTTGAAAGATGAGCAACATTTTTACCATTTGGTGTGCTACAGCCTGTCCTGTTGCTGCTCTAGCATAAATATCTTAGCTTAACCATATGCCCTCTTTTTTCCAGAGCTCTTTGTATAATGACCTCCACATGAAGCCTGTTTCCTGTAGCTCCAGGAAAGACCTACTGGTCAGTGCTTCTGACCTTTTAACCTGAGTATAAATCTCATTGGCTAAAACTATTAACTGCTGACATGAATTTTACTGATTAACTGAATTAGTTTGTAGTCTTTATTCTAGAGATACTGCTCAAACAAGCTAATCAGCCAGCACTAACTCTAGAACTCACTTGTGCAGTTGTTTTGGACGTTGAGGACTCATGGATTTCTACACAGCTTTTTTCCTTCCCCCCAGAGGATGATGTGTGTTTGCTGAGACAATATTTGGAGCAAATTATTTTTCTTTGCTTTCGGTTCTAGGTAACACCGTCTAGAGTAGTGGGTTGGTCGAGTAACCTGATTAGAGCCATACTACCTTTACCTGCTTAGTTATGTACAGTGTCCTGGGTTATGCACTTGTGTTAAGGCACACGTATTATATAGTAGCAAAATACACCCGTTAGTGGCCAATCTGTTGGGGTGCCCTATCGTCTCACATGGACATCAGAATGTTAACTGCAATCTCTGACTGGTTCAGCTGTGTCAAACTGGTCTAACACTTCGGAAAACAGCCATGAACCAGCTGGTACTGTAAAAAAGAAAAAGTTCCAAATTCCAGCCACGGTTTAGAAATACGACGTGGTTTAAGATGGCTTCTTTTCTAAAATTTTTGTTCCACCTTAAGTCGTAAGGCGAAAATATAACCGCGGCTCCATATTTTTTGCCAGGTCTGCTGGGCTAGTTTTAGAAAGCCTTATTGACACAGTTCATCTAGATATTGTTCAGTTTTGTTTTTGCACAGTAACAGTAATGATAATGTTAAATAACCTGTAATGTTAACCTTAAAAAATGGAGTTTCTTAAGCATCCATACTACTTTTATTAGAAGATGTATTATTAAATATACCAAACCAAACAAAACCAATATTATATAATAATAATATATTATATAATCAAATTAAATTATGCCATGGTACACATTTTTCCACTACTACTAATGAACGTTTGCAGTGGAGCTTGCTTATTAACCATTTTCCTGGAGTTAATGATGTTATTATGAGTGATCAGTACTGACAGCTTAATATGTTCTTTTGACTCACTGGTTAAGCTTTAAATGTCTTGTTGTGTCTTGTCCGATATCCAGTTATGTCTTTGTATAAAAAGAAAAACATGTCCATAACTATATGAATAGGCAGTAATTCATGCTGAGATATATTAGATGTGCAATCAGTTTGGTTTTGATCTACAGTAGCCAGACTTCACTGTATTCAAAAACATCTTATCTCTCCGTATATTCACAGAAATCTATTTAATTAATGTAAATTAAATTAATTTAGGGTTGATTAGTGCCTCGCCTGAAAGTTCATCTCTGTAAGTTTTGTAAGTGTATATACTGGGTGTGGTCAGGACCTATAGAGCATGGAGGAACATCATGTTTAATAAGAGAGTCTGTGAACAAAAACAATGTGTAAAAAGCCAAGAGTAAATAGTGTCTCTTTTTTAAAGCATGTTTCTGTGTTACTGTTTTGCTGGTGCATTTTGTCTGTGCATTTTAAATATCACTCTTGATATTGTTAATTTGGCCTACATATTACATTTGAGCTTGGTCTTTTCCATTTAAGGCCAGGACTGTAACCATGGTCATTTTTGCAGTATGGATGATTCAGTTCTTGATGACTACACTAAATGAATCATCGCTGGTTGAATATTCAGAACCTTATTTTAAACTATGATTACTGCCTTCTTTCACTTCCACTGTTCTACTTCCTGGATTTCTGAAAGCTGTCATGGTATTTACTGCTGTATACAGATTTGGATTCTGTCGATGACGTTTATGATGTGTTATCTTCTTAGACTGGGCTGTATCATGACCAAAGGAACTACAGCAGTCTAAAGAACACCAAACCACCTCCTACTTCCGCCTCCACTGTCTCTGCCTATCAGCCTCGGGTTTGTCTTTGTGGTTGTCTGTCCTCTTTCTTTGTTTCTTGTTGGGCGTCCATTTTTGGAAACTCTATGCTTAGGCAGGCGTAGCAGTTATAACAGAAAATATCATTCATCAGGAAACATACAAAGAAACCACCATGCCTGAATAAAATACAATTTTAACTACATATATGTAACCATTATTTAGGAGAGATTATTTTTATCTATGAAATATACAGGGGTTGGACAATGAAACTGAAACACCTGTCATTTTAGTGTGGGAGGTCTCATGGCTAAATTGGACCAGCCTGGTGGCCAATCTTCATTAATTCCACATTGCACCAGTAAGAGCAGAGTGTGAAGGTTCAGTTAGCAGGTAAGAGCACAGTTCTGCTCAAAATACTGCAATGCACACAACATTATGGGTGACATACCAGAGTTCAAAAGAGGACAGATTGTTGGTGCACGTCTTGCTGGCGCATCTGTGACCAAGACAGCAAGTCTTTGTGTATCAAGAGCCACGGTATCCAGGGTAATGTCAGCATACCACCAAGAAGGACGAACCTCCACCAGCATCACGTAGTGACCTGGCCACTATCCTGCAAGAAGAATGGCTTAAACTCCCTCTGACCACTGTGCAGGACGCAGTATATGTCATTCCCAAGACGAACTGACGCTGTATTGGCCGCAAAAGGAGGCCCTACACCATACTAATAAATGATTGTGGTCTAAAACCAGGTGTTTCAGTTTCATTGTCCAACCCCTGTGTGCTCTTTCATATCTGGCAAGTTGAGAGGTGGAACCACCATGCATTGTTAATGCCAGATCTGGTCAAATTTGAAGGCCAGGGGAACACTTTTGTCTGTGGGATGTCTGTAGAAAGTTAGATTTAGATGCTTACGTGATCAGGAATAGGAACGTTGAGTTGGACAGAAACACCTGTGATTTTTAAAGATCAAATCTTGAAGGTTGTAAGGAATCCCATTCCCTGTTTTCCATATCTCGTACTTTATGTATTGTATGTATGATCACATGTCCTGATTCTGTAAGAAACTTGATTTTTTATGCATGTGTGCATAGCTATGTCAACAGTTCTTTATTCCTCCCACACCTCCCCTTATAGGCCACGTCCACCACAGTCTCCACAGGCCTGACGCGCAGCTACAGCATGGTCAGTTTGTACTTTGCATGCAGAAAGTGGAGATTATTACTTAACCATTTGTACCTTTGCATGCAGGAGAAGTTGTTTCTGGTTGGTAGTGTGCTAGTGGAACAGGTACACACATGATGAAGTTAGCCGTTCTGCTTCTGTCTTGCTTAGGGCCACTATACAGTAGGAGTCTCAACACTGAAACAACATGAATGTTAAATATTAGACCGATTTATCAGTTGGTATTAATTAATTGATGTTAAGGTTTCATTAATTTATCGGTATCTGCAAAAATCTCACTGATAAACCAGCAATACTGGTTTGAAGGTGCTTATTTCATATTTGAATCAGCTCATGATATGTTTGCCGTCTCAGTGATGGAGGCAATACAGTGATATTGAGAAACACAAGTAGTAGTTAGTTAAACAAAACCGGTTAAGGTTAGGAATGCTGGGAAGCTTTTTTTAATTATATTTTTTTTATGTTTATTTATTTATTTTTTGGAAGGGGTTTTTTTGTGTGTGCCATTAAAACCAAGAGTGCGCTTGCTTCTGATTTCACCTTGCACGAAACACATCTTAAAGAAGAGCATGCGATTTACCGGTAGTATTGCTGAATAGTGGACTTCCACTTTTGTGCCCTTAGGCCTCATTATGTGACGATGGTCTCTATGGCTCATACAGTTCCAGAGCTGTAAGTCTTTTCTAGTATCCAAAACAGTCATTATATGTTGATATGATGTCAACCCTGTAAAACAAGGCACTGTTTGGAGCCCTTCTGAATGGGATCCTTGTCCCCACAGCCTTCTGAGTGCAGCTGGTACTCTTCTGGTGCCAGCTCTACCCGCAGTAGTCCTGTGGTAAGCACTTTGCACCGTGCATCACCTCCACGTCCTTGCTAATAGGCCCTCATGAGTGATGCATGAAGAACACTTTGAGAGCATCTCCAGCATGCAGCACTGATAGCTTAAGTAGAATTGAATACCTAGGACTTCTTTTTGTGTCTTGTAATTGAAGGACTAAAGCCTGCAACTTTGCCAGGGTGTTTGAATGTCTGTGATTTCAACTTTGAATGGATGCTCACAGTACGGATGGCATACATATGTCTGTTACTTGTTAAAGATGGTGATGCATTATTTTATGTAAAAGAACTGCATTTCCTCGTTGTAGCTGGAAGAGTGCACAAAATAAGTTTAATCCTGTTGTGTTGTTTACTTTCAGTAATTCAGTGAAATTTTAATGGGATGTATGCAGAGTTCCTATGAACCTGAATTTGAAGTTCACCTGTCACAGATTTCCTTCAAATTTTTATTGCTGATAAAAGCTAGTGACAGCAACAGCAGCTACATCCGATGAATGAGAATATATTATATTAAAAACTATATTCTTAAATGTAGCCACCGTAATTTATGCAGATTCTTATTACAGTGGAGGATCTTGAGGGGAACCTAGCTTTCCACTGTGCTGTTGGTGTTGTTACTCTGCTGCTTGTTGATTTGTTCATTAATTTCCAAAGAGCATGGTCTAGGGTGGTCTGCAGATACTGTTGCTTTAAAAGCCATATAAAGGAGCAATTTGTAAGATGACCCAACCTGCTGAATTCATTCTCCAAACAATAGGGGTCATTCTGTCACCAGAAAATAGTCTTCCCTCCTCCCCCTTCTTTTGTTTGCTGCCAAATGTGGTTTCTTGCTGGGAGTGAGCGTTGGTGGCTGTTATGATGGTCGCTTGCCAAAAGTTTCAGCCACTGATATATTTACTCTGCATTGGCTGTGTTTCCCTAAATCACCTAACTGGGAGTAGAACCTTCAACATGGTTTACAGGTTGTTAAAGTACGCTGCTAAAACAGTTCTACTTCCTTATTCTCTCGTGTTAGACTGGCTCACTATCGTCTCTTGAGGTACAAAGTGGCATGGATAGTGTTCAGTTGATGTCCCGTAGCTGCACTATCGTCATTTTGGAAACCTACTCAGGAGGGGAGTGGCGGTTGTTCTGAGAAAACATAGGCCTAAATGACCCAGTAAAGTCATTAAATCTTATGTATGTATTTATTTATTTTGGCACACTCAGTAAAAAAAAAAAAGAACAATAAAGTACTTTAATTGATACATTTGAGTGTTTACACAGTATTAAAGTGATCTGTTTTATTTGAAATGGCGCTGTAATGAGAACCGTGTAATGACACACTAAATATATGCTGGAAAAGGTGTATATATCATTAGTGCAGCGGTATTCTTTGTTAATGATGCATTTATTGAGGTAAATTAATACATTTATTGAGGTGGGCTCAAAGCTACCTTCATATCTTTCAACTTCTTATCATTCTATGTTTAAGACAACAAAATATTAAATTCTTTACATTCTATTGATTCAGATCTTACATATTGCTCCTTTAAAGGCTGTATTTGAACAATGCCAATCACAGATGATGGCTCGCTTTAACAGTCTTTTTGTTACATTGAATCCTGTCCAAGCCTTGACTGTTATCACTAACACTGAAGCCTCTTTATACTGGATGGCATTTTTAAGGTGTAGTTCTTTACGCTTTTGGATGTATTGATGGTGAGTGTGATTGGATGGGAATTCCTGCTTGCCTATAGTAAACTCCGCTTGATGTAACTCTTGCTAATGGTCTTGAGAAAACCTGCTACATGGTACTATACATACTGTGAGAATATGAGAACATGGCATTTGCAGTTATGATAAACTGAGCCTTGCTGCTTTAATTTTTGAATGTCTCTACTGTTACAATAAGGTTTCGAAGCTGAAGAGTGTAGCTGTGTGTAGTTGTGTTGCAGAGTCCAGTTTTGATGACAAACAGGAGAGTTTTATATTTACTTGACTAACTGTGTGAGATGCTATGAAGAGCTGCTTTAAGTTTCGTTGGGTGTTATGAGTTTATGTTGAGTTATGCCTGTATCGTACTAACTCGTCTTTATATAACAACTATTAGAATAATGATAAATTATAAATTATTATTTCTTATTTATTTGTTTGTTTTTGTAATCTTCCAGTCCTCTTCTGATGACGATTCTTCCAGCACTGTGTCTCAGGATCGCTTCGGCCGTAGAAGAAGGGATAGTGTGGTGAGCCTGGAGGCACAATGGCCTTTGTTCGTCAAAGATGGGAGCATACAAAATCACAAGCTACACACCAGAAATTTTAGTTCCATGAGAAACACAGCTGCAGGAAAGACCTTTAGTTGTTATAGAAGGTTTACTTTATTTAGACAGTCCTTTCAGCTTTAAAGTCTCCTCCCACTTTCTGATCCTTTTTACGAAAGTGGTTCTTTAGAGAACCATCAGCTGAACGGCTCTGTGATAAACCACAAGCGAGTCTCCTTTAGTATTGCTCTAATCTTTTTTGGCACCTTGATTTGTGTACATCTGATTCCTGAAACTGTGCAGTATTGAATCAAGTGGTAATTGAAGTGCAGTTATCTACCACCAAAGTTTGAGGATTTTCACCGACAGCGAAGATGAATCTAATAAAAAGCAAAGTTATTCTCATTCTACATTTAAATTTGACTGCATGCAACATTTTTGATAAGGGTCACTGTAAATGCATTTACGACTTTGGCCAGCCACTGAACTGCTCTGGTTATTTGTTTCGGTCTCATTCTCTCTCACCTTTAATAATTGCCTTTACTTTGTAGTCGTCCGATATTTCTGACGTGAGCGCGACTGCTGCTGACTATTTCAGTCGCTCGAACCGCAGAGGCAGTATTGTTTCTGATTTAGATGATCTGAGCATCCCAGATTTGGACAGCGTAAGTGGTGCACACTGATGTGCTGCATGCCTTGCTGTGGTCACCTGTGAACTTCAAGCAGTTAAGTGTCTAACTGCATGTGGCCTTAACTATAATCGAAAGTATTTGACCACTTTTCTGGAAATGGTTTTTTTTAAGAAGATGGTTAAAACTAGGGATGGGTAGGATTCTTCACATATCCAAAGATGTCTTATATTTCAAGGTTATAGTTGCATATGGCTTGGAGAAAAAAATAACTGGAACTAGTTATAAATAAATGGTCACATTGTGACTACAAAATGAATGTCAAACTCTTTATACACAACCATATGTTTTCCCTTTGGGATAGTTGAATGAAGATATTCAAAGAGTAAAGACTGAAATGCCCATCCCTGTTTCAAACTAGAGACTGTGTGTGTTCATAACTGAAAGATCTTAAATGGCTTTGTACGTTTGGTTTTGATATTCCTGTGTGCTTTATTCATAGATACATTCTTTTTATTTTGCCCTATACTGTAATAACCCACAGAAACCAGTGTTGCATGTTAACAACAAACATATTTTGTCTTTGCATTAGTAGTACTGCATCTTTTCCCCGTTTTAAGATCTGCAGTGCTATTGAACACTTCAAGTGTTGACTACATGGGCCTCTTTATTGAAGTTGTTTTCTGTAAATCATGTTACTATGTTGTTGTTATTGTTTTTATATTCTTCCTGTAAGCAAATCAAATTACCCATGCTGATCCAATTTGGACTGTCAAATGTGCAGAATCCTGTTATTAACTAATCTTATTAATCCTATAAATACCGGATGTTTATAATTAGTTTAGATTTTTTGTTCTGGCATATCATTTAGGTTTGCAGTGATACTACAGTTGGTATTTTTACTTCAGTGAAGGCTGTTGTGTGTGTTTTGAGCGTGTCTTGGGAAATCTGTGTTTTAAGAGAATATGAATACCCACTAACGAATCGTGTGACGGTGTTGCGGCATGTTTGAAGAGATGCTTTGGATGCAATCTGGAACCATGAATCTTTTTACCACTTGCTCGAAGTTGCTTCTTCTTTGCAGGTAGAAGAATCCTCGTTTCTGGACTCCTTCTCGGTCTGAACGCATGTGCTGATTTTTTTTTTTTTTCCTCTCTCCCTTTCTTATAGTTGGAGGAGAAGTGTGACAAGCAATACTCAGACTCCTTCAGTCGAGTGAGTATGACTTTTGTGGTCTGGGTCACAATGTTAATACTTGTTTCTGGAATTATTTCCTGTTTACTTTGTTTAAAATGATTTATATTAATATTAAGCTCTTGATCAGCTGTATCTGAAACTGAGAGAGAAGTGTCGACTAGCAGATGAATTCAAATAGTTTGATGTCATTATCGGCACTTAACGTTTTGACTTCAGAAATACGTGCCTGTCCATTTATCGTTTTCTATTTCTATTATATTTACAATAAATTTCTATTTATGTGTATATGTATTATGGGGCTCATCTTGTGTATGTTGGGTTAGGTAAAGTCATTAAACCACGTTTAAGGTATGATGTCACTGTGTGAAGCCCTGATTATCAAAAACAGATTTATTTGTGTTTAATTTGTTTATTCTTATCATAAAGAAGGGGAGAAAGAAAAGGGAAACATGAAATATGTGTACAGCATAATTCATATCTTCTAGTATATATCCCCTTACCCAGGCATACCCGCATCTACATTCACGTAGACAAAGCATAGTCACATATACGGGTCACACACATTAATAAGATCAATTAGACCCAATATCTTATTATGTGAATTGTTCTGTTATGTACATTAAATCTTTACACAAACCTCACAGGAGACGGTGCAGATAAATAACAGAATAAATACATAAATACATATAAAAAACAGATTTATTTGAGCCTGTTGCTTTGAGCCATAACTTTATGGTTATGTCACAGCTATATTTAGTGTTGGTTTAAGGAACTGCTGACACTGTTTTTGCAGAAATTATGCTATGGAATGAAAAGTATTCTGTCACAGATGAATTATTCTGTCAAATAACCACCTACAAATGATCTCTTAATCACATAGCTTCCCGACAGTGACAAAGTTGTTGTATTCACATGTACAGTGTACTCACTGTGTTTATAAATATAATCCTGCAGTATGCCGGTTCTGCATGTGCTACATACCCACAATATCTCTTGTATCTCTAAAGGGGTCTGTCACCCAGCCTGAAATAGTCTGGGAGACATATTACATAGAGAGAGTTACTAACATGATTCCTATACCTACAGAACCCATACCTGTACTCTAGACCATGATCCATGATGGCATCTGTTACTTTTATTATAGGGAATGAGATTTCTTTTTTTTTTTTTTTAAACCAAACAGGCGTTATAAAACTGAACACATCATTTAATATTTGCTTGTGGTTACAAATGGTATCCTACACCAGTTCTACAGTGATCTAACAAACTAAAATCTAACTTCCTAAATAATATTTAGACGTAGAATATGTTAAAGGCTTCAGAAGTTCAAACTGCCCTTAGGGTTGACTTAAGTGCAATGCAGGTTTAAACAGTCTTGTTTTTCTGATTGGTTTGTCATATCTTTAGTAGAGACTGAATTATTTTGGACTGCAGTGCACATTTCTGAAAATATTCTTGGGTAATGAACCAGTTTTGCCAATCTAGTTCATCTAATTTTAAGCAAATACTAATGTCAATATTCCACAGTGGAGGAATACAGACCATGAAAATAACAGGCTCTACATTTCGACAAATGTCTGTTCAGCTCAGTTCAATTCAGTTCAATTTCAGCCACATGGATTAATGAATATCGTAGTGTAAGAATTGATTCAGCTGGATCTTTGTTTTTTCTTAACCTCTGCTATCTGTTAACGTCTATGAGCCTGTTTGTTGCAGCCATCCTCTCGATGCACAACTCCAGCCCTATCTGCTGCGTCTCTAGCTTCTCTGGGTGGATCTTCTTCCCGACGCGGCAGTGGGGACATGTCCAGTGTTATCGCTGACCCTGATGCCTCTCTCAGTGAACTAAGGGTAAGACTTGGTCTCCCATTCTCCTTAGTTGTGTTCCACTGTTATTTATTGGATCAATACAATAATATTTATATTACAAAAGTATTAAACTAAAGCGATCCATCAGCTGAATTGGGGCTCATAATAAACACACAAGCTTAGCTGTGTGAAATCACATATGAGCTTTCTGCCTTCAGCTTTGTGGTATGTGTGTTTTAATGCCACATCCGAACCTTTCCTATAGCGTTATTTAAAACTTCAGAACTTAACACCCCCCACCAATCAGTCGTCTAGTATTATAGTCTTAATTTAAGTTAATTTTTAAGATTCTAATCTTATTTTATGCAAATGCTACTAGTGGTGAACCCTCAGAACGATTACACCTGTTGTTCTAATTCTGCAAGGACAGTATGTAGTTATACCTTATTTTTATTTTCCTCTTTTCAATGGCCAGAGGAAGGTGATCTTATCAGGCTTTTCCTTTATCTGTAGTATCGAGGTAGATACAGCCAAGCTAGCTTTTTTCTATTGCTTTAAATTACTTCAGGAACTAAACTGAAGTCTAATCTCAGTCTATCATGTCAGATTACCAATCATCATATCAAGGAAACAATCTGGTTTGGATTTACAATGGATGGGCCCAAGTTTACAGTACATTATCATTGTTTACTTTTTTCTTTCTTTTTTTTTTACCTCACTTATTCTAATTTTCACCCGCTAGTTAGATCTCCTCATATCACTCAGTGCATCCATGCTGGGAGGGTGAGGGTTAGCATGTCCGGAGTCTTTTTTTTATACTGCTGCTAAAGCATCATCATGGGGAATCATAGGATGCTTAAAGGGGAATACTGGTCTCCATTTCTGCTTTGTCACCTAATAGATGCCTGTGTAGGTTAGCGTTGTATTGCGTAATGCTAACCGGATGGCTAATTTCAGGTAATGTAGGTGTTTATTATGATTTGAAGCTTTCTAAATCAAAAGTTTTGTTGTATATATTGTTGAATTTACAGGGAAGCTAAACTTCTGAGTGAGTTTGTTTGGAGACCATTCACAAGTGGAGGTTTTTCTTCAATATGGAAACCAGCCGAATCCTCCAGACCCTTATGTTTTTTTCTTGTTGCTTTTTTTCCACCCCGTCTTCATCCTCGCTGTGAATGCCTGGGTATTGTCTTTCATGCTGTTGTTTCATTGGCTCAGGGTTAAAGCCTGTGCAAGCCTTGACACTATGTCTATGTATACCGCTGTATGTGAAAGGATAGGCTTCCAGTCTATGGATGGAGCGACTGTGACGATGGCGTGAACCAGATTCCTCCATTATTCTCCTGCTTTTTCCTTTCACTTTCACCTCAGTCACTCCTCCAATCTCCTCAACAGGACATCTATGATCTAAAGGACCAGATTCAGGATGTAGAGGGGCGATACATGCAGGGGCTTAAAGAGCTGAAGGTAGAGGGGCCTGAGCTCAGTGCATGCCTTCTCTTCCTCCTCTCTGTGGAGTGTGATCCCACTAACCCCCCAACCGAAGCCTCTACCCACCCTGATTTGAGCACTCTTCTTTAGGGCTGTCACAATTGTAAAAGCATCCTTTCCTAAAAAGATCAGCAGAGATTTATGTGTTTTGCCTCTGATTGCTCAACTGCCAAGCTAATCGGGTTAAAATGTCTCAGTTACTAACAGAATCGATAGTGACAGCCCTACACTTCTTGTGTGAACGCATGAGCCCCGCATGAAACCGTCTGATTCCAAATTTGTTCTGAAAAACAGCCTGTGAACATAATTGGTGGCAAGGTCAGTACTTTGGTTCATCCTGGAATAGCCACAATGTAGCATATGAGCTTGTTCTGCTGTAGTGTACTGTCAGAGACATTGACCCAATGCTACACCCACTTCTTTTCAGGAGGATGAGCTTTCCGACCTGGTTTCTGACCTGGTTTCTGACCTAGTTACAGCATGCCTACCTCTCAGAAAGAGTTTGGAGACTTTTCATCTGTTTCATTATACAGCTCTCATTTGGACGGCTATGGGTTGTTAGCGTCGCATTCACCAAACTCCGGAAATCCTGCCAATAAAACCCCAGCTAGTAAATCTTAATACAATACAGTACAAGACAAAAGACAAACAAACCTGAATTTTTACAGTTGTTTTTTTTTTTTTCTTTTTTTTTTCTTTTTTTTTTTCTCTCCCCTCAGTAGATGTTACCTCGGTTCAAGTATTTGAAAAAGGGCTAAGACGCCTCGTTTCAACTACTTTCGGAACATTTAAATATCCAAGCAGCTGTTATGCATGTTTAGTTAGTTGTCACGCTCTACTGGACTCTGCTAAACTGTTCTTTGATTCTATTCAGTTGTGCTTTTTATAATTACAGTTTTCCAAACCTTCAGTTTGAGGGACATTGCTAACGGTATTTTTCTTACTGGTTGTATTGTTTTATTTAATCTTTATAGTCATAGCAACCAGCAGACGATGTTTTGCCATGTTAATTAATAGGGAATTCTTCTCATTCCTGTAGGAATCTTTGTCTGAAGTGGAAGAGAAGTACAAAAAGGCCATGGTATCCAATGCACAACTTGACAACGATAAGGCAAACCTCATCTACCAAGTGGACACACTAAAGGACGTTATCGAGGAAATGGAGGAGCAAATGTCAGAGCTGCGGAGAGAAACGGAAGAGAAGTCAAAGGTACATACATGCTTTTCCACATGTGGTCTGATCAAACACAGCTTTTCACTGCTGTGTTACGTGGATCATAAAGGGGCTAAACTGGAAGCACAGAATTTTCTAGAATGTTGCTGTAACACTGACTTTTCCCTTCATTGAAACTAAGCTCCTCAGCCCAAACTCCGAAAGACAGCCCCACACTATTATTCCTGCCCCACTAAACTTAACTGTTTGCACTATGCATCATGAGGGCCAGCAGTGTTCACCTGCTGTGTTCAAAAACAGATTAGTCCAGTACACTACCAGTTGATGAAGCTGTGGAACAAGGACAGGTGATTCTTGTGTGCTACTGTGGGGCTTTGAGTCCCGTGTGGACGTGTGTGACTTGCGGCTTTGTTTCTGAGCTGAGATGCTTCTAGATGTCTTCATTTAAAAAAATAATAAAAAATGACCAGAGTAGAAAGTTGACATCCTGTGACAATGCCAAAGTGACTGAGCTCTTCAGTACCACCCATTTGGCTGCCTACATTTGGCTATGGATGCTGTGTGGTGGGATGCGTTTGGTTGTGTAGCACACATCACATCAGCTGTACAATACGACAGTATACACTCATCATCAAAAGAAGTTTGAAGTGACATATCATTCATAATTGCGCCATACAGTGCCAGGAATTACAAAAGTAAGTCTGATTGAGATGGTTTAAAAGTTCAGTATGGTTTACTGTCCACATTAAAACCAGAATTACACCGCTGGAAACTCCCTCCATGTGGTTAAACGAGGTTATTAAAGCTCTGAAGAAAAAACAGAAACGCTGAGAGAACATGGAAGCACCTAAGCTGCAGGCTCTTCATTTAAACAATCTGTTATGTAATTCTAATTCATGTTAGAGATGCAAGGAAATTGGTTTCTGTTGTGTCTCCTCCTGTCCCTCAGAGGTCATACTTTCTGAAGCTGGTTTTGTTGTCTGTTGCCCCCGGTTTACTGAGTAGGTTGTGTTGCTGACTGTTCTTTACATTTCTGTGCTTATGATCTGAGATCTGTCTTGCTGTAAACCATAATGGCATGAGAAAAAAACCTTATATTGACTATTTGGCACAAAGAGGAATTTGACCTCTGCGTTTAACCCATCTATGCAATGACACACCCACATACGCACACAATAGAGGGCAATGAGCATACTTGACTGGAGCGATGGGCAGCCCTATTCATGGCCCCCAGAAGGACATTGGGAGTTAGGTGCCTTGCTCAAGGGCAAGGGACATTTGTCCCTCACCGCAGTTTAATTTTTTACATTAAGTGACTTGTGATGAAAGGCAAGGTTAAACTCCTGCTCTTTTTCGGACATTGAAAGGCCTGGTGTTCTCCCTGTTGGACTATTGTAATGCCCTCTTCACCTTCTGAGAGACATGGCTCGTCTGTACTTTGTTTAAATGGAGCAGCTCGTTATCTCACCAGGACAAAGCACAAGGAGCATATTACGCCAGCGATGGCCTGTCTTTATAGGCCTGTGAGCTACAGAACAGGTTTTAAAATACTAGTGCTAACTGGTCGGGCTTTCCCCAACAAAGCCCTGGATATACCACTGAGCTT
Source organism: Prochilodus magdalenae (assembly GCA_024036415.1). Taxonomy (NCBI): domain Eukaryota; kingdom Metazoa; phylum Chordata; class Actinopteri; order Characiformes; family Prochilodontidae; genus Prochilodus; species Prochilodus magdalenae. The sequence goes on along the minus strand of JAMWET010004899.1, from coordinate 267,036 downwards.
TATGCTAACTTAATAACGTTAGAAGTCTCATAATAGAAGGTCTTTAAACCAGGGGCTAGTAGCAGTCTGCCCAAACCAAACTTTAATCAAAGGAAGTCTTTATTACCGGTTCATCTTTTTAAAAAGCTTTGAGAGATGTTTCGTTCTCCTGCCTTTGGTACTATTTGAACATTTCTTGGTGACAGTTTGGTATTTGTGTGTTAACTAGTTTTATGTTGTATGGAAAAGCACTTTGGCACTTGGCACAAGTGCCAAATAAATAAATAAATAAATAAAGATGTACTTATTAAACTCTTCATTTGCGGCAAGGATGTTAACTGTGGACATGATCTTCCTAACTGCATCGTTAACTCTGTCACTGTTATAGCAGAAGCAAAAAGCATAGAGAAAATGTTTACCAACAATTCAGTATTGATCGACCATCTGTAATTTTCATAAACGACTGAAATATAACGGAGCTCCTTAGAAAATTGCTGGTGAAATCATTTGCTGGTTGTAACTTGAATGGAGCTGTAAATAACTCTTTGTTTTTCCTGACTAGGAATTGGAGAGGCAAAAGCACACATGTACAGTCCTGCTGCATAAACAAGAGGAGCTAAAAGAGGGGATCCGTCAGCGGGATGAACTTATTGAGGTGTGATTTCTACTTGATCCAACATCTGGAGACATCATAATTCCCCCTTTTAGGACACAGCTGCACAGCGGTACAGAGGTTTTGACCAAACGATCTCGAAAGCTCAGATCCTCATGCTGTCACATTCATCAGTTTGTAGTTGGCTTTCTCTCACTTATGTCTCCTGTCCTGTGTTTAATAGCGTTGAATGTATCAATTCTTCATTGTCTCTGTCTTATTTCTGTCCTCTTTCTTTCCCCTGCTTCACTCCATGGCTTCATGGCTTTCTACTTGAATAATGCCCTTCTAGGAGAACAAGGACAATCAGCTCAAGTTAGATAACCTCACGAGAGAGGTGTTTGACCTGCAGGAAACTATAAACTGGAAGGACAAAAAGATTGCGGTATGATTTTAGGACAGAAATGTTTGAATGATTAGAAATAACAGGCTGCTATGAGCATCTTCACCTAGGACTGTAACCTGAGATGTAGATAGCCACATGCATGTTCTAATCCTGCGTTCGGTAGAGTTGGTTGCCAGCCCTTGTGTGTATTTACAGTTGTTTGAGGAAGTTTGTGAACCGTTATCTAGATTTCTACTTGAATGCCTCCTGAAAAGTGAACTGATTTTAATCTGGGTCTTAAAACAACATTAAGTACATTTACATTGCCAGTTTTTGTTTAGAGATATCCATTCTGTTTTGTGTGATTTCATATGCCAACAGCAGGCAAAAATCATTTTTACATTACAGTTTTTAAACCTCTCCTTATAAGTTAGAATTGAGGTTTTCCTGTTATTGTGACTTTTAGAGTTCTACTTAATGACATCAGTTCTGTTAAGCTGACATTTTGAGAGCTGTGCTTTCACATTGCAGTAACGACACTCCTTACTTGGCATGTGTAAGTCTCCCAAATTTGAAACACTCACATGAAGTCAAACACTTCAATTCATGAAGGAAACAGAAGCGCTGAATTGAAAATGAATAGTTGCAGAAGTTAATTTGCTGTTTTATTTACGCTTTTAATTGCCTGTACTATTTATTAATAAAGAATATGTAGTTTTTGATGGCCAAAGCTGTGACCGCTTTGCCTTTTTAGGCTAAAAAACCAGAAGTGCTACTTTTGGCCATTTTGGTTTGGTGCATCCTTGTACTTTGGATGTACTGGCATTTTGGACTTTGTGAGGAATCTCTTGGAAGGCCATGACTGTCAGCCTTTCTTATAAACCATAAAACGAGATGTGAATCAAAAGCGAAGTGAGGCAAACAAAAAAAAGTCTAATGTCTAATATATCTCCTAATCTAATCCAAGTTTCTAAAACAGGCTCAGTTTTCTCCAACTGTTCTAGGTTACTACCAATAAAGATTTTAGTAAGTGCTAAGTTATATTAATAATAAAATATAGTGTTAATACTTGTATTAACAACAACAACAGTTTTTGTGTGTAGTGTTTAACAATATAAAGGTCAGATCACATTTGGGGTCATTCAGAAATCTGGAAACTTCCATGAACTTCATGAACTTTCTCACAACTGTATATTACAAGCAGCCTGATGGATCTTGTCCTTGAGTGGTAGCCTGTGTCCTCTTTTAAAGCACTTGGTAACCAGATGCTCTGAATGTTCACATGCATGCAGAACATTTTGCTGCAGTTTATTGAAGTTCAGTATGTGTTGATGCAGTTTAGAAACATACATACGTATGTACATACATACATAAATGATCGACAGATGTGTCCCTAGAATGCTACCTCCAACATCTGGTGGTAATGTGGTATTTAAGTTAATTTAAAGTGCCTTTCCAGCCTTAAACTAGTGTCTAATCCACTATTGTATTATGCCGTTATCTGTAGCACAGCCTGTATCCATCAGGGGTTCAAATGGATTTATGATATGTATTTATAATATTGTTATTTTTTTTTTATATTTTAATTTTCTCTTACTACAGTAGCCATCATGCATTTTACAAATACAACATGCACCACTATTTATCCTTGAGGTGCCATCCAGTCTGCTAACCAGACACTCATCTATAGCCTAATAAATAATTGCAGCTTGATCAGCATGAGCACACGTCAGACCAAATGAAAAGAAGTAAAGAAGAAGGTATTCTGTCTCTAGCACACTGGACCCCAGAGACAAGTTTTTCAGCAGAAGGTACAAGGTTTCGTCATGACAGCAAACTCTAGATACACAGCTCCCTTGCTAACATTGGCTTTTAGCTTGTTGGCCTCCTCATCTGATGAGTTATTAGTGTTATCCTCCTGCCCCTGGTCATGGTTTGAATACTGCATCTATGCATTTTATTTTGCCCGTTAAGTCACATTTGAACTGCACTGTATTCTCTGGTTTTCTTGTCGAGTCTTAGACCAGACACTGGTGCTGAAGCAGTGCGAGTGCCCGTTCTCATTGCTTGTATAGGTCTGCATTGCCATCTACATTTCTCGCTTTCTGTGCTTGTGACTGTTTGTCTGTATTGGGGAATGAACCTGTTTTCATTCTGTGCATGCTGACCATTCTTGCCTGCGTCTTTGTGGCCTTTCCTTTTCCACTTGTTCTCCTCATCCTTCTTCTCTCTTTTCCTGCCTTGCTGTTTGGCCAGGCCTTAGAGAGGCAGAAAGAGTACTTTGATTGCATTAGGATTGAGAGGGACGAGCTCAGAGATGAGCTGGCTGACCTCAAGGGGAAATCCAAAGCAGTAGAGGTATGTCATTGATGGAGCCTTAGAAATCCAACAAAGGACAAAAAGCCACTGTTGGGTGTTTCCTGTTTTTATTTTTATTCTTTTTTTTAATGAATCTGGTTTTAATTTTTTTATTATTTATTTATTTTTTAGATGATGTATGCATGCTTAAAGATTAGACCCGATGCAGTAGAAGAAACACTTAAAGTTCCTTTATAACCCTTTACTTTAAGCTTGTAGGTTTAAAGAAGCCAGTTCAAACCCCGGTGAGGGTTTTTCCCTGCAGTACATCTAATCTAAAAACGTTTGGAGTGTAATTCACTGAAGATGATATTAAAACTGTGTTTATTTCTGCCTTCAAAAATTATTCATTCTTTTCATCTATCTGCTCCCCACAGAAACACGGGCTGGTCATCATTCCTGAGGGTACACCCAACGGTGATGTCAACCACGAGCCCCCAACCTCAGGGATCACTGTTGTCACACAGGAAGCTGCACAAGTGCTGGAGTCAGCTGGAGATGGACCTCTGGGTATGAGCGATAAAGCAAAAAAGATGAATTATGTTATGACGTTAAAGGCCCGATCGCATCTGCATTTGCCAGCATTCACCATTCCTTTGATGATTCATATAATTTTGGTGGAATTCATTGGGAGAATAGATTTGCATTTGAAACATCGTGCCGAGTTCAACTTTGGTGACCTTTGATGCGCATATTTGTGATTTTGTTTTGATTGATTTATTTTAGTTATTTCTTGTTATACTATTAGCACTGCTGCTGATGTTAACATTTGAACAATAATGAACAAGCAAGTTTAGTGCTAGGTGAATTAGCCTGTTTGCTGACTGTGATGTTAGCTCCTTGGCATACTCCTGGTGCACACCAGTTACTACAGTGACCTCAGGATAGAGCTAAATACACATTTGCTGTTAACTCTGCGTTTGTGTACACATGGTGGTTATTATTTTAAAAGTCGATATAGAAATCTGCATAGACAAATGGATACCAATACCATTATTCCTGTGCATGGTGCAAAATGCTAAACAGAGTGCTCCATCCTTTGGCATTTGTTTGTGTCAACGCATGACCAAACACCTTTACCAGGTGCACACCTGTAGCAATAGTATCTGCCAGATTTGTCAGCCAAGCAATGTATAGATCAGGCTCTCATAATTTTAAAGAAGCTACTGCTCTTTTTATGTCAGAAAGTTCGTAGACACTAGCACTTCCTGCCTTTTTTCTGAAATCAAGACAGTAAGTAATGCGGAGTTTTCCCTCTATTGCTGCGGTAACAGCTTCTCATCTTTGTGGAAGGGTTACACAAGATGTAGGTACATTGCTGTGCGGGTTTGATTGGGTTCAGTGTTGGTATGTGACAGATGATTTTGTGACCTGTGTCTGTGGATTGATGTAGACCTTCCTTTTCTCTCTCCCCTATGTACAACAGATGTTCGGCTACGAAAGCTTGCTGAGGAGAAAGATGAACTTCTAGCCCAGGTACGTGTGCTGTGTTGTGCAGAGCTGGTAGAAAGAAAAAATTAATTTAGCAAGGAGTGTAACTTTTCCTAGATGACTGTGTGCTGTCAGCTGCTGACACTTGTTATTCCTTTGGGCTTTTTACAGATCAGGAAACTAAAAATGCAACTGGAGGAAGAACGGCAGAAACATTCTAAGATGGAAACCGTTTATACAGACGGAGAACGGATGGAAAATGGCACAGACTTGCACGTAATTGAAATGCAGAGTAAGCATAGTTATTCTACTCATATGAACACTGACGAATGTTTTTGGTATACACTGAAAATCTGTATACACTGATATGTACATTGTAATGGCACATATGTCCAGTAATGAAAACATGAAGTGCCGATTGTAACAGTAGCAACAACGTATTAACGCTCAGACTGAAGCTCAGATGCTCACCTGTTTCTGTAAAAACTGTGATTGTATCCCTCTCGTTCACTGCTTGCATGTGCCTTTTATGGTCCCTGTGGATGTTAAGCAATACACCCACTAGACCAGTGTTTCGCAACCCTGGGCCTGGAGGCACCCTACCCTGCACGCTTTGGTGGATCCCCTGCACGCTTTGGTGGATCCCCTGCACCTGCACCCCCTGCAGCTCTGACAGGGCTTGTTAAAGAGCTGGAAAGATGGATCAGTTGTGTTGGGAGCAGAGAAAGCACTAAAACGTGCAGAGCATTGTTCCTCAGGGACCAGGATTGAAAAAAACTGCACTAGAGGGCAGGCCAGAGTCAACAGTGTAAAAATAATATTTAATTCACAGCATTCAGTTACTTAGAAATTCTCCAGTTAAATTAAAACAAAGGGGCGATTTACCCAATGCTCCCTTTGTCTTTACCATCAGTAATGATAATCAGAGAACGGGGACTGGAACTTGCTGACTCAGTTGGAAAGTTGGCATACAATATATGTTAAATACACATACAGTGATCTTGAGAATTACTGACCTCCTTGGCAAGCGCTAGCAACCAAAAGGCTAAAAAGGCTGTGAAGTCTTTCACTGATTATATGACAAAAACTAAAGTCCTGGCACCCTTAGTAATTACACTGAAGAAAACGCAGTTGTCACATTATCGTGCGTATTCATCCTCTGTCAAGCTCACCTGAGTGTTTGCAAACACCTCCATAGTTGTCATCCATAGTTTTCTGTTTGACTGGGGTGTAAATATGAAGTGGTATGCTGGCCAAACATTCTTAGTTATTAGTCATAACATGCAGAAGAGCACAAGCTTTTACTTACCTTTGCCAATAATTCTGGAGGTCACCCGTAATAACTGTGTCTGAACACAGTTCTTGAATGATACAAATGATCATATCACAAATTATTAATTCTGCACATAAATTATTAGCAGATAATTTGCTATTAGCATTTGCTATGTTAATTCAGTTTATGGCTGCACTCAGGTATAACCTATGCTCTTTGCCTTTTGTAGGGGATGCCAACAGACAAATCAGTGAATACAAATTCAAGTTGTCAAAGGCAGAACAGGAAATGGGTACAATGGAACAAAATGTAAGTTTGAGTTTTCTTCTGCATAGTATCGTGCATCTTATCAGTTCATATACATGTATGTTCATCATGTCTATACATATACATCTATTCTGTATATATTCACAATATCACATCTGAGATTACCATGAATCACATCCAAGAATATTTTGATGAAGTAATTTATTATGTAAATATACAATACATAAATATACATTGGTGTATGCATAATTATTTATAAGGGCCATAAACTCCTCTACACAAGGAAGTGAAACCAAATTCAAGTTATTTCTGTAGCCAAATTGTTCATTTTATGCTTTTATTGTAGGTGAGATGCTTTTAGTGTTTTAAGCCTAAAAGAACCTTTTAAGCCTATAGCATTTACATAAGAGTAAAAATTTAAATGTTCTCTTCTACACCCTCTCCCTCTGTGTTTTGGTCTGTAGATCAACAGACTTGAAGGGCAGGTGTCAAGATACAAAGCAGCAGCTGATAACTCGGAGAAGATTGAAGATGAGCTGAAAGCTGAGAAAAGGAAACTTCAGAGGGAGGTAAGCAATCAAACCAGACAACAGCAGCACCACCTGAACTTGATTTATATGGATTTTTAAATAACACATTCACACTTGGGAGTGGCTTTCAAAAAAAACAAAGGCTTCAAATATGTTTTTATTCCATCCTGCTTAAAGTTGGAGATTACTGAAAGCCTGACTTATCTGGGGCATATTGGGATACGTGGTAAATTAAGAAATCCTGTTAGTATATGTCTTACTACTATTGCTTTCCCATGAAATACTGGATCTACTGATACTGTTGATGGCATGAGTACCATCAACCAGATACCCAGTTGTGGGTGCTGATATTTTAAACAGTGTGTGTGTGTGTGTGTGTGTGTGTGTGTGTGTGTGTGTGTGTGTGTGTGTGTGTGTGTGTGTGTGTGTGTGTGTGTGAGACGTGGCCAATCTAATTAAAATCAACAGAAATCAAACAGAACCTGTCAAAATGCTATGAGGCAAGAGATGACAATATATAACAATTAAAACACTGTTAACGCACACCTTCACCCTGCTGTCGTTCTGGAATTGAGTAGCAGTCATTTAGGTTGTTGATGTGTGGCATAGTAACTGGTTGTGTCACACCCATAACCACATGCTGAGATTTAACACTGAAACAGAAAGTGGCCACGAGACGTACTGGTTTCTTATGATGTTGGATTACTTAAAATAAGTTTTAAAAACAATATCTGGGTGATTTAGTCTATAATTGACTCCCTGGGTGTCTGTGGAGTCCTACCCATGATACTCACATTTGTATCAGTGAGGAGGATGGTTGATGATGATGGTTTTCAAGGAAATGAAAACACAATTTCAAAATTTTTATTAGAACTTATTCATTAATTTTTAATTAAGCCCTTAAGTCTTCAGTTCCTTCAGTGTTAAAATGATTCACATTGTATCTCCATTCCCTCTGCAGCTGCGTACAGCCCTGGACAAGGTCGAGGAGATGGAAATGACCAACAACCACCTAGTAAAGCGTCTGGAGAAAATGAAAGCCAATCGCAATGCTCTCCTCTCCCAGCAGTGAAGAGGCTTTGCCTTGGCCACTGCGCAATCTTAAAAGCCCTTAAACTTCTTTCTTGTCTTGAGACTTTTCTGCCATACACTGCAAATGCTGCTCCTGCTCCCTAACACCGTACACGTGTGGGATACCAAAAAACACCTGGTACCAACAAGAAGTCCTTTTTAAAGATAAAACCTAAAGCAAAAGACTGTTTCACACCTAATTTTGTGTCAGGAAGGGAGCCTCTAAAAAGATTGTTGGTTTATTTTTTTTTTTTCTTCTCTGAATCTGAGGACCTGTTTTGCTGGTATTTTGTGTTTTTGGAAGCTTTGTATATCATGTCATTCACCTGGGTTTTAATGCTTGGATTGGGTGCTTGATTCCTCCTGATGTTTTCCCCCCTCCCCAATAAGTTGCATGAATGAGTATAAAAGTGTATTTTAAAGGAACTTCACGCAGCTCTTACACATTGATATACATTCACAGCAATGTGCCTTTTGTTCACAGGGAAACTAAGGGTTTGCATTATAAAGGAAAAAAAATCGGTACAGAAGAAAAAAATATTTAATATAGGGAATTCAGTCGTGATCTGAATATAAAACCAATTTTCTGCTATGGTTTCAATGAGTTTTTGTTTGCTTTTGTTTTTTTCCAAAATATTTAAATATTTCTTGAAAATAAATGTGTAAATGAGAGTGATGTGTGGATGAGATGGATGATTTCATGTTGGTGTTTTCCAGGTTCAGCTTTTGAAAACACAATGGATACATACACAAGGATTAATTTGCCCACATTGTTTATGTTCAGAATTTGTTACCTTGGATTTACAACTAGCACAGTGGCTGATGTGAGTAGTAGAATATTAAAGGGCACATTTTCTTTAAAAAAATTAAATTAAATCTCGTTTTATTTTATTTAAAATATATAAAGATTGATGATGTATGTAACAATGGCAAGTTTAAAAATCCCATGGGATACACAGGTCCCACAATAAGGTTATGTGGCATGGGACTAGATTTCAGTGTCATGCACAAGTGTGGGTAATTTCAACCAAACCAGTGCATGCGGCAGCGGGACAACATCCACTAAATAGCTCTACCCAGACTGCACTGCTATTGGGTAGGAAGATAAAGGTTAGCAGGAACAATGAATGATGATGAATTTAGACTGATATGGGGAATATTTATTGAGCCACATATGCAGATGTAGTGTCTCTCAGTATGGTGTCGAGCTGCCATGTTTGCATGTTTGTTGGTCGTCTCCACCAAGACAAAAGCAGGACTCATCACCGAGGTTCACCCTTTTCTGTTCTAATTCACTCCATGACAGTCTGGGACGACACCACTACAGACTTGGCAATGTTGACGTGAAGTCGTCATAAGAGTCTGTGTGCATGTAGTCCTGTGTTGTGCAGCCGGTCTGCCAATGGGTCTTTATGCAATCCTCTACACCAGTGTTTCTCAACACAGGTCCTGAAGGCACCGTGCCCAGTACATTTAGTGTTTTCCCTTCTCCCAGCATATCCGATCCAACTGATCAGCTCGTTTACAAGCCCTTTCAGAGATGCAGGGGGTGTGTTAAAGCAGAGAATCCACTAGAATGTCCAGGCTGGTTTCCTTCAGGACCAGGGTTGAGAACACTGCTCTGTGCCCTAGTCTGTGTGGTCTATATATGGAAACTAAACTATGATAACGGCCTGTTTAAAAAAAACATTTCTATGTGATATGATAAGAAACCACTGCGCTCATGTTATCAGGTTGGCCCACTGAACTAATATGCCTGCTGTAAGAATGAGGCAAAATTGATGGCAGTAAAATAGTGTAGTTGGTATAAATGTTGGTATGAATTTGCTTGTAGTTGTGCTGTTATGAATTGACATACTCAACCTTTTAGTGTTCAACAAATTTAATGTAATCAGTGATTCAGAATCATGTAAGCCTGGTTGTATGTTGTGTAGTAAGGCGTTTCACACGTGGAAGGCTAAAATACAGGTTAGCACTTGTTTTAATGAACGAGTGCCATTTGAAAATGTTGTTTGGAGAGAAGCATTTTAGCGCAGTGAGTGAGAGCATCACCCTAAACACTATCTCTACCAGTTAGGACGCTCTAACTTGATGCCTCTTAACGTGACCCATATATTTAAGTTCCCCTTTATTGTAGCTCAGACAATGTTATAACAGTTGCATTTGGAAAATATCGTAGCTGCCTGTGAATCCACTTGGAATTATCTGCTTCTGTTCGTGACTTTGGAAAAGGTTTTGGTGTAATTGTTTAGAACGTAAAAGTGTATTTGGGTTAGTTGTCAGATAACCCCCCTTAACCAAGCAGTTAACTAATCAAGATATAGAAACACTAGAAATTAGCATAAAAATATTTATTTGTAATCAACATGTTTAAAGTCAAGTCATCCATATACAAACGCTAACTTTGAAAATTTGCAGTCACCATGTCCATAGATTATAGACAACAGAATACTGGCTGTGAGCAGACGATGTCCAGCGTGCCGTTAACAATCTACTCGTGACGATACTGCGGGTTCAGCATCTCTCAAACACTTTGTAGAGGTCAGGCAGGTTGGCGATTTGGAGGACGCTGCCGTCCTCACTGAAGTGTTTCGGAGGGCTTAGCAGGGAGCGGAATGCTTTGAAGAGAACATGTTCAACCTTCCACTGCCAGCTCGGCTCCGCTTCCTGCAGGAAAACACAAAGTAATTAATGTCATTTCATACGAGGACTGCGCCACAAACTAAAATGATAACTCCCCCACCCCATCCCCCACTCCTCATATTGCATGCCATATAATATTTTGATGTTTAAAATTTTCTTCTTTAGATGTGCACTGTAACTACAAGGCTCATGTAACTAACAAATAATAGAAGCTTTCGCATTCGGGCAGCAGAGCATATTTCTTTGAAGCCGTCATGATACAGCAGGTGATGATTCTGTGGGCCTCAGCTTGTTTTATTTCCAAAACCATCGTTACTATTAAGGAATTCATTTAAAACTGAGTCAATATCTTAAAAAAAAGTATGCCTATTTTTCTGTAAATTATTTTAAAATACTCAGTAATTACTTCAAGAAATGTCATTACTGCTTTAATGCTTTAGTTACATTTAAAAAGGTAACTGAGATAGTATTTTAATTTGTTCAAGAACAAAGTCACTAGTGGGAGAATCTGTCAAACTCTTACCTGCATTCCATTTTATTTCATATTTTAATTTTTGTTTGTCCCATGTGCAGATTTATTTTTGCCTGAACAGTTTAGACAATATTGGGCAGAACTACATGTACAATGCAGATTAATGGCTTTAAGTCACCACAGCTATTAGCCTCGTAGCTCCAGTGCAGATGGATCTCAGCAAGAACAGTTTAATCTGGACCAAATTAAAACAGGTTTTCACCAATATGACTACAGCGATTTCTGAAAAGTGACCTAGAGTCGTACCTATAGAGTCACCTCTATAGTAGACAAGTGTGCAAATGAGTGAATAGGGCTGCGAGTTACCGACGAGTCCGCTGCCTCAGCCTCCAGTATGTACTCTTTTCTTATGGAGTAGAACTGGCTGCACTCTTTACTGAAGTCCCGAAAACACTCCCTCTCATTGTCCCAGTTCACCTGAAAGAAATGACTGTTCAGCTTATTTGAAGAACTTTGTCCTCTGTTTATTGTTTCAGGCCAACCATAATAAAATGCAGACCTCTGTGGCTAAGCGCAGAATGAACAGGGGTAGTCCTTCCATAGCAGGAGTGTAGTTGTCAAGTAGAAGTGGAAGAGCAGTCAGGTTGCCTTCCTACAAATGGGACATAAAGAGAAAAAGCAATTATAAAAATTCACTGAAGAGACGTAACACTTCACCACTTCACCAAGTCAAGGTGAACAGGGAACCACAGTGCATTCTATATTCCATACCGTGATGTATTCCTGAATGACACATGGTATCAGAACTACCTAACAAATATCACTTGATGATACAGAAGATAGGGGTGTCTTGAAAGGGCGGGGGGTAAAACACAAAATTTATGTTTACCAGTATTATGCTTTCTTGCCTGCTGGTGCACGGTATTCCTAAGGTGGTAAGAATCCCTGCACTTCATTCAAAGACAATGAGCAAATAAGAAATCAATCCTGCTTAGTACGATAATAAACATCATCTAACAAGGTGAAAGGAGTCTGTTCTCAGGTAAAGGCAGTTTTCTCTCACGCTATTGTGCCACCTAGTGGCAAAACTCCAGCAGAAAATATTTCTGTCCTGTATTCCCATCTTTTTATGTTTATGTTTATGAATCCTAGGACCTTAAATCACAGTGTACTGCAGGAACAATACTAGACTGTGCTGAACTAAACTGAACTAGTATTGGTTCAGTTCAGGTAACATTCAAAGCATTTGTTGTTATTGTTTGTTGCTCCTGATGATTAGTTGTGTAACAATGCACCATGATTGAATCATCATTTCATTGATACTGCAATGAAAAACATGCATATACTCTACAGCATTAATATATATACTTACTAAACATATTAAAATAAAGAGAAATAAATACAAAATACACAAAATACAGAATATAAAGCGGTCTGTAGAAATTCTCTGACGTATATATGTATGTATGTATATTATATTATATTAACATATATATATTTATATGGACAATATCACTGAGTCACTTTAAACAGTGTATATATATATATATATAATATATAAATCAGTGTTTCCTAACTTTGGTCCCGGAGGTTCCCTGCCCCACCCCTTTTACTGCTTTTCCTGTTCCCAGCACACCTGATTAATCCGAAACTAGGATGGGATATTGGTTCTGCAGAATTAGACTTAGGATTTGACTTATGAACAGGAACAACAAAATAGAGAGTCAGAGAGTCAGCTGTATGGAGGTATTTAGGTTTACAGGCTTAGTAGAGTATTGTTAATGTCAATCCTGATATACGATTTATTAATTCAAAAATGGTATCGGATCGATATCAAGTATCAACCGATATGCAAAGTTTATGTATTGGTGCTGGTTTCGGAACAGGAAAAGTTGGATCCCTACTTTAAATACTGTTAGTATTAGTGTCTGTTTTAATTTTGTTTCACGTTTAGATTTGTGATATTTATATAAAAGTTATAAGACCCTCGAGTTTTCCCTTTTATTTTATTTAATTACGCTTTTAAATGTACTCTTTACAGGACGTGTTCCAGAGGTTCAGTAAGATCCCTGAACTGGGAGCAGTCTATAACTCTATGTATATAATCAATTAAATAAGTAATTAATCTGCATTAAGGATTAAAATAAGTGTAGAAAATAAGTAGAATAATAAAATAATTTCTTTTACATTAAGCTGCCTTTGCCAAAACAGTTGACCTAAAATCATAACTAATTCATTCATAACTCCTGGTAACATTAAGCCCAATTCATGAAATCATTTTATTTCATTAAAATTATATATATATATATTCTTGTAAATAAATTTCTATGTATAGTTGGAGTATATTGGATAAATATATCATATAAATAAACAAATAATATAATAAATGAAATTCTAAACGGGACATAACTTTTGCACTGGCCACAGTATATGTTTTATTTTATTGTGCATTAAAAGTGTTCTCTGTACTATGTTCATGTTTTGCCTAGAAAAAAAATCAAAAAATGGAATTTGACCAGGGGCTCCCAAACCTCTGCATACAACTGCAATACCACAAACATGCAACACCCCAATTTATGATTTACCTTTCATGCTGACTTTAAATATGATCAAATAGTCATAAAGTAAAAGAGGACTGTAGCAGATACTGAGAATGCAGTGACCAACCTCATCGATCTCCATAGAGAAGTAATCCTCCATCATCTCGGCTTTCTTCTTTAGGAAATCTACGATGTACTGAGCGAGTCCTTCCTTAGGCCCATCCTCCTCCGTCCATCCACTATCCTCGGAGTCCAGCGCCAGCATGGCCAAGTCATAGAGAGGTGCTGGGCTCTGGAACATCACAACTTATAAATACCAAACTTCTCCGACCACCTGGGAGGAATTCAGAAACTCTGGACGATCTCTTCAAATATAAAGGGTGAGAAAAAGGAAAGGACGTACTTACTGACAATCGCAGGACTCCGAAGTTACCAAAATCGTATATCAGGATCTGGTAAAACAGTTCCTGGCTGGAACAAAAAAGAAAACTGATAAACTGAGTCTATATGAAATAAAGTTAATTAAAGTCACTGGTGTCCAGTTTTAGTCCCCAAGTGCCGGTGTGGCTGCAAACAAACTGAAGCATTCTGATTCTAATTGTTCAGTCCGCTGATCTCTGTCATAAAACTGATCATGTGAACTCCTGCTTTGGTGGCATACAAACCTGCAGCCATACGGGTCCTTCACAGATAAGACCAGACAACCCTGATATGAAATTCCAAAGTGTCTTTTTAGTATCTTTCCAAAATCACACATTTGGTTTACTGTTCCATTAAGAGGTAACTGATGTATGCTGACATTCAGCATTCCATATGAAGCTTTTGTACGCTTTTATGCAAGACAGTAAACACTGATGGGAGTTCTACGTTATAGACTTAGCAACTTAAGTGAAGAGATTCAGTTCAAATAATGTACTTTTCAGCTTTAGTTTTAATATCAGATCAATGTTAGCATCAGAAATAAAACAGTGCTGAAAAAGAGTGCTATGACATTGAGCATGTGTGTGATGTATCTGGTAGTTAAGTGTAAACCTGTATAGGGTTTTATATGTTTGTATACACTTTACAAAGCAACAGATCAGATACTTAACCGTTTCAAAGCAGCTAACCTGAGTTTAGTTGTGTTCAGTAGATACAGTTTGGTGTGGTGTTGGACGAGAGTCCACTGGGGATTAACACATCCAACAAATGAATGGTTCTGCAACATCTCCTGTAGACCTGGTCAGAGGACAAAGGAATTCTCTTTGGAGTTGCAAGTACACATCTGGCATCAAGCTCATTTGACAGCAACCAAAAATCAGGAAAATATCCATAGGATGTTATTCAGGACAGCATCATGGTTGTAATGGGTTACAATGGACATTCTCAGCAAACTGGCAATAAGGAGTCATTTCTAGGGCTGTAAAAATGACCATGTTATGAACATGTGATAAATGTGTTTTTAATTAGATCAATTATTTTACTGGTTTGACAGCCTAATACTCTCCTACGGGTCTTTATTACAGCAAGAAATAGAGGCTGTTTGTTATTGGTCAGTTCTAATTCAGTCTGATTTACCTTAATTAAATTCTACTTTATCATCAAAATACACCCATCATCAAAAGAATAGCGGCATCCAGAAGAAAGTGTGTCATTGCAGTGCTGTTGGGAAGGAAGATAAAAGCCACCAGGAACAATAAATTATGATTAATTTAAACTGATATGGGTAATATTTATTGAGCTACGCCTACAGAAGTAGTGTCTCTCAGTATGGAGTTGGGCTGCGATGTTTGCTAACAGCAGATGTCTCAGCATGGAGTTGTAAAGGTTCCTAATGGTGTCCTGTGATAATCCATCCCATGCAGCTTTCATATTCTCACACAGTTCCTGTGGATCATGCGGTAGGGATGGAGAAGTTACACAACACAGCCAGTACCGTAAACACTGTGTTACTGGTGTGTTAAGGGTATGCAGTCCAGTGTCATGTAGGCGTCTGTCAATGGTGCTGCCACTAACAGGATGACTCATGGATAACATGATTGCTTGCTGAATGTCTAAATGTCTCCAACATGGCTGTTGGTTCGGCCAGGTATTTGTGAAACCTACCCACCAAGTTTCATTTCTGTCGGCTGATTCCTTGGGGAGGCCACTGACTGTGCAACTATTATTTTGATGATGCGTGTACTTTGTAGGTTATTGATTATTAATATAATTAACAGTGATAGCCCTAGACGGGAACATGAATAAACTGTATATGATGAATATAGACTACAGACTTTACATTGTCTGACCTTTGTGAGTTTGTTCGCTGATTTCATTTCGTAGATCCTTCACACTGGTCAGCTTGATGACGCGTCTTCTCGGTGTGCAGGCTGCTGTGAGGTCATCCTTGTCCTCTTCCACATGAGGCCGTTTTCTAGAAAAGCAAAAACACGTACACACTGTATTGTGTAATTCTAATGGTAGAATAAGGCAGGAGCCTTCAACAAAGCCTGCATCATTTAGCTTCAATGGCCAAAGCATTCCAGGATTCAAATGAAGAGGTTCTTTTAGCATTTTAACTCCAACTGGTTAAGAGTTGTGCTGGTGTTGTTGTAAAGTCGGTAGTCATTTTGCAAATACAATCACCATTAGGCTGCATCTAGATCGAAGGGCTTCACAAACTACGGGTAATCGCTATATTTTGATACTGGAATTTGCAATCACAGCATGCTAACCCTCTAACTCCAACTCTAATCATTCAGTGTTCAGCTGTAAACATTCAGCCACATGATCTAAAACACATGAATCATGAGGCCAAAGTCAATATAATTTAAAAGTAAGAGGTGTTAGGTCCAGTTTTGTTGAAGACAATGTCCTAACACCATGTATTACTAAGAAACACACCGTTGTATAATACGAGATTTAAAAATCTCGAAAATCTTTTTTTAAAAAAGAAAATCTTGTTTTTTTTTTTAGTGTGAGCTAAAACCACCTTACCTTGGTGGTGTCTCTGACTGGACAGGTCCACTATCAAGCTCTAGCTCTTTTGAGGGACCAGGCTCTAAACCATCCACGGCATCCAGCATTTCGGCATCATCCAGCTCAGCAGTAGCCTGGACTGGAGCTGGTGGGCTGGTAGTCTTGGGGGCTAACGAAGGCTTACTCACTGGTTGGAGAAAGGCATCCAGTTTTTGGGCCTTACTGTCTGTTCGCACCATCTGATGGGCGTACACTCGCTCACTGGGGTCCGCTGATGAGCTATTTGAGACTTTGACATCACTGACAGAGGCTGATAGTCCTGGAAGTAAAGTCTGTTGAGAGAAACAGCAGTTTGGTTCCATTAGTTTGGCTCTTCGGTTCAAAGAGCTCAAATACACTGCAGAAACGTACAGAGAGACAGTGTTTACATTTGGCCATTGCACACGTCTTGTGAATCAGGATTTTGTGGCACTGGCTGTTGATGCCTAATAAACTGACAGTAAGAATGTTATGTTTATTACATACCTGTGTAAAATATGTGCGTGACGAATTGGAGCCAAGGAGTTTACTCTCAATGTGTTTCTGAATGCTTTCAATGATGCAGTCTTCATGGAGAAAGTGCACTTCATGCTTGGTGGGGTGCACATTCACATCAATGTTATGGGGAGCAATTTCCAGGCTTTAAAAACAGTAAGCAGTTATGAAACAGTTAATGGGCATAATTATAGAACCAAAGCATTGTGGCTATATAGAGTATAATCCCACTATAATAATAAAGAAAAGGGTCTCAAATACAGCATAGTGGCCGGGATTGTACAGTCACTGGCAGGTGTGACACTAAAGCCCCTTAGGAATTAAGGCCAAATAGTTCGGCCTTTATTTCATCAGTCCAGACAATTTTACTTCGCATGGTCTGAGATACTCAACTATACGCAGACTGTCATGTGCCTTTTACTGAAGAACTGATTCCATTTGGCCACTGTACCATAAAGTGCTGCACTGATGGTTGTTCTTCTGTAGGGTTCACTCATCTTCCCAGTGATCACTGGGTTCTCGGTCACCTGTCTGAGCAAGAGCCTTTGTCCCCAACTGCACAGCTGGGCTGGACAGCCAGAACTAGGATAACTGTTGGTGGTTCCACATGTCTTCTAGTTTAAAATGATGGAGGCCACAGTGCTGCAGCAAGTTCTTTGGTAGATCTGTGCTTTAACCTAATTCCATCTCGCAGGACCACAGACAGTTCTCTAAACCTCATGGCTTGCTGTTCACTCTAACGTACACCATCAACTGTGAGCTCTTATATACAGCTCTTATACAATGTGTGCTTTTCCCTCATTGTGTCTTCAAGACCCTGTTAAGTTGTAGAAACATCTCAAAGACCACTGACAGAAGTAGGATGCGAAATCAAGTACCTGAGGTAAAGGAAAGGATGTGTGTTTTTGGGAAGATACGCAGTGTAGACGGTCTCAATAGCTTTCTTCAGGGCACTGGATTCCACCAAACGATCTGTAACACATCAGAACAACAACACTGTTACATATGGGTGAAATCATGGTGATGTTGATTACATGGTCTTCACTGACACTTACGGTTGATAAAGAGGATGAGGATACACTTCTTGACTGAGTAGTTTGCATTGGAAATGTATCCCTGCAGTTTAAATGCAAGCTTCTGATCTTCACACCCCACTTCAATCATCTCCCTGCAAATAACAAAGCAGTGTTTACTAAGGACATTTTAACATCCCAGTCATACACTGCAAAAAACAAGTTGAAGTTAGTGTCAGAGTATATTTAGCAACTTCAGAGTGAGAACGTACACTGGCAATTTCAGTTTCTAAAAAGCTGCTCTGGGTTTGGCACAAAATCATGGTGCTCGGCTCACCACCACCCACATACCAGAGTCTAGAGTCTGAGTAACACTAGCAGATACTGTTGTACCACAAATCAGCAACAACTGACAGTGAGCAGCTTGCTGTGTATTGTAGCTGCTGGCATGAGAAAGGTTTACAGCTGGTCTGGAAAACTCATAGATGTGGGTGATTGTTGTTACCCACTCATATAAGCATCACAAGACAAAACGGTCTATCTGAACACAATACACCACAAATATCAAAATTTAAATAATACACAGACAAAGTATATATATGATATCAGGATCATAAAGGTATCAGCTGATGAATACTTGGTGAAGAATGTATTGTACTAAGGAAGAGCAGAATGTTAATGTGATGCTGGGTTACTGGGCTAGTTATTAATCGTATTGCTTCTGAAACCCTACAGAAATAAATGTAATGCTAATACAAGTAGATTAACATCTAATTTCTATTTATTTTTTTTATGTTTGTGAATCGGCATCAATGTGTGCCTCTGATAGGTGCTGTGTTTGTACCTCTAACTGTGATTTTTTTTCATTCACAAAGCATCAAATACCATTATCTATCACAAGCGCTGCCTGGGCAGGGCGAGGAATATAATCAAAGATGTTTCCCACCCGAATCATGGTCTTTTCACCCTCCTCCCATCTGGCAGGCGCTACAGGAGCCTCCGCTCCCGCACCAGCAGACTTAAGAACAGGTTTTTTCATGAGGCTGTGTGTCTCATGAACGCTGCACGGACTCTTTACTTTACATTGCACTCCCTCTACTGCATCCTCGCACCTTCTGTACTGTTAATGCACTTTATTCATCACCAAGCCTACCGTATACTCGTGTTTACATACTGTTCTCATATTATCTCTACCTCAGATGTTATTTTCATTGTGTACATACAGTCTACTTGCACTACTCTTACAGTTCAAAGATTCATTTGTAAATGCTGCTCTTATACATTCATATATATGTATATAGATATGCTTATATATGTATATAATTGTTACTACGGCTCTTTATGTAAATAATACTGTACTTGCACTTCTGGTTGGATGCTAACTGCATTTCATTGGCTCTGTACCTGTACTCTGCACAATGACAAAGTGGAATCTAATCTAATCTAATCTAATACAATCAAACATGAGTCCCAACGTCTTCCCCTATTACAGATTATTATATTATTATATAAGTCTGCCTACATTAAGTTTAAGTTTATCTTAGGTAATATTACTAATTACTAAGTTTATAAAACACAGCATCTGTATCAGTTGCAAAAATTCTTCACAGTGTGTGGGTCCACATTGCACATGCTGATAGTGCTGAAGTGTTAATGATAAAAGTCACTGCAAGTATCTAGAAACTGAAATAGGTCCAATGGTAGGGCTCTGTGATTGTGCCATAATACCTGCTCACAGCCACACCAAACACCACTCGTATGTTGTCCAAAACTGAGGCGTTGGGTAGAGTCTTCACATCGGCTACCATCTCCCCTTGCTAAAACAAGACAACAGGAAACATTACCGTGCAAAACTCCACAATAATAAATAACTGCAAATGAAAAGATGGTGCTACCTTTTTCACCGTAAAGCTTTTCCCTGAGTTGTGAATGGCATATCTGAGAAAGAATTAAAAACAACATTACTAAAGTGGAAGACACATTGTCATTGTGTACTATGCCAAATCATTTAAGCCATGAAGACATTACAAAAGCAATGGAACATACCTACTGACCACCTCCACAATCCGCGAGTATTCTTCACTGGGGCTTTTCAGGGCTTTTCTTCGAGTGGGTACGTTATAGAAAAGGTCTTCTACCTATGAATAGAACCAAATCATTACCTAGAACAAAGATCAGCGCACATATAAGGCAAGGCTGCATACAGTATAAAAAATAATGGATGGATGATGCCAGTTATACCAACAATTTAATTATGTGGAGTTTATATAAATTGTGGTGTAATATTTTAATATTCTAAAAATGGCTTGTTTTGCAGTTCTACTGTATTATAAAAATAAAACCAATATAATTAAGAATATCAGTAATAAAATATATTAAAAAATAGAAAACGTACATTAAAACTACATGGTAACAGGAAACGAGTTCCGTTTGAATATAATTTGGGAATGTGAATTTGAGCACATAAGTGTCAATTGTGATCAGAACACAGATCCCATTGATTACATTAGGAAAAAAAAAAACACCAAGTGATGAGGCTGGATGTGCACGGCTGTTTTGGTGAAAGGATCTGCTAGATTGGATTTGTTAACAGATATTTACTGAAATAAGTGTCCCTTGGTTTCCAGCACAAGGTTTTGATGGAGCTTTCAGCTTCCCATCACAGTAGTTAGCTCTGTGGAGAGGAAAAAACAATCATGAGTTCAAGTGGTGTGTGGTTCAGCGTACTGTGTAGCCATCAGGCCAACCTAAACAATTACATTTACCTGGATAAGGCACTGACATCCAGTATGGGATAATCCTTCCACTGGTTGGTACTATTCTATTTTTATACGTTCACATTGATCACAACTTGAAATATGTAAAATATGAAAAACTGGAATAATAGACATGAATCCTCCAAATGAACAGGTTTTAGTCATGTGAGGTTTATTACCGCATAAAACAAGCTGTTAAATAACAGGCTTTATCTGTGACAGTGGTAAACAGATGGGGCCTTGCTGTCAGTTACTTAATTATATCAGCAAAGCCATAATTATCACTGGGCACTGGAATGCTGGTACCTCTCAGGACTAGCTGTCGTATCATTTAAAGCATGGGTAACATCCTTATCCACCAACATAAACACCTCCCTTAGAAAGTGATCCTGACTAAAGCCCTATTCAAGCAGGATTACACGGGGATGTGGTGTCTTTTAAGTGAATACCAATGATCTCTGTGATTTTAATCCAGCATGAATCTGCCAAGTTATATTTTACACGTCCGTTGAGTAACAACTGTGGAGCAAATTACCTTCTATAACTAAAGCTCGAGTCCAGACAAGACAATTGAATTACAAGGAGAAGTAAAATGTCTTGAAAGCAGCTCTCGCTGGGCCGTGTTTTCTCTTTTGTTGTGCAGCATTTGGTAAAAAAGAATGAACTATAGCTTTCCAAGCCTAATGCTAGTCTATATGCCAGTTTACTGCACATTTTGTTGTGATGTGCAATGATTTTCCATCTGGGCTGTTCGGGGAAATTTACAGAGAGCAACACTGGATTTACAGCAACATGATTAGGGCAGACGTGGGCTGGAGGTTAGGGAACCAGCCTTGTGACCGGAGGGTTGCTGGTTCGATTCCCTGAACTGACAATAACGACTGAGATGCCCTTGAGCAAGGCACCTAACCCCCAACTGCTCCCCGGTCGCTGTGGATAGGGCTGCTCACCACTCCGGGTAAGTGTGCTCACTGCCCCCTAGTGTGTGTGTTCACTAGTGAGTGTGTTTGTGGGTGTTTCACTTCACGGATGGGTTAAATGCGGAGACTAAATTCCCCCACCGTGGGATCAACAAGAGATTTAAATCTTATTAAATCTTATGATATGTGTATTATGAAATAAAAATTTCTATTTGACAGCATTTTTTTTACTAATTTTAAAATTTAACATCACTTTATTTACTTATTTAGAAACACATTGGTTATTTCCTCCCCTCAAGTTTCCAACCAATGTCAGTATTTTATGTGGTTATAAATTATTTAACACTCCTGAAACACTGGAATTTGGATATACTCCAAGAAGGTTGACAGCAGTTTGTAGTATTTAACAGACGGGTGCTGTCACTTTCTGTATTTACAGATTCAATATCAAGTCTGAAATCAGAGCCAGTAAAAATGAGTACCATAAAAACCTGCACTTACCTGTAGGCACATTTTCCGTCAGCGGTTTTTGTGGTAATCGTGACATGGGCTACATGACTTATGCTGGCAAGAGCCTATCAAACACAACAGTAGACTTAATGCGGTCATAGTGTATAATACAATTCCATTTTCATTATGGCTGCATTAATCATAAAACCAAATGGAGTCATCTGGCTACAGCCTTGGCAGCCATTAACCACTAGATGTATTATATTTCAGTCTTTGTGGAAACACGCATCCTGATCTACGTGCACTTTATAGGCTATAAAGATTAACTTATGATAATCTTCATTGGATTTGACTCAATTTCTAATTCCTAAATATGATCACATTCTCAATAGACGGAGCAACATGACAATATTTTAACGTATTTGTGAAAAACCAATTATTCTTGTTATCCTTATTAACCATATACTTCTCTGGGTATAAAATTGATATCAGTATTTTAAAAAACTGTCTTTTTATCAAAATAAAAATATAATTAGCCTTATTTAATTGGATATAATTTACTGCAGTAAGTCAAATTCTGAATTAAATTAAATTATAGTATCATAGTATAGCATATAGTATATGTCCTCATGTTTACTGATGGCTGGATTTTTTTAAATGTGGCACAAGTAGTTCATCTTGCCTGTGTGTCAGAATTCTGTAATACCCATCATGCATTGTGAAAACGCCTTTAAGAAGTAAAATCATATTTTGCCATATCGCCCACCTCTATCTTTTAAACATACCACAACAGAGACATGACCATACCTCTCCTCTGAAACCATACGTGGAAATGGATGTGAGGTCCTCAAAAGTCTGCAGCTTGCTGGTTGTAAAGCGCTCACAAACAATTTCCAGGTCTTCTTTCTGCCCAAGAAAACCACAGATAATGTAGCAGGATTGAAATAGATAAACCAGCCGCACTACCTCGAGCACAACAACGAGCAATACATGATAATGAGCTTATCTTCACTACCAAGAATGAAACAGTGCTCCAGTGGACTCACCCTAATTCCAGTGCCGTTGTCCTGAATCTGAATCAACTTGAGCCCTCCTTCCTTGACTGTAACCTGGATGTTGGTGGATTTGGCATCCAGACTGCAGAAGCAATATTCATGATTTCATCATCATATTTTACAGTACCCTGCTTAACAAACTACCATCTACCAGATGTTGCTCAGGTACAATGCTAATTAATAAACATTTACAAAATGCTCATCTACATGGGTCTTCGGGATTATCCATAAAGAGCCGGTGTGGTGGCAGGTTTTCATTCCAAACAGGCAGGAGCACACCGGACTCCACTTGTTTAGTCAGTTGGTCTCAGCCTTTAACAACACATCAGGTGTGTTCCTGCTCTGCTGGGATCAAATCCTGTAACTGGGTACGACTGGATCCCCCAATCTACCTCAATCAGAATCAGTGAGAAGTGCATCATTCACATCTGTAGAGCCACAAATAGCCCACAGTGCATCATTTATATTACTGAATATGGCAATGATATTGCAAAAAGTGTTACATATCATGTATATAATCGCTTTTTACTCTCCTTTATGTGGCATGTGATTTAGTTTGCCTAACTATTCTTTTTAGACAGGCATCATAATCAACGATTAGTTCTAAAGTCTATACAAACCAACAGGCTATACTTACTAAGGCCAACAGAACATCATTAACTATCTGCACCCATCTATATACTGTACACAGGTTGTGAAATGAAGCAGATTCCCAGTTTGGAAGAGAATGCTGGGGAATATGCAAAGGAAACAAGAGCTACAGCATATAGGGTCTATGTCATGTCTAAAACAGCCCCCTAATCACTAAACACTACAAACCAAAAACTGGATCACTACATACACTCACCATCCACTTCATTAGGTACACATCCTCAAATAGACAGTGAGTGGACACAGTGTTTGTCATCAGAGTTGAGTTAACAAACTGGAAAACGAGTGTAGATACATGGAGGCGTACCTAATAAAGTGGCCGGTGTGGTGTAGAAGACTATTACAAGGAACCGAATTTGTGACAGTAAATGATTTTGCACTGTAACGTTATAACACAATTATGCTCATTATTTACAAACAATGCACTGCATTATGGGTATTTTCTGTCTAGTGTATGCATTGCATTGTGGGATTGGATAAGTGCACTGGATCTTCTGCACTACCAAAGTGCTGAAGTCCAAAATAGTGCACTACATAGTGCATAGGGCACAGTTCTCAGAACTACTCACCTGTAGAACCCGGTACATACTAGATAATGAGAGTGCTAAATTCCATCTATGCCGAGTAAATAAATCATTATGGATTAGTTTACACACCCAACTGACACTTTATTAGGTACCCTTTATTGTATCTACACTCACTGTCCATTACATCAGCTCCACTAGCTCTACAGTGTTACAGACGGTAGTCAGTCTGTTTCTCTGCATACTTTATAACCCTGTTCTTCAATGGTCAGGACCCCCACAGGACCACCACAGAGCAGGTACTATATAGGTGGGGCATCATTCTTAGCACTGCAGTGACACTAACCTGGTGGTGATGTGATAGTGTTTGCTGTGCTGGTGTGAGTGGATCAGACACAGCAGTGCCTAATGAAGTGAAAGCCATAGAGAAAAGCTTACTAACATCCACATGTGGACGTTATGTACTTCATGACAGAATTTAATTAGGATGTTGTTGTTTATCGTGGCAGTTATGCAGATATTAATGGCCTGTCTAAATGTATACAGCTGTCCAAGCCTAGCCACAAACGCAATAAGCAGATCGAGTGAAACATCTGCCATGTCTAAACATCTGTCTGGTACCGATACATTTTGAATCAATTATCGGCCGATATCAATATGAGTTCGATATCATGGTACACCCCTACTAACCCAGCACACAGAGTTAGGGCTAGAGTTACTGGGTGGATTAGTTCACAGCAGTAGCTGCCAAACACCGAATACACGAGCTGCTAAATCTCCAACACAGCTAAACAAACCTCCAGGCTAGCTAGCTTATCGGCCAGACAGCTTCACTTACCAATTCTCTATCATTTCTTTGATAGCATTGGCAGGTCGCTGAATGACTTCGCCTGCTGCAATACGGTTCACCACCGTTTCATCGAGCCTCCGAATAACACCCGCCATGACTTCTAAGAGACTTCACTCAGGACATAAACAGTCATGAAACAGCGCTTCTTCGGCTCCTGTGGTCCAAATTAGCGCGCACACCGCGCATTGCCAAAGAGCACACGTAAAGCCGAGATCTACCATGAGCAAACATTTCCGGGAACACGGTCGCGTGGTTTTGACGAGTAGGAGACGGGGGGGCTTCCCCCCTTAAGGAGACAACAGAGAGTGGAGCTTCTAATCACAACCACGAGACATTCTGCCCTTTTCACCAAACAAGAAACATTTAAGATTACTCTGTTCATACTTTGTAAATGTGATGCTTTTGAGATTAAACACGCTATTTTCGATGAGCTGATTTAGAGGAAAGCTGTTTTATTAAAGGTTTGTTCAGACCTCTTTCAGCAAAGGCGCCTACTGTTGCAGTTGCCGCATAACTTAAGTGATAGGTTACCTTCTTGGTTTATGTTATAACCATCTTTGGTTCTGCCTACAGTCTCAGGACCCTTAGGAAGCTCTCTCTACTGCCTGTTAGTAATGTCTTGCTTGTAGCGCGCTGTTTACGGTTTTCACACCGAACGACTGCACCGCGTGTTAGACTAGGAAGGGGTTGTACATCTCTAACTGGAAGTTTAGAAACGGCTAACCGCCAGAGGGCGCCCGCGAACGACTCCCAAAAAAACATGGGGATAGATAGATAGATAGATAGATAGATAGATAGATAGATAGATAGATAGATAGATAGATAGATAGATAGATAGCCAAAGTACAGTAGAGAAAAATAAAAGAAATTGTACTTTCTTTATTTTTATGTACTTTTTAAATTTTATAATAAAATAATAATAATAATAATAATAATAATAATAATAATAAGCACCACTATGAGTGGGATGGAAGTCTAATAGGTATGCAATGAAAATAAAGTGACTATGTACAGTACACTGCCTTGAAAGTATAATTTCCATGGAGAGTGTATGTACAATAATAAAAACATACATAGACACATAAATATTATGCAGGAGAACAGTGCAGCTGTGTATTTCCACATTCACAAGTCATCTAAAACCGTCCAATCAGATGGCAGCAATGGGTAGCTGTACACTCTAAACAACAGTACAGATAACATATTATAAATAAATGTGCAATCTTATAGGGCATAGACAAAGTGGCAGTGCACAGTAGTATGGACAAGTGTAATGTATATTGTCCAGCTGGTGCTCAGTTGGTGTCCAATAATGTCCCGGCACAGTGAAGAGGAGTTGTACACTGTGATCGCTGAATCGCAGAATCTCCTGTACCTTTCCTTGCTACAGCGGAGCTATATGAGTCTACTGCTGAAAAATTTTCGCTGTCTGGCCAGAAGCTCATGAAGGGAGTGTGATGTACCACCAGCTCAAAACCATCCAGTGGTCAGCCAAGAACTTGGCCAACCAAACGTTTTTACAGCAAACAACTTTAGGGAAGTAGGATGCTATCATTACGGACAGTAGCAGTAATGATAGCATCATACTTCCCCTTAAGTAGGATAATAACTGAAAGAGGTCTCTCCATGTTTCCTGTACTTTACAGAAGGTATTTGCAGAAGGTCAGCATCTGTAGATCACAAACTGGAACATAAACAGAGAGACAAGCTGGGGCTAGATTATTTAGAACCTCATAGACCAGCAGCAGAACTTTAAACTCTATTCTACTAGACACAGGCAGCCAGTGCAGCTCTTTCAGAACAGGAGTGATACGAGCTCTGTGTGTAGGGTCTGTTAGGATCCGAGCTGCAGTTGCAGGTGACATACAGTTTTCTTAGGAACCCAGGTAAGGAGAACACTACAGTAATCAAATCTGCTGTAACAAACACATCAATAAGTTTCTCTGCGTCACTCTGAGACAAATAAGGCCTAACGACACTTAGAGCGATACAATATTTCTTAAATGATAAAAAGCTGATTTTAGTGACTGAGTTGACATGAGGGATAAAACTGAGCCTGAGATCACACCCAGGTTTCATTGTTCGGGTTTTATATTAGTAGCTAAAGAACTGAGTTTGTCATAATGCATTGCTCTCTAGGTTTGGGTACCGAGAATCAATATTTCAGTTTTTTCTTCATTCAGTTGTAGAAAGTTCTGTGACATCCACTGAGAAATATGTGTCTAGATTATCCATTATTAGAGAAGTATATCTGTGTGTCATCAGCATGGCTGTGAAAGATAACATCACAATGACATCACCTAGAGGACACATGTACAAACAGAAACGCCCTAAAACGGACCCCCGTGGTACTCCACAAGAAATACTCCATTTTTTTGATGAGTGGTTTCCCAGTTAAACCAGGAACAGTCTGTTTGTAATGTGATGAAACCCATTCCAAAACTGTGCCATAGAGGCGCATGTGATTCACAAGAATTAGTTGGCATTAGTACAACTGAGTGCTGATAGGTTAGCATTTCTCCCACTGAGTGCTGGATGTTTAGCATTACAGCTAATGACTGCTGATTGGTTGGCTACTGAGCGTTGATCAGTTCTCGTTACCGTTCTCATGTGAAGCGGCTTGGCTGCACTCACTGACATCATGAACATACACGTGGTGCCTACCATACAGTCCTGGAGTTCAAAAGCACTCAAAAATGCATAGTTAATAGTTAATGCAAGTAGTTCCGTGCTCTGGGTCATGCAAAGTGTTCTAATTAGCAGTAGGAGAACATGACTGATTTAAAGTGAATATAAAATACGCTAGGCATGGCTTTAACAGCATCAGTGAAGGACGTACATGCCATCCACAGATCGTAAACTAGCTACATGCATGTTGTAAATGATGTACTTTTGCTGAAGGAATATTATTTATTATTGGCTTTTTAAAACAGCAATGCCTGCAAGTGCATTCAGCATTCAGAAAGCAGGTGTTTCAGAAGAGCTGGGCTGTAAAAGTACTGATCTTTGCAAGTGAAATGATCTCAAATCTAATCAATAGTACATTTTGTGTTGTGTGTTGTTTTCACCAGCCTACTTATAGCCTGGTCTTTTCCCAGAGAAGGCCAGAGACCAGAGAGAGAGATGAAGCCAAGACAATCCGAGATGTAGAGTGAGCCGAGTCCACCCTAGTGTGAAAAGTACCAATTGTAACAGTTATAATTTGATTGAGTAAGCCGCAACAGCGTAAACCTTCTCTTTGTGGAATAAGAATCAGCTCTGCATCTCCACATCCTCCTCCTCCGTGACCTCACTGCTTCCAGCCTAACTCAGGATCATCACAAAGGTCATTACAGCATGCTTAACTAATGGGACCAGCTCCTCTCGAGGGCTCTGTAACATGCACATATCCATTATTCTTTGGTTTTTTGAAAAAGATTTACATCACAGCTGTGTTTTCATCACCTAAATGAAGAATGAACTAAAAATCTAATTTATTTCTAATAGGTCAGCCCCCCACACCTTCCCACAGTGTACTCTTTCTTCAGCCATTGGACAACTAAAAAAACGTTTAGTCTTTTGCATATTTCACAATTTCGCCATTAATATAGAACATGCAAATTCTTGACATAAGCACTGCACCTGTGCATCTCTCGAATAAAGGTTTAATGGTTGGGTCGTCACTGTTAAAATGAGAGTTTAAAAGAACAGAAGCATTGGTCCTGCACGAGCACTGAATCAAAGGAAACAGGTAATACAGTCTGATTATTATTTCAATATTAGGCAACCCATAATAATGTACAACGTTCTGCTTTTTGTTTTCAGTGTATGTGCCAGCGTACAGGTGTCAGTGTATATTTGCTGTAGGCATTCAAAGTGTTTTCTTGTACTTTATTATGTAACAGAAGTTTGTCTGTATTATTATTATTATTATTATTATTTAATTTTATGTACTATTATTATTTATGTACTATCCCTATGATGCTATAAATAAAGTACATCTGTACTTTTGTGTATCTTTTCAAGTAGGCTGTCTGGAGCTATTGTGATTGTGCAGTCACTTTACATACATGATAAATTCTTTTTGTGCTGCTCGGGGCTGATATAATGAAACCGGACTGCGTTTTCCAAAAGCACTGTCAAGCAACCACTGAAGCAACCACGTAGAGAGAGTGTTTAATATGATATCATTATCATTCCTATCATTAAAAAGTGGAAGTTGTTATTCTGGTACATTACGGCGCATCACCTTTTTGTCCAAATTTTCCCATTTCACCTTAAATGGTGCAGAAGTTACATTTTGGTGCCATGACTTCTTGTTCAAATTTTCCCATTCCACCTTAAATGGTGCCGCTACATGGTGGCAGTTATATTTTTGGGCCATGACATCTTTCGAACAGGAATTCCACCTTTAATGGTGCAGAAGTTACATTTTGGTGCCATGGCTTGTTCAAAAAGGAATTCCACCTTAAATGGTGTGGCAGTTTTATATTGGTGCCTCAGTCTACTAGTCCAGCTTCTTGTGACAGTGAAAAATTATCAAAATTGCAAACAAAAATGAAAAGCAGAAACGAATATTTATGGTATTGAGTTAGTTACAGCTCTATGCATTCGCACGTGTTTATAGCACCATTTGAGCCTAATATGTAACAGTATACATTAGGAAAATGGTATTCCTTCATTAGAGAAATAGCTGAGACAACAGAGGAGCTAGCAAATAAAAAACTGACTTCAGCCTTTCTGACGTTAGCATGGCTGTTTGACCCTTGTCTGATCGGAAAACTCTTTTTCAATTTTTGTTCCTCAAACGTTTACCTCTTTGGTGTTTCTTAGCCATCTTTAGCATGTAGTTCAGCACCACCACCTCCATCTGTTTTGTACATGAGCACAAACACTGCTTGTTGCTGTTTGGCTGAAAGAATGTTGTGTGCTGAGCCACTTTGTTTATTTCCCATTTACCAACGGCAGATGGTTTCTAGCAGCTGGTAGACTGTGAGGAGTTATTCACAGAATTAGGATTTTAATTGTATACTACATGTTTAAGTCACACTTACTTTCCTCTTTTCCTCTATTACAGTGTTCCTTCAACATGTCCAACACATCTGTTAATACCTCTGAGGCTCTTTATTGTGTAGAAGACATTTATATTGGATTTATTTGGATTCATGTTGCGACGTCACTCTGCTTCTTCCTGGGAACGCCAGCTCATTCTTTTGTCCTCTGGCTATCTTTCCGCACTGGCTGGACAATCAAACCCACCCACGTATTTCCTCTGATCCTTACAGTCATGGATCTGATTTTCTGCTTACATTTATCTTTTGAAGCCCTTAATGTTTTCTTCTTCCATAACATCCTGCTTTATAATGTGTCTCTTGTCATTTTTGGTCTGTCCTGGGGCTGCAGGCTTCTGATCCAGGT
This sequence comes from Prochilodus magdalenae, assembly GCA_024036415.1. Classification (NCBI taxonomy): domain Eukaryota; kingdom Metazoa; phylum Chordata; class Actinopteri; order Characiformes; family Prochilodontidae; genus Prochilodus; species Prochilodus magdalenae. Next base: position 236,405 of record JAMWET010004899.1, on the reverse strand, counting down.
GTGTATTTGTATTGAACAGTATCTGGCTGTGATTCATCCAGTGACCTTCATGAGGTATAAAGCTGTACGTTACAGGACTGTACCAGCTGCAGCTGTTTGGCTGATGTCTTTAGGATATGTCCTGCTTCTGCTCAAGGGTGTCGTTAAATTCCCTGACTACATTTTCTCATTCTCCTGTTTAATTGGACTGATTGTGATCTCGTTTTGCTGTATGTCTGTTCTGCATGCGCTAAAACATCCAGGACCAGGAGAAAGAGAGATCACAAACGAGAGAGGTAGAGATGTAGGGAACCAACAAAAGAGGAATGCCTTCAAAGCTATTTTCACTGTACTGCTTATAGTTCTGTTCAGCTATCTTCCTCTGACATTAATTCCCATATTTCGTGTAATGAATATTGAACAGGTAGTAGTTGACTGTGATATTGCTTTTATAATGCTCTCTTTTCATGTTTACTGTGTGATCGTTCCACCACTCCTGAAACTGTACAAGGAAGGCCATCTAAAATGCAATCCAAAGAAAAACTAGAGTGAATAAAGTGCATAGTTTGTTGCTGTTGTTTATAAAACTAATAATTATGGCAAAAAAAATGTACAAACATAAATAAAGTGGAAAGCTACATTTACTTTGGAATCGAACCTGATATATGCACATGCACGAATTATTTAATTTACAGTATATTAATATCCATTTATCTCCGTTTATGTTGCCACTGACCCAGTTAGTTCAGTTCTGTTTATAATGCAAACTATACATTCAATAAACATAAAACTATTTAGAAGCAGAATGTAAGTATTTTTATTGTTTGCAATTTTGATCAAATTTTAAGTATAGAATCACTTTTTACAGTGCTTTAACATCTTCCCTTTTTAAACTTAAAAGGGTTCTGTATTAACATGTGGTGTCACAAGTCTGCAGCGTGCTGACTCATTAGCTTTGAACCTCAGTGTTCTTTTTGCACACATCAGAAAATAAAGTCTTGAATCCAAACTTTTCTTCTTGTTTGTGTCTTCACTATGAATTTAAAATTATACAAAACAAAAGACGAATTACTGACTTAAATTAAGTAACATGACGATCAAAGACTGTGATGCGTCTTGGCTTGAGGCTTCTGCCGTCTTCTATGCATCCTTACGCGTTTATACTAAACCAAATGCAAAAGCTACAAATATTCATATACTAAAAATAGAAGTCAAAGTTCTGTTACAAAATATTAATATCAAATTTACAATAAACATTTAAATCAAAACACAAAAAATGGTTCTAACACCCTGTACATCCAGGTTGAAGACTGAATTGACTTTTTTTTATTAACATGGGAAACATTGGCCTTTAAATCATTTGAATTGTGTCTAGAACAGTTTGACAAAAACAATCTTATTCCCCAGTCTTTATACATTTGGAGTTTTAGCTTGAGGACTGCTCTGGGAAACCATAGAGCTTCTCAAAATAGCACAAAAATGAAACAGTAAGTCATCCAGGGAGAGACAACAACACAGAGGCCCGGACATTGATCAGCTCATCTAAACAAGTATGTCCACCACAATATCAAATCCACTCACAGTACTGCTGCTTCAGACTAATGTACATTCTGGAGTGACGGTTTTACTGCATGTTAGTATCATCAAGATAAGCTACTGTCACTCTCTTCCACTATATTCCCCTCTCTCACTCTCTTGACTCTTCCTTTGAAATCTATGAGAAAGTTTGATTTCAGCTGTTTTCCTGTAGCTCTGCTTAGCACTGTTAATCTGTATTATTGATTCAGCCATGGTAACTATAATAACAACACTAGCAATAGCAATTCCAAACACACAAGTGTAAGTTTGCAAGGCAAATATGTGGAGGGAATGGAGTCACTTTTCACTTAAAATTAGTTTTACTTAGTTATTTAAACTTTTAATTCAACATGAAAGCAAATCTCACCGTTTTTGACACTGACAACAAACACAAAGATTGTTTTGGAATGCATGCTGGAATGTGTCATTGCCGTGAACACCAATACAGTCCTACAATTTCAAGCTCAAGATATCAGATGTTTGTCTGTCCAAATGATTTTGTAGCTCATGTGGGGCCTGATTTACTAAATGTTTGTGGTGACACTGTGCATGGTGCATGGTGACTCTCAGCTAGGGATGTAATGGAACCTTTCTGCACATGAGGTCGCCACTGAGCTGCAGGTTTTGGCATGCCTGGCTTTATGACTATGCAAAATGCTGCGTGATTATGCATGAAACTGTTGTGGTGCAAAACTAGGGGTGAAGACCATGCATATTAGCCACCTGGAGTGATTTACTAACATGAACTAACCAGAATAGTTACTGGGCCACTGACAGATTTGTTTTATTTGTTGTTAGAAGCAAACGTCTTACAATCATCAAAAGAATAGCTGAACCTGACAGGAAGTGCTGGATTGTAATACTATTGGGAAGGAAGATAAAGGAACAGTAACTGATGATAAATTTTGACCGATATCCACAATATTTATTTAGCTACACATACAGAAGTAGCATCTCTCAGTATGGCATCATGTGACGTTGACGTGGTGTAAAGGGCATTCACCGTAACATGCGTGTATGTAGTCCTGTGTTGTGCAGCCGTCTGCCAGCGGTGCTGGCACTAACAGGATGACTCATGGAGGCCATCAATGCTCGCTGAACTTCCGCAATCATGGCTGCCTTCATCAGTCAGGTACAACGATAAGGCGCATCCTTGGTTACGCCACATGCCCGACTGAGCATGAAACCATGCCCATGTCTCATGAGGTCAACCCTACCCACCAAGTTTCATTCCTGTAGGTTGATTCCTCCTCCTGGGTGTAACTAATTTTGCAAATATACTGTTGATGACGAGTGCATCACATGAAAGAACATTTATCCAATGTTGTGTCAACCTGGTAACGTTGTATTATGTAGTACTTAGAGAGATAGATAGATAGATAGATAGATAGATAGATAGATAGATAGATAGATAGATAGATAGATAGATAGATAGATAGATAGATAGATAGATAGATAGATAGACAGATAGACAGACAGATAGATAGATAGATAGATAGATAGATAGATAGATAGATAGATAGATAGATAGATAGATAGATAGATAGATAGATAGATAGATAGATTAGAGATATAGAGATAGTTTGTTAAGTCACCTCCTTTTGACCACCAGCTCAAAACCATCCAGTGGAAAACCCAGAACTGAGCATGTTCATAGAATTATTGAGTAATACTTTTTAAAACATTCTGTATTTTAATTTAGCATAGTTATGTTCTACTACTTAAAGAAGAAATGGAGAGAAAAAGCAAGGTTTATGTTAGATCTACTGCCACTGTCTGATAGTACTGAATTACACCCAGCAGTACGGTTCATGGTAGCTTGCATTTACAGTCTACAGTAAAAAGGCAAGGCAGTTAACCTGCCACGTGGATGGTTCCCGGCCAATGCCAGGCACGGTTTTGACAGCTGCTCGAGTGTATTCTGCTGTACTCAAGCTCAATCCTTTAACTGCTCATAGTTGCTGTGCCTTCACAGTGGAACCTGGTGAGGTCGCTCTTCAGCTCAGCATTGGTGGTTCAGTGGTAGAATTCTCGCCTGCCACGCGGGAGGCCCGGGTTCGATTCCCGGCCAATGCAACATGCAGTTTTGACAGATCCACGAGTGTAACGGAGTGTGCTATGTCGAGCTCACACTCGATTAGTAATTGCCCAGAGGTTGCAGTGCCTTCACAGAAGAATATGGTCACGTGTCCATGTACAGGTCGCTGTACCTTCACAGAAGAATCTGGTCGCGTGTCCATGTAATTCGATGGATTTTCTTTGTGCCTTGAATCACTCAGTTGTGCCTTCACAGAGGAATGTTGTGAAGGTTCATCTCAGCTCAGCATTGGTGGTTCAGTGGTAGAATTCTCGCCTGCCACGCGGGAGGCCCGGGTTCGATTCCCGGCCAATGCAACGCCTGCTTTTAATAGACCCACGAGTGTAATGGAGTGTGTTCAAGTTCAGTCCTTAAATTACTCAGGGTAAGTGGATTAACATGAAAAGCATTTCAATCCCAAAATTATGTCCAAACCAATGCATTGTGCATGAACAGCATAGCTGCAGGATATAAATAGGTCTGAATAATAGTTTTTGTGGTGACAATAAAAGCAATTTTCTTCTCTATCCACTGCTTAAAAGATAAAGACTAACTTTTGTCATTATTTTGTTTATTGGTAAAACATTTTCGTAAGCCAGAGGTTACACTGAACAGTTTCGGTTCTTGCTCTCCTCCCCTCAAACAGCTTCTGAGAGTTTCTGTGTAACAGTGATCTTTAAGGTGATGAGAACAGAATATACACTATGCTATTTAAATGCGATGTCCAAGAAAAACAAAGGCATTTTGCATGTGTCAGAATTTTGCATGTTTTATATGGATGGTACAGGGTTGTTATACAGTATGAAAAACAGCTGTAATCTCCTTTGAATACATTCCAGTGACTCAAAGAGCCATGATAAGTGTTTTTATGATGGGAAGAGAAGAGTATGGGTAAGGGATCCATCACATCTGGAGGTAGTGTTGTGGCATGGGGCATGTACCTCTGCCACTAGAGCTGGTTCCCATATATTTATTGATGATGTGATAGCTGACAAAAACAGCAGACTGAACAATGAAGTGTATACAGCTTTATTATTATTTCTATTGAATGTTGACTCAAATTTAATGTTAGGTCTCAGTACATATATCAGTCTAATACATATATTAAACAAACAAACAAAAAATTATATATATATATATATATATATATATATATATATTGTTCTCAAAAATATTATTTATAAAATAATCTATGTTATAAAATATAGATTAAAAAATATGTCTACCGTTATATATATTTATCATATACATTCCTCTCTGTGTACTGCTTTACTGAAATCAATATACAGCAAATATTAATGAAGGGAAAAGTTCATACTGAAATATCAATGAATTAATTTTGACTTAATAATTAATAAATAAATAAATAAGAAAAGTGATATTGGAGGGGGTACCTCAACAATTTAGGTGCCAATACAGCAAAGACATGTACAGGAAAGATCCTGTAACAATTGTTTATATGTATTAAGGGATCCATCACATTTGGAGGTAGTGTTGTGGCATGGGGCATGTACTTCTGCCACTAGAGCTGGTTCCCTTATATTTATTAATGATGTGATAGCTGACAAAAACAGCAGACTGAATTATGAAGTATATACAGCTTTATTATCTCCTCAGATTCAACCAAGCGCTTCAATAGGACCTCAGTGCAGATGGGCAATGACCTGAAGCATATTGGAAAAGCACCCCAAGACTTAAGGCAAAGAAGAGAGTTCAGCAATGGCAAGTCAATTAGTTAATCTCAATCTAACTGCATGTTTTACTTACTAAAGGCAAAACTGAAGCCACTACCAATGACAAGCAGCAAGGTCTAACAGAGCATCACCAGGGACGAAACCCAGCATCATATGATGTCTATGGGTTGCAGATTTCAGGCAGTCATTGATTGCAAAGAATTTAAGTTAGTTTGAACAGTTATTTCTGAGCCCCTAATTTTTTGGGGTTTAATTCCTTAAATTCCTAAAACTTAGTTTAAAACTAAAAAAGTCAGCACCCATACACACATAGCTCATATCCAGTTCTTTCATTTCAACTCCAAATATGCTGTGCTGGAAAGTTAAAATAACAACAACTCAATGTTCAACTGTACTAATAACTTTGTTCCTGGAATAATATGATCTACTGAATGTTGACTCAAATTTAATGTCAGGTCTCAGGCTTGACTACATACCTGACATGAACACTATCACTCTCATGACCAGTTTTTCCCAAAAATATTATTTATAAAAAAGCAAATATTAATTAAGAGGCCATCAAGGGAAAAGTTCATACTGAAATATCAATTAATTAATTTTGACTTAATAATTAATAAATAAGAGAAGTGATATTGGAGGGGGTAGCTCAACAACTTAGGAGCCAATACAGCAAAGACATGTACAGGAAAGATCCTGTAGCAATTGTTTATATGTATTAAACTTGTGGGGCAGTCTTATATAATTAAGATCTAATTAGTATTGTACTGTTGAATGCAGTTGATCTCTACAGGGATCTGTTGTCCATCACCCTTAATTTCCATACAGGCGGTATACTCAATGTACTTACATATATATATTTATAAATATATATATATATATATATATATATATATATATATGGAATATAAACATATAGAAACACTCATCTACTCCCTGATGAGTGTTTCTGTTTAGTTCATGTTAGTAAACTGCTCCAGGTAGTTAATGTGCCTGTCCTCATCTCCTATTCTAGCAGCAGTATCAGGCATTATCATGCAGTTTCATACATATTCATGTCATATATTCTAATACTTGCAGCCTTGTGGCAACCTTGTGTACATGTGCAGAAAAGCCTCCGTCCTTTTGTCCTTGACAAATCAGCTGGGGATCATATTGCATCTGTGAAATTTATTAGTATTGCTGCAGATGTTCAGTAAAACCGGCTTTAGGTGAACTATAGTACATGATTTACAGTATTTTGGGGAAACAAACATCTGCTAGCTATAACAGCTCCAAATTTCCATAGATTTGCATTTTCTTTTTCACTCTGTTTTCATGTGATAACAAGATCATTCCACTGTTTACAGTGGTTCTGTCAAAAATTTGCATTGGAGTAAATTTGCATCGCACCAATTGTCTAATATAATATGAAATATGAGAGGTGGCTATTTTTATTGCTAACCACACACACTTCACACCTCTGCCTTGTATTTGGAGTTGCTATTGTTGTTATAAGTTATGGACAAGTCATGGATCATTACCAGTGCTAAGCAGAACAGCAGGAAAACAAAGGAAAAACAAATCTACACACATGGACACAAATGTTGGCACTCTTCTGTTAAAGAAAGAAAAACCCACAATGGTCACTGAAATAACCTGAAACTGACAAAGAAAACAAAAAAATCACCAACTAATGAAACTGGCCTGGACAAAAATAATAGTAACCCCAGAAAAGATTACAATTAATTTGACCACAGGGACATGCTAATTTAAGGTGTGTCCTGTAATTAGCATCACAGGTGTCTTTAAACTTGTAATCAGTCAGTCTGCCTATTTAAAGGGTGAAAATAGCCACGGCGCTGTTTGGTATCATGATGTGTACCACACTGAACATGGAGTGAGCGTCTCAGGAGATTAGAAAGAACATTAATGACAAATAGGTTAAAGGTAAAGGATATGCCATCTCCAAGCAGTTTGATGGTTCTCTTTCTACAGTGGCACTTATCATTCAGAAGTTTAGGGCGTATGGGACTGTGGTTGGTGTAGCTCAGCAGATAACACCACTAACCACCAAGTCGCCACATGTGGGAGACTAGGGTTCAAATCCCGGTCTGAGTGACTGTACTGTGCTACACTAATAAGAGTCCTTGGGCCAGACTCCTAACACTACATTGGCTTACCTGTGATATGATTAGCCTTGTAAGTCGCTCTGGATAAGAGCGTCAGCTAAATGCCAGAAATGTAGCCAACCTCCATGGATGTATACGAAAAGACTAAAGTGATCGATGGATGACACAAATGGTAACCAACGAACCCAGAAGAACTTCCAAACAACGAAAAAGGTGAATCCCAAGGTCAAGGTGCATCGATGACAGATTGGTGTCAGAAGATGACAGGGGAGAAAACAATGCATATTGATAAGCCACAAAGCTTCTATGAGAATGTCCTTTGAACAGAGAAGCTTTTTGGCAAGTCACTTCAGCTCTACTGTATGTTTACAGACGCAAAACCCCATTATACCTGGTGCGAAACACGGAGGAGGCTGGGTTATGTTTTGGGGCTGCTTTGCTGCATCTGGCCCATGTTATCTTGAATCCGTGCAGGGTGCAAAGAGATGTCAAACCATCAAGACATTCTAGAGCGAAATGTGCTGCCCAGTGTCAGAAAGCTTGGTCTTGGTTGCAGGTCACGGGTCCTCCAACAGGATAATGACCCAAAACACACAGCAAGAAACATCCAGGAATGGCTAAAAGCAACGCATTGGACTTTTCTGAAGTGACCTTCTAGGAGCTCTGATCTAAATCCTATTGAACATCTGTGGAAGGAGCTGAAACATGCCGTCTGGAGAAGGCACTCAAACCTCAGACAGCTGAAGCAGTTTGCTCATGAGGAGTTGCCCAAAATACCTGTGGACAGGTGCAGAAGTCTCATTGAGAGATGTAGAAATCACTGGATTGGAATGATTGCCTCAAAAATATTAAGAAAAGGGTACCATCATTTTTGCCCAGGTCCGTTTCTTTAGTCTTTTTTTAAAATGATTCTGTTGAACCACAAGTCAAAGCGATGTCTGATTTGTACAAGTTGATTTTTAGTACATTTTATTTATTATTACTTTTGTCAGTCTCAAGTTATTTCATATACCATTATGGTACTACTTATTCACTCATTTTCTTTACCAGACGGGTATCAACAACTTTGTTCATGTGTGTAGTCTAAAACACAGTACACATTCTAAACAATAAAAATTGGAAAACTTATCAGTGTAAACAAAGTAAAAGTCATTTAGAATAACCATAATTGGGAAGATGAAGAGGGAGGACGCATGTGCAATTGTTCAGGTTTATTAAAGTCACAGAAGTAGACAAATCAGAACAAAACAAGGAAAGAACACTAGTGACTAAAATTTTAAAACAGAAAGAAAACAAAACACAGAAAAGAGAAGTAAACTAGAACATATGTAGAAATCATAAAACAGGGCCTGACAAAACAGAACACACAAACAACAAACACACTGCATAAGACCAGGGCTATAAATACATGGGGAACAAGAAACAGTTGGGACTGACAAAGGACGGGGCTAAAACCTGCACACAGATGATGCGCAGGTAGGACAGAACAGGAGGCAGAGATCAAACCAACAACAAAAGCACATGGCAAGACACGCAAAGACATGTAAACAAAGACAGACCAAAGAAAGACATGGGCAAGGCAGGATGTCGCAATTACCTGGAACATTCAAATGACTATTTCTTCTTGCATAACAAAATTGGACACCAAGGTTGATCACACCTCAGACTGGATTTTTCTGGCTTCATATGCAAAAAACATTAGACATCATGTGCTGAAAACATGAACGTTCCTCAAACAGAAAAACAAGCTGTGAAACAATAGCAGCATTTAGAAGTAAGGACAAAACCCCTACTGATTTTCCTAAACTGGAAAAGTGTAAGGATGGACAGGAATACATTCTTGAAATTGTAGACCTTTTAACTGTTACAGGCCTATCCCTGTAACGTCCTGCCTTGTCCTTCCTTCTGTCACACTTTCTTCTGTCATTATTCCCTGCCATGTTGTTGTGTTGTTTTCCTGTCCTGCCTTCCTATCACCTGTGTATAGTCTGTAGCTTCACCCTCTTATTAGTTTTAGGTGTTTCTTTTTAGTTCCTGTGTACATCTATTGCTGTTTGTGTGCTTGGGGTTCGTTTAGTGTTTTGTCTTGTTGCGACACTTCATGTCTAGTAGTCCTTGTTGTTTATGTTTTAAAAAATATTTTAGTCTTTTTTTCTTGTTTTCTCTCCATAATGAGCAGTTTTCTTCCTGTGTTTTCAATACATCTACTGGCTTTGCAAATGTGTACTGCCTCTTAATCTCACCAATGGTGACATAACACCAAGTTACCAATAAATAAGATGCAGTAAGTCGAATTGTGACAAGGACATTGAGTACATGGAAAACTTGCTCTCAACCCTTCAGCTGAATAAACCTCATTTACTTCCTTTACTCATGGGCATGCTGTGTGTATATGATCGAAACACAGGTTGGAAAAGTACTGTTTGTACTGGCAGACATTTCAACAGATTTAGCAGATCTAAAAAGACTAGGACTTTAGAGGGGGGTTTTCAAGCTGTTTCAGGCACATTTTCCCAGTCTGCACAGAAAAGCTTGGAGAGCAACAAGACGATGTAGGACGCTAAGGTAAGACACGTAGAATACCTGTACATTTAACCTCCTCAACCAATCAGAAGAGAGAATGCAGCTATAGTGTGAGACCAAGCAGACACACACAGAAGCTGCAGTGCCACTAACAGATGTTTAATCAAGTACATCAGCTGTGAATCTACTTCAGGTCTCACATCTCGTCTCACATCAGGTCAGCTTTACACACAGTACAATAATCCAATCCAATTTTTGGATTGGTGCACAGTGAGGAACCAGCCTGGTCTTGCATCATCTGACTTGTGGCATGTAAGCATGTGAGCCTGGAAGTAAGTAAAGTGGACCTCATACAGGACGTACATGTCAACATTCGAGAACAGTAGACTGTGCACCTTACCAGTACATTCCCATGAGCCACAATTGTCCACATGGCTTCTTGGATGTCTGTATCTCGCTACATATACTAGCCATATATGTTTAGTAGCCATGTATGTACATATGTTTATAAACTGAGCTGATGCATATAATAGCTTATGGATAGTTATAGGAGTGGGGCATTCTGGAGTTGAGAAACCAGCATAGGAGTCATTTATTTAATGGTCTCCATTAACAGGGACACTACAACCGCAGTCACATTTACAGCATTCAGCTGAGGCTCTTATCCAGAGCGACTTATAGTGTTAATCATATTACAGGTTTGTCAGTGTAGGGTTAGGAATCTTGCCCAAGGACTGCATGTGCAGCATGGCATAGTCACCCAGACCAGGAATCGAATCCCAGTCTCCCACGTTGAGTGGTAGCTCACCGGCATATATATATATATATAGAGTATATATATACACACAGGAACTAACAAGAAACAACTGGGACTAACAAAATACCAGGGCTACAGACTATACACACAAAGGAGACAAGAGGGCAGGAAAAGGAGATGAGACAAAAACACATGGCAGGAAATAATACATGCAGCTTTTGAGGCTGCATTAAATTCACCACAGAGAAAAAACTCACATAATATAGACTACCTCACTACAGTTTTTTTGTATCACAAGAAAACACCATGAATGTTCCAAAGACAATGCAGGTAAAATAATATATGTATAATTCTACCATCTGATTTCATAGCCGTTCATGAGCTAACTAAACTTAAGAATAATAGAATTCACTCGGAGTTTAGTCAAAACCCATTATAACACTAATATGTACTTCTTTGTATAAATAATATTAAATTTAGTTTTTACCCAGTATCTCCATTACCTGGGACTCTATCACACAGTCCCAATTTCCCAGTTTCTCCTCTATGGGCTAATGTTGGGGTGAGTTAGTTGACTGTTACACTACATGATAATACACTATATTTAAAGTAAAACAAAGTACAGTATTTGCAGTGCATTCAATTTCAGGTGGTGGCGATTTGACTAATCTCACTACTCCCCAATACTGTGAGCTTGTAAGTTGCATAAAAAAGGAACAATGTAACCATCAAAAAGCAGCATAGAAACATTAAAATAAAAGATAAAATGCAGTTACATTTTTTTTATAATATATCAGAATAATAATAATACAGTAGGGCAATTATATCAACTCCAGCAACATAAATGCAACATGAAACAAGCTAGAAATAAAGCAAGTATCTTTAACCACTATAATGTGTCTAAGTAGATGGTGCACAACAGCAGGGATGGACTTGTTGTGTGTGCAGCAGGAAACCTTAGTAATATTATAATTGGGAAATTTAGAGATCAAAAATACTAACTTACCTGCATACTTACTTACTTACATACTTACCTACATATCTACTTACTCACTTACCTGCATATCTACTTACATACTTACCTACATATCTACTTACTCACTTACCTACATATCTACTTACTCACTTACCTGCATATCTACTTACATACTTACCTACATATCTACTTACTCACTTACATACTTATCTACACATCTATTTACATACTTACCTACATATCTACTTACATACTTACCTACATATATGCTTACTCACTTACATACCTACATATCTACTTACTCACTTACTTACATACCTACATATCTACTTACCTACTTATTTAACTACATACTTATTTATATACTAACTAACCTACTTACATACTTATTTACTTACCTAGTTACTCACATATCTACTTACTCACTTATCTACTTACTTACTTACATATCTACTTACCTACTTATTTACCTACTTGTTTACTTTCTTACTTATTTATATACCAACTAACCTACTTACATACTTATATACTAACTTACCTGTCTACCTACTTACATACATACTTACCTACATATCTAGTTGCCTACTTACCTGCTTGTTTACTTACATACTTACAAACTTACTCATTTACCTACTTGTATACACACTTACATACCTACCTACATTTCTACTTACCTACTTATTCACCTAATTACTTTTACTAACTTACCTACGTACTTACATAATAACTTACCTACATACCTACATATCTACTTACCTACGTACTTACATACTAACTTACATACTTACGCAATACCTTCTTATTCACCTAGATACTTATTTACATACTAACTTACCTACTTACTTACATACTTACCTACATACTTACCTACATATCTACTTACCTACTTACTCACTTACCTACTTATTTACTACATAGGTACTTACTTACTATTTGTTTGTTTGTTTGTTTGTTTTGGCCAAACTTGATTCTATTTATAACCAACATCATTCCACAGTGTGCTTTACCCACTCTGATTTTCCTTTTGTGTACTCTTGCATTTCAGAAGACCTTCCTTATGCAGTTTCAGCAGTGGTGCAACCATCACACAGTAAATATGAACAGTGATCATTATAAAAATAATATTACAGTCAAATAATTTCTTGTTGGGAGTCATTATACATAATATGGGAATTAGTGCCAGAGGAAGATAGCTGAACAGAACTATAAGCAGTACATTGGAAATAGCTTTGAAAGCATTTCTCTTTTGTTGGTTCCCCACATCTCTACCTCTCTCTTTTGTTATCTCTCTTTCTCCTGGCCCTGGCCGTTTCAGCACACACAGAACAGACATACAGCAAAATGAGATCACAATCAGTCCAATGAAGGAGGCGTTTTCATCCAGACAGCTTAATCACACTGCCTATTTGACTTTACCTATAGATACATATTGTACGGATTGTATAGATACATTATGTATTATTAATGTTATTGATTTAGATTTTTATACATCATTTCAATAGAGCATTTTTTATATTGTGTGAAAAAGCCCTGATGAATGGATCACTAGAAATATTTAAAAAATTCATTTTTTTTTTACAGATGCATATTTTCTGCATTAGCTTTTTTACCTGTTGTATTGTCATTAAACCTTCTGAATGTTTTACAAGACATTACATAAATTTAGTTTCCAGGTATAACTATACTCTTATGCAAAACTGCTATATAATAATGACTTTTCAATGCAAACAAGTAAACTATACCTGTCAAACAAATATACTATTATTCACACAGGTCCAACACACGTGTCAAATAAAAAAATAAACATTATATTTCATGTGTAATGATGAAATGATAAAACTTTAAAAGCACCAAAAATAGCATGAATTCTCATGTTTTATTTACTCAGTATTCCTGTGATGCAGTACATAAAGCAGGTTATATAATATTCATATCAGTTCAGAAATTAAATAAAAACAATAATATAATGCTTGGTAAAGTAAAAGTAATAATATTAATAAATATATATAGATAAAAATAAATAAAAAGAGGACAAATATAAATTGTAGAGGGAGTGGTCTTAAAACATCCACGGCTACTTTATTGTGGGTTAGGTAAATGGAGGTATGAATGGATTTCTTGCTGTTCTGCATTGTGCTGTATTCCATAGAAGGCAGAAGGAAACGCTGGTAACGTTAACAATTTTAAAGTACCACCAAAACGTTGCTGCTGTTGGAACAACACATCATATCTCTATTTTTTACTTTCTCCAGCATTTGACATGAAAGTACCTGTTCCCTTATAATTAATGAAAAGTCCATGATAAATAGACCAAAAGAAACAAAGCCCAATAAACAAGCCCAGAATTACTTTACATTCAAAGTAAAGTATACTATTTCCTTCTCTTGTAAAGTTATTATGCTGGAGCAGTTATATACATATCGCATCAGTCAGTTTCAGCAGAATAATCAACACTAAAATATAATACACCAATATAATACACTAATAATATAATATACCATTATAAACCTATGGTAACTACATATTCAGGGTCTCCTTAAATAATCCCTAAAATGCCCATATCCTGCATTCTTCCTATATTAATCTTATTTGTGTGCTGAGCTCCCTTAGGTGGATATATGTATCATAATGTTACCACATTTAACACAGTTACAGGGGCTTAACTGGCATTAACTGGCATTATAGGTGAAGGATCTCACTACCTTGTGTGCCTAAAGTCTAATTTATATTTATTACCAGTGTCAACATTAAATGTGGTATGAACATGTTGCTGTTTAGGTAATTCATATATATCTGTGTATATCAGTTACAAAGCTTAAGATTGTTGAAGTTTGAATATTGAAACAATTTAACTTCAGCAACTTCAAGAAAACAATTTGCATGCATTTTAAAGGGCCTTGCTTGTACAGTTTCAGCAGAGGTGGAAACATCACACAGTAAACATGAAAAGAAAGCATTGTAAAAGCAATATCACAGTCAAACAGCTCCTTGGCCGTTTTTATTAAATGAAATATGGTAATTGATGCTGGAGGAAGATAGCTGAACACCACAGTAAGCAGTACAGTGAAAATAGCTTTGAAGGCATTCCTCTTTTGTTGGTTCCCTACATCTCTACCTCTCTCTTTTGTGAATTCTCTTTCTCCCGGTCCTGGATGTTTCAGTGCACGCAGAACAGACATACAGCAAAACGAGATCACCATCAGTCCAATGAAGCAGACGGACAAGAAAATGCAGTCAGGAAAATCTACTTTTGCAATGGCCAGAAACAAGCCGTATCCTGACGACACCAACCAAACACCCGCCGCTGATGCAGCCCTGTACTGTACGGCTTTGTATCTTATGAAGGTCACTGGATGAATCACAGCCAGATACTGTTCGATACAAATACACACCTGGATCAGAAGCCTGCAGCCCCAGGACAGACCAAAACTGAAAAGGGACACGTATGCAACGACTTCATTTTGGATGATGAAAATATTAAGCCAGGACTGACGACAAATGTAAACAGAAACAAGCAGAAAAGGGACAGTACTGCAACGTTCATCATTCAACATTTCAAACCGTGAGGATCAGATGAAACACCTGGGTAAGTGCAAAGGTGCAAGCAGAAAAGCAGATCCATAACCGTGAGGATCAGAGGAAACACCTGGGTGGGTTTGATTTTCCAGCCGGTGCGGAGAAAGAGCCAGAGGAGCCAGGAATGAGCTGGCATTCCCAGGAAGAAGCAGAGCAACATCATAACCTGAATCCAAACAAATCCTATAGTAATGTTTTTTATACAATGCAAAATCTCAACAGGATCCCCAGAGATATTAACATGTGCGTTTGCCATGCTGAAGCAATGCTGAAATAAAGAAAGAAGACATTGTTAGTGAATTAAAATAATAAACTGTGTGTCTATACAAAACTATGGTGTCATATAGGAGAACTTACAGTAAGCCCGCTTTAGGTCACGCCTTCACATGATATAAACTCTTGGCACGGCATCATGCAGCAGTAGTGAATCAGCAAAATGATCAAGGCAAGATTCAAATGCCTCTGGACATCAAAGTTAAAGAGCCTCGTTCCTGTTAACTCCACTCATATTAACCTAACGCTGTTTTGGCTTAGCTTAGTTTTACTATTGGTTCTGCTGAAAACTTAATCTATTAATTCCTCATGAAATATGAAGTTAGGTGATTTAATTCCTCAGCTAAGACCTTGTACAGATCAGTCAGCTATACTAATGAGAAGGTGAGATCACCATGAAATGCCAAATTAATGATGTCTATGTTTAACCCACACAGACGTCACTGTCCAGCAATACGCTTTGGATATTTATGGCTGGATTATCAGCCTTGCTGTTATGCAGTGCCAATAGATTTAATGTAACTTGATTTTTTTTATCCAGGCCCAGACAAACCTGAGTGGTGGACCAAATACTCTAGCTAATAATACTGGTGAATGGGCATATATGATCACAGACACACTCGCTTGGTCTTCCTAATAAAGGTTATACTAGCACACTGTGATATCTATCTATCTATCTATCTAGTGGCTACGTTTACATGCAAATTGATCCTGATTACAGTTCAAGACTGAAGTGTTTGTACGCGCACTCTACACAGCACTCAGATTCAAATCAAGTGATGAGATACTAAAGTACATGCATCATGTGGATCTAGACGCATCATATGAGTCCAGTCAGCCGATTTGAGTCAGTAGTTCGTGTTATTCATCTGCTTATATATTCGTCAGAACAGGTTGTTATTTGGAACTTTATGGTCATCCATCCTGCTAAACTACATCCTGTCAAGTTAAACATTACAGAGTTCCGCTATGATGCTGATGCAAATCTCAAGGACATACTTAAACTTTCCAATTGGAAATGTAATCAGATCCAGGGTTTACATGGCTGTTATTTTTTTGTTTAATAAATGATTTACATGATCACCCTAGAAATGTATTCAGACTAGCCTAATTTGACTGATGTGTATATATGGATGTATTGTATAATGGAATATCATGCTGGATGTAACTGTGGCTAATGTAGCACTTAGACAAAAGACTGAGAGACAGAAAAAATAGGTCTAGAGCTGTACTTTATGTGCTGTAACGCAGACCTATAGGACATTTTAATGCCCATAAGCAACTGGGCATCAAATAATAGGTCGAAACGCGACTCTCTGGTTCAAATTTGGGTGTCTGGCAATCCCAGGTAAACACACACAGGTGCTGTGTGGACACAGAGGTACACCTTTAGATCTAAGAGTTTTTTCTAATGATATTAATACAACCTGTCAGACCTACTTCACTAGCTAACATGTGTCTGTTTAATCCTGGGGAGAACTACAGCCTGCTATAAGCTACAGCCTGGCAGTGTTATTACATTACATTACAGTGAAGGAGCATTTCTGAGTCTGTGCAAAGGTATGTAAAGACATGATAGAAGATATTTGTTAAAACAAAGGTCATTTTGTGGTCAAAGCCATGATCATAAAAATATATGATCAAAAAATATTCGTGCCAAATTTATAAATCTACACCCATGCTTTAAATAGCAATGGTAAATGATCTTTGACAACAGCACCTGCACGTTTACTATGAATAATGGACATTATGAGACATAAATGACGAGACGTGGACAATAAGGACAGTGCATTTTACATTACTATGGCTATGTCATCCTGTACAAACATATTAATCATATTGTGTTACCTGTTTAAATGGAAGTGCTTCCGCTCTTGTAAAGTGACAGTGATGAAGCTGATCTGTTGTTCAAACAGTGATGTCAAAGCCAATAAATCATCGTTTAAGAGATGTACACGTGTCGTGCACGTGTCAAGTATTTGCATGCTCTATATTAATGATGTAATATGAAATATGCAAAATGCTAAAATTTTCCTGCTCGTTTTCTCGCCCTGTTCAGTGGCTGGAAGGCAGGCACGCTGTGGAATCCGGGCGAACATCGTAGACCAGGATGCACAAGAATGCTAATTAGCTAACGCTAATGCTAAAGCTTTCACAGGCATGAACTTGCACTTTTCCTGGAGCGCTGTGCCATAACACTGCTGCTAAGACTGAAACACTATGTCTTGGCTTTTGGCCTAGAATGAGATAATAAACAACGAGTTGTCATTATTTTTGTTGGGAATATTAATGATAAATGTTTTTAAAATATCCCGTCAACAGTTTTATGTTCCGAGCATTATCACCTATGAATATGTGGCACTGTGCATTCTTATTTGTACCAAAGCTAAACCATGTCCACACAGCACTCCTGCCTTTTCATTTATTTACTATTGTTAGTCTTAAAAGCTGGGAACTTGCTGCAGCGACCAATATAAATAACAAACCAAAATCACAAGCAGTGCATTGTGGAAGCTTATGTGGGCCAAAAGAAATATCATGCAGCAAAGTGCATATGATATGAAGAGCACTGATATGGCAGGAAATGTATTGTTTGGTGTAGAAATGTAATGTTTGGTGTAGATATGTATCAATATATGAACTGATGATGATGATGATGATGATTATTATTATTATTATTATTATTATTACTACTACTACTACTACTACTACTAATAATAATAATAACAACAACAAAAAAACAACAACAACAAAACAACAACAATATAATAATAATAATAATAATAATAATAATAATAATAGTAATAATAATAATAATGGCACTGAGAAGTATGCTTTTTACCATTAGTATGGACGTAAAATGAAATATATATGGAAATATGATATATAGAATGAACATATGTGAAATGTGTGTGTCCTACATATGTCAGAAGAGTCCATCAGTCATGTTCAGTATTAAGTGAAGGTCTCCCTGGAGGAGCACATGTAGACCTGAAATTGAGATCTAACTGCTTGCCATGTAGTCATGAGGGCCGGGGATGCAGTCTCATTTACATTTCACACAAACTTGTTTCTAAATGACAGTCTGTGTTTCTGCATGTACACAGGCCCACTCTCAGAAGTCTTTTACTAGGAAACCAGCCAATTTAAACTCAGCCGTAAATCCAAAAACCAACAAAAGACCTCAAATTATATGGTTTCAAATAGAAGCAATCTACAGCGTGATGTATACACCGTAAAAGAGAGTCAGATTGCGCTGTGGAGTTTGAATCCAGTACACATCTGTTGTCTGAATGACTGTGCCAAGTGTTTAGCTAAAGGGTGACGCTTTGTTACAGTGAGTAATGTTTGAGTATATAATGAGTAATAATTATGTTCTAATAATGAGTAATAATTGTGTTCTAATAATAAGTAATAATTGTGTTCTAATAATGAGTAATAATCGTGTTCTAATAATGAGTAATAATTCTGTTCTAATACTGAGTAATAATTGTGTTCTAATAATGAGTAATAATCGTGTTCTAATAATGAGTAATAATTCTGTTCTAATACTGAGTAATAATTGTGTTCTAATAATGGGTAATAATTGTGTTCTAATAATGAGTAATAAATGTGTTCTAAATCTGTGCGACCTAAATAAAGACCTGCATGTGGTTTAAGTTGGCATG
Organism: Prochilodus magdalenae; assembly: GCA_024036415.1. Lineage (NCBI taxonomy): Eukaryota > Metazoa > Chordata > Actinopteri > Characiformes > Prochilodontidae > Prochilodus > Prochilodus magdalenae. The sequence continues at coordinate 217,196 of JAMWET010004899.1, read as the reverse complement.
TCTCCACTGATATACTGCATCTAGTAAATTGACAGAACTGTTCCTATAACCTTTACATTATTGGTACATTGTAAATAAGGCACCTACAAAAAAACAGCTCTCCTGTTTGCTTACCCAGTAACACTCCCCCTTTTTCCCCCAATGTGCAAACAATTTCCTCTCTTTGATGGCCTAGGCCATGATGCACTGGCACCACTGTGGCCTGAAGCACTCAGTCAGGACTTCCCTGTAAACTGACCCATGCCTGTCTGTCCTTTAGCTGTGAGGGTGCTGTGGCCAAGTGTGAATGGGGTCAGTATAGGGCCGAATGACTCCGCCAGACTGTTGCTTCCAAACCCCCCTGCAAGCTAAGGATTCCTGAACCAGGTAATAGAAATAGAGAAGACAGGCAGAGGAAGTGAGAGAAAGAACAAACTGGCAAACACAGATAAATCAATGACTGTGATGTTCCATGACATTCATTTATGAATAATGTGTAATAATCGTAGTTTGTATTCTGCTGGTTTCACTATGAGAATGAATAGACTTTGCCACAGTCTGCAATAGAGAAACTCTCATCTGTTTTTTTGGAGGGGGAACGGGTGGCTGGGTGGGGGTGTATGGGGGTTGTCCTTGGAAAGAAAGGAGGGAAACATGTGAGTGCCTCAGGCTGAGTGGGCAGAATTAGAGAGGGATGAGTTAAATGAGAGATGAGTGATAAGTGGCACCAAAAGGCGTGGACATAGTAGTTACATTATGGGCTAATGCAGCGACCGTGGATTGCATTTCTTATCATGACCACTGCTGAACAAGGCAACAACCCTGGGCATAACAACAATCTTCAGATTACTGTGCTGACCAGTAATGAAGGGTAGTAAGAAGAAGACCAAGGCCCAGAGTATGGGCCACTGGAAAGGAATCTCCTGTAACCCTTTAACCCAAGCAGGAAACAAGTAAGTAGGAATTAACAGAAAGAGTGAGCACCTTAGTGCTCAGCAAAGTACATTTGTAAATCTGAAACGTTGATATGAGATAAAGTAGGCAGTTCTCATTGGGTCTTGAAATGTACCCCGATTCATACCTCAGTCTTCACCCATGAGTTATTAGTGAAGTGGTGCTAAGCAATTCATCTTAACCTGAAAAGTTATTTTTATTTGGTGCAGACAGCTGTTAGCAAGCATAGCTCTCAAGGATCACCCGTGTCATCACTGTGTTATGTGCATCGTGTCCCCAGTGTATGTGTGGGGAATGAGTAATGGGTGCAATACACCCAGTAAATATTTGATTTTATAAGTTAATAATCAATGGATCACTGTCTTCATACTGCTCCTATCCATTTATACTGAGGCTGAGGTCATTTGGAGCTGGTGTAGGGTCCTCACCATAACTAACTACTGAAAGTAATAGAACTGACCTCAACCATTGTCAGTTTTTAGAGATGTGATATATTAAAGCTATGCAATGAAATCTATGTATCTCAATTTTTGTTGATTTTTTTACTTTTATGCATCAATTGAACACAGCAGCTGCAGTTTGTACAAAAATCCTGTACTTAGTCAAAAGTAGAAATATCCTTGTTTGAGCATAATAGCACCAAAATCCCCTGGTTTTGAAAAGTAAACTGTTTCTATTGTGGCATGCGTAAGGAAGGCTTGACAGAAGGCAGCATGTCCACAAGACAAAAATGCTCTTTAACAGCTTATTGCACACTTACAGCGCTTAAAAGCACTTGGTGAATACAACCACCTACGAACACACGCTGGAAGATAGCTGAGAGGTGACTATACACAGTAGTAATCTGCTTCACGGTGAACTGTATGAAGTCCTTGTAACCTACTCCAAACACAACATAAATGCATTAACAGCGCATCACCAGTTACTAGCAGAAGTAATTCAATGGCGTTAAGCAGTATGTACAGTAATAACTGCAACTTAAACACAATGGGGAACAGCGGTGCATGATGGGAGAGGGAGACCCCGCCTAGCCATCCCCACTCCCTTTCTATTACAGGTAGGCCAATGTAGTGTTAGGGTCTCTATGCCCATTGTGTAGGGCACTCTTTGACAATTGGTGTTAACTACATGGGGAATACAGCAGTGATAGTCACCCTGAGACCGGGATTCAGCTGACCCCCATTTACTCTCAAATTACATGTGGTGTTGTCTTGCCCAAGGACTCTTATTGGTGGGCATAGTCAACCGTTATCTGTAGTGTTTGACTCCTTGGTGGGCCACATCGCTGACCAACCAAAGCATATAAGTTAAAAGGCCAATACAATTCAAGTCATTTACCTCCTAAAATGCCTTATTTCACCCGGCAGTTACCTGCATATACTGACCACAGATACTCAAGTATTGCTTTAAGTTTTACTCAACTCTAAAACGTACTTTGATTAAAAAAATCAATCACTCAAAGCAGTTTTTAGGCTGAATAAACCAAATTCATTTGCTTGTAACAAATTGGAGTTTCTAAAAAGTAATGGTCTATAACGGTCTAAAGATCTATCTTTGGGACACATTAAATATCCCCTGATAACAGCACCACGATATGAGGATTCCCTACAAACAGTTAGACTGAAGGTGCTGTTTGATTTGATTTTCATGCCTCTAAAGAATAAGCACATAAATAGCACAGCTGTGGCAGTGGGGGCTGTTTAGGAGACAACCTTTAGGCTGTGCCTAGTGCAGGGTGGCAAATCAAATACAAGTTTACGATTTGATTACATGGTCTAGCTCTAGTTGGGATGACACTATGGTCACCTGATACACTTCTTTTTTTAAAGTTACCCAGTGACCCTGAATAGGAGACAATGTCCTGGCTTTGGCCTCTGCTATTCACTCACTGTAGCCTTTATAATTTTATATCATCTACTGCTACAGGACAGAGAAGACAATGAGGTACTACACTTGGAAACAGTATCTACACCCTATTCCAGCATATCACTGCAGTAATAACAAAAATTTCTGTCTAGTTTTAAAACCAAATTAGTGTATGTAATTAACCCTTTCTGGCCCCTTCATTAGTAAGACAACATTTGTTAGATTCTTGCTAAAGGAAAGAATCGAGTACGTTACCTGATTCAGTTCATCACCTTATGAATACAATGCCTTATGAACTTATGAACTCATGTGAAGAAGTAGATACTAAAAGTGCTTGCCAGAGAAATGTATAAAGACAATTGAGTAAAGAACATTCATGTGAGGCTGACCTAGTCATTTATAAATTGTTTGGGTGATCAATCTTTGTTGGACTTGGTACACTGAAAATATGCACCCCCTCCCATGCACACATACCATGTCAACCCCAGTATTGAGTATCATTGACCCTGGGGCACTTGACACCCAGACGCAGATGACAGAGCACAAGATCAAATTTGATCACACTGATCCTTGAGTGGTCTAAGACTTCTCTTTGAGGACATCATGTCCCGCCACAGCCTCACTGCAGAAGTGAACTGTAACAGAGACTTAAAATTCAAACCATGACTTGTGAAATCCAGTCTGTAGCCTATGACCTTTGCTTTGAGCAAAGATCATCCCAGATCTGATTTCTGGTAAACATTCAAAATATGTATGTCTTCCTACCACCGCAGTATTTTTAGAGACATCAATATCAGAGAGATTTGTTTTATTTAATGGGCTGCTCTTCTCTGACGGCCAAAATGTTGCTTGACTCTTCGTGTGGTACCTCTAAGAAATGCAGATGACATAGTGGAGGAACATAAATCAGAATAGTTTATCACCTCACAACTTGATGCTAACCGGCGTGTGCCTCGAAATGACCAACCTTGTGTATCTAGAAAGATTATGTCACACGTTAGCTCATGATGTAAAACACTTCTAGTATTTCATCTTTATGTGACTGAGAATGTAAGTGCAGGGCATAATCAGATGGTTGTTCCGTTTCAATAGTGTAAATACTAAAGTCACTGGTCTGCAGAGATGTAGTGTATGTGCTGTATACACCACAGTGAGTCCTACAGTGAGCCTGAATTTGATGGCTCTGTTTCTGGGATGGTTTGGGCCCACTTGTGCACTTAGAGGGAAGGAAGTTATTCTGACTTAACATTAAAAATGAGCTTAAAATGAAGCTGTAGAGGTTCTTAATGGTATCCTCTGATGATCCATCCCATGCGTCTTAAATATTCCCACACAGTTCCTGCAGATTTTGTGGTAGGTTTGAGGTGGAGTGAAACCAGGCCTACTAGACCTGTGACATGTGACAGCAAATTGTTCATGTTTGCACTGACCATGGTGCCACTTTTGTCTCCACCAAGACAAAAGTGGGATTCGTCACTGGAAACTGGGTTGTAGGCTATATGATATGTGTAATATTTGGATCTTATACCATACGATAGACCAGTAGAATTTGTCAAAGGATGTGACCGACCTAGCCTTATGTGACAGGACTCAACATAAGTAAGAGTTCAGACGTCCAGTGTTATTTGTTGTTGTACCAAACAGACTGTGTCTTGTTCTAAACTAAGAAGGTCAGGGGTCCTGCTGAGCACCTGCCATTTAGCTTGTTATATAAATTTGAATGTGTAATCGAGAATTAGATTCCCCCTCCTCCAAAATTCCCTTTTTATCGCTGCCATCACTAAAACCATCAATGCATCTCAGATGTGTCATCTGATCATTTAATAAAAGATTTAGAATATGTGAGTGTAAAACAAACTGATTGACTGGACTTTGGTTCTGGGAAATGATGCTATTCTGCTCTGCAAATGTAACACAGCCAAACTCAAACAAAATGTAATATGATGTATTTGAAATTGCCTTTCCCTAAAAATCTTTTAACATACAGATTTTACATGTGGAGTGAATACAGAGTTTACTTACATGTTTAAACATGTGGAAAACTGCGTCTTCCCCCAGTTAATTTTCCTTTTACTAATTTCTTCCTTAGTAGAATAAATAATGACCAGACTCCAATGAAATAGACATAGACAGGGTGCAGAGAGGTGGCACATTTGAGTAAGGAACATCTGAGTATTAATTTATAAGGTGATAACCTCAAGAAAGAGGTGTTGCCAGAAAGCAATCTGGAAAACATGTAATGCTCTTTGATGGGTAAGCTGGCTTGGTGGCAGCCAGAGTACTCACCTGCTGTAGAACAGTATGTGGGTAATAGGTTCTAGCCTAAACTTAGCAGACATTACCACATTCACTGGCTAGCACCATAATGTCTTTGAAAGTGCCTGACATTTGGATTTGAGGCCAAAAAAGTATTTTATTTCCTGATGTTTTTAAATGTTTCAAACTTTTTAGAACATAGTATAAATGGTGGCAGACCACCTGTATGAGCCTGACATCATTAAACTCTTGCATTGCATTCACGATTTTCTAAACATTTACCTCAGCTTCCTTCAGTTGTTGGCTCCCTTCAGTTTCCTCTCATTTCATTCCACTTCTCCCCTGACAAAGTTCTTTGGTGTGTTAGCCGAATGTTTTGGATCATTGTCTTAGGTGGGATTCATTTCTCTGTAAATTGGCAGACAGAATGGTTCTACCTTCATGAGTTACATGGTCAATACTCTCGAGTTAGCCTCTTTCAGGACCAGTCATGCAAACCCAAGTCATGACACGATCTCCATTTGACTGCTTGTATGATTTGGATTCATGTTGGTTCATCCTTTTAACAACACAGTTGCTCCTCACAGGTAGAGAGGTGACCTACCACTGCACTGAAGCTACCTCTCTTTCTGGCTAAAAGTCCAGGTCTCCAACTAAGTTCACCCCAATGGGGCAAAATCTCCCACTCGCTCCCTGTGGCTATAAAACATCCTGGCCTCAGCTGCCTTAAGGTCTCAGCAACCCAGAAGTAGCCATCATCATTCAGGTTCCACTGCAAGCAGCTGGCTTTTATGGCTGTGCAGAGTAATATCAACCTACACTAGCCTATATCTCTTCTGCAGCCATGTTCAGACTCCTACCAGCTCCATGTTGTTCTCCTTCAACCAGCACAATTCCTTCTCTGAAGTTCCTTATAGCCTCTCCATTCAGCATGATTTCTACTGCTGTGACCATTCCTAACTCCTGATGGATGTTCACCATTGTAGCCAGGCATTTATATGACTCCAAAGGCAATGGCTGTAATGGTAGTGAGATGTGCCGTCCACCTGTATGGTATGCTCAGTAAACATGGCCAAATTTACTAGATATGTTACATGTGCATAGAGCCAGGTTTTTTTTACTCCAGGTTTTTATAAAGTAATTGAAGCATCTTCACAGGTATTTCCTTTTTTCCTGTCACACATACACCTACACACACTTACAGTAATAGCTCGGAGCCCCTTGACTGACAGTGCACGAGTGCCTTAGGGTTTTAAATGTACTAACCTAGAGAGAAAGGTGTCAGTAACAGATACAAGGGTGATCATTTATTACTGTATGACACCACTACCATCACAGAAGGATTATGATTGATCTATCTGGCAGTCTGAATGAAGTTTAATTTCCTGAGGGGATTCATTACTTAAATGTTTGGACTGGGAATCTTCTGTGAATCTGAAGCTGATGCATTCTCAAACTCACATTAAGTATTGGTGATCCCAGTGAGTGAATCTGGATGAAACATACTGCACCTCGCTTCTAAATTTACATTTTCGGACTGGTTTTGGGTAGGTCTTTTTGTAGTATAGTAAGTACCAAGTATTTAATTGGCAATAATATATTTTTATATAAATATACACACATATATAAACACATATTTATCAGTGGTAAAAATGCAGTACTTACAAACGTATAATGTAATACTGTATTGCAAATTATTTTTTTGGGCTAAATAGAAATTATAATCCAATATAAGTCAAAATGCAGGTTCCTAAGGTTCTCACAACATGCTTATATCAATAGTTAGGCATAGTAGCCCAGTCTTTCAAATAATTGAATGTGTATTCAATGTTAATCCAGTGCAGACTCTTCCACCTGATACAATGAATCAGGCTATCAAAATATCCTAGTTACATAACATTTTCCAATAAAGACATTGGTCACTCATGATTATATTACCTGTCCCACCTTAAATGCAGTTACAGTCTGGTGCCTAATAATACTTGCTGCACCATTTATGTATTACCTCTAGACTATAGTATCAGTAATGCTACTAATACATTAAGGACATTGTGTTTAAAACTAATATGCCCATTGTTCCATTCCCCTCTCCCCAGCCTTCCACTTCCCTTTGGCCTAAATTTCATGCTGGCACCTTCACTGCACCCCAGCAGTACTTTACCCAGTTGTCTTCAGCTGTTTGCCCCAGCACAAGTTGCCCTTTTGGGGTTAGCTCAGCTTGAAGCTCAGCTAGTCCTAAACCAGTTAAGTAACATTGCTATTAACCACAACGGTTACTGTAACCCTCTTCTTTCCGGTATGTTACATACATATCAATCACAACATACAGTGCCTGCGTCCCTCTGCCAGCCACCAGGAGCCTTATACCCACTGACTAAGACCTCACATGCTACCTGCAATCCTGCATCAGACAAGGTGTGTCTCCAGATGTCTACAGGCAGCTTTCCATCAGACAAGCTAGAGACTTCCAGTTCCAAGAATCAAGGTGGTACTGGGATGATGGCTGCACCTCAGGAGCAGGAGCAGACACCAGGTTCTCATTTAGAAAAAGATAAAAAGGTAAATGAGGCACCACCTGCTACATTCTGCAACCATCAAGGGGAAAACCAAAAAACACAAGCCCTGCCAAGATCTTCTGTGCACACCCCTGCAACCCAGGTAAGGACCACCTACTCGAACTCTAATTGTATTTAAATGCCATGCCATGTTCCTGACCACAAACTTGATCCCCAACTTACATCCCAGAACCTTTCCCTACACAGCATATATACAAGAACAACTATACAACAAATGTCCCTGCTGCTGCAACTTCAAGAAATACTTCAAGAGAAGCCTTTGAATATGTGCACACAAGAAGAAACTCTGAGATGAGGAAGTCACCTAGAGGTTTAGCATGCTCAAAGAGATATAAACAGTCCTGGGCATACAGAGATAAAAGTCAGAGTGGATGGTATGAAGACCATTGTCCATCACCATCTATATCACCCTCTCCATCCTGGTCTCCCAGCCCTCCACCACTTAGCCATAAGAGGAGCTCACAAAGCCCACACAGCTCGGACAGATACAGCCCTTCTGATCTCATACATGGATGCTCTTCTTCGGAACACAGATCTTCAAAAAGAACAAGAGGATTCTCAAGTGAGCATGCTAAGAGCATACTAACTGAAACCATCTGAGTGTACATATATTATAACCCCCTGTATCTGCACTCACTGTCCATTCACAGCCTCACTTACCATATAGGAGCACTTTGTAGGTCTACAGTTACAGACTAAAGTTGTTTCTCTGCATGCTTTGTTAATCCCCTTCACCCTGTTTAGAGTCCTCATAGGACCACCACATAGCAGGTATTATGTGGGTGGTGGATCATTCCCAGCACTGCAGTGACACTGACATGGTGGTGGTGTGTTAGTGTGTGTTGTGCTGGTGTGAGTGGATCGGACACAGCAGGGCTGCTGGAGTGTTTAAACACTGTCCACTCACTGTCCACTCTATTAGACACTCCTACCTTGCTGGTCCACCTTGTAGATGTACAGTCAGAGATGATAGCTCATCTGCTGCTGCAGAGTTGGTCATCCTCTAGTTCTTCATCTGAGGTCACAGGATTCTGCCCACAGGACATTGTAGGCTGGATAGTTGTGGTTGGTGGACGATTCTCAGTCTAGCAGTAACTCCAGAAAAACTACGGCTGATACCACACATACCGGGAACAGTTGGACTACTGTCTGTAATTGTAGAACTACCGTGTACCTACAGGGGTTGGACAATGAAACTGAAACACCTGTCATTTTAGTGTGGGAGGTCTCATGGCTAAATTGGACCAGCCTGGTGGCCAATCTTCATTAATTGCACATTGCACCAGTAAGAGCAGAGTGTGAAGGGTCAGTTAGCAGGTAAGAGCACAGTTCTGCTCAAAATACTGCAATGCACACAACATTATGGGTGACATACCAGAGTTCAAAAGAGGACAAACTGTTGCTGGTGCACGTCTTGTTGGCGCATCTGTGACCAAGACAGCAAGTCTTTGTGATGTATCAAGAGCCACGGTATCCAGGGTAATGTCAGCATACCACCAAGAAGGACGAACCTCCACCAGCATCACGTAGTGACCTGGCCACTATCCTGCAAGAAGAATGGCTTAGAATCCCTCTGACCACTGTGCAGGACGCAGTATATGTCATTCCCAAGACCAACTGACGCTGTATTGGCCGCAAAAGGAGGCCCTACACCATACTAATAAATGATTGTGGTCTAAAACCAGGTGTTTCAGTTTCATTGTCCAACCCCTGCATATGATAAGTGCAGCTGATTTATATATCAGCATTGGGCTGTGCAGCACTGGAACAACTTCCAATGGACTGATAGATACAATGAGTGGGAGATTTACCCTTGTAAAGTCAGGACAAGAACCATGGACATGTTTATTTGACTAGTTATGTGCACTCTATGACTGTAAACTCCTGTTTGTCTTTTGTTTAAAGGTGCAGATCATTTCTGTAAGACGAGTCTGAAGAATAGACAAGGGGATCTCATTAAACAAAATGGTGGTGCTGTCCTTCCATTTTCATTTTCCTCCTATAAATCATCAGACAGCAGCAATAAGCAACATGTTCCAACTCCAGACCTGAATGGAAAAGGGAATTTTAGGGATAGGAATGTTTTTTCGAGTTTCTCTGTTAGCGAGTCAGATAGCAAATATCCATCCTTCAGTGTAAAGAGAAAAGTTGATCATCATCCTCCGTCATCCTTACATACAACCCAGCAAATGTCAGCACAAACTGTGAGTTACACAGATATAATAAAACATTTCAGAGACATATTAGAATTAATGATGCTTCAAATCATCCAACACTAACCATTTAGGTACGCTGTTCTTCCTTTGTCTGTCATGAAGGCTCCACACAAGACAATCATCAAAAATGAAAAGTCCCCATGGGCATCAGTTATGCCCCAGTCCTCCAAGAACTTCCTCAATACAGCCCATCTGGTGTGTCTATCAGGCATCCCCGCCGAAGCCAAGTACCAGGATGTCTGTCAGTGTTTGGCACCCTTTGGTGTGATAAAGGAGCTTGTGTTTCTTCCAGAGCTGGACAAGCTGTCACAGGTGTTGGTGTGAAAATGTTTATATGCTTAGATGAAATATATGATTGTTCATTTTGTAGCTGCCAGGTAAAAATGAAGGGTCAAGTCAAAGTGATACTTCTCCTATTGCTACTTCCATAGGCCTTTCTGCATATGCTGAAAGAGGAGGATGCTGAAGCACTCGCTAAGTGCCAAAATCTAACCATCTGCAACAAGGTCATCACTGTCGTACACCATCATCAGGTTTGGCCCTCTCTATGCTGCATGTACAGGCATGTGTCATTTTCCATGAGCTGAAAGTAAAAGACAGCTTCAATTAATTGAAAGTTTTAAAGCTTAGCAGTTTTAAGTCAAAAGCATTGGATTGATATCAGCCTGTTCTCAGTTTCAATGTGAATATTGGAAAATGAGGGCTTCAGTATTGATATAGCAAAAGAGAAAGTGGCATCTCTACTAATTATGCATCATGATTGATTTACTTCATTGGTTAATAAAAATCCATATACAATATGCGACATACATACGAACAGAAAATAAAGATGGCGATTTAGTGTCCGTTTTTGAGGTTTTCATGTAAGTCATAGGTTTTTGTTACATGTGTTACCCTTTAAGTTCCATTGTCATAAATGATCAAGGTCAAATGTATTGTGGATGGACTTAAACAGTAAAACACTGTTTATTTTATGACTGAGCTCCATAAAGTGGTCAATGGAGGTTAAATATACATTGTTTGTCATACATAATTTGGGTTATGTGCTCTCTCACAGAAAGGTGTAATTCATATCTCTGGAATTCCCTTTGACTACTCTGAAGATGACCTAATCAAACTGGTCACCCCTTTTGGTCAGCCCATCAAGATTCTCATAGCAACTGAAGTGGATATGCTTAACGGTCTGGACTGTAGGATGGTATGCTATAATAATTTCATATTTCATTTGACTTTGTGTCAGTTACAGGACATCTAATTTCAGTGTAGTTTAATTTGAAATAATTTGATATATAAAGAATTCCATAGTATTAGTATTTCATAGTTGTAGTATTTCATTCAAGTAATCAAATAACCAGTTCCATGTTTTGTCCCTATGTGATGTAATTTTTTACAGTGCTGTGCAAATTTTATTTTCAGACAGAACAACTACATTACATCACAAATGATTACATTTTAGAGCCAGGACAAATTAGAAAAGCACTTTGTTCTGATAGGTCAATAGCCAGAGTGGATTGCTTTATATATAATCCCCTAAGTAAAAGATAGATAGATAGATTTTATGGGTGGACACAGCTCTAAGTATTGGCTTTAATGTCAGAAAAATGGAGTGGTTAAATTACACTGCACCAAAGTAGAAGAACGTGACAAACTATGATGAATGAAATGTCTTTGTATGTATTTTATTTTCCAGGCTTTGGTGGTGCTTCCAAATGAACTCTCAGCCATCAACATTGTAAAGGTGTACTCTGTTGTCCCAGTGCACCTAAGGAAATATGATATAACACTAGTGACCCAAGTCATAGACTTCGGTTCACCTGTAAGTGATCACTGTTGAGAGACTGGAACACTGTTTGTGTTGTTTGTTGATACGCAGTGTTCTCCCAAATCCATATTTCACACAGTACTGTTTTAAAACAATGACAGGTGTCTTTATTTCAAGCCTTCACTGCACCAAGAGACCCTTCTGTAAGTACCACTGCTAACGTAGTATCATATCAGTAAACAAGTCTTACTTTATATCTCTATTTGGGCAAAAAGCTTCAGTTATGTAGCAATAGTAATGTAGTGGGTCATTATGTCCTTTAGGGTTCAATCACACCGTGGGAGCACCTGCTGGTGGTCAGTAATGTTCCCGACCAGCCTCACATAGCTACAGAAGTGATGCACATAGTGCAGCCATTCGGTAAAGTGCTCCGAACTTTGGTGCTCCCAGAAGAAAAGGTCAGTAAAACCGTGTGCTCAGTAAAGATAAATAAATAAATAAATAAATAAATAAAGATAATAAATGCACTCTGAGAGAGGTATTAAACTCTCACCATGGTGGCACACCTCACATCTTCAATACCTTAGGTTCAGCAATATAGTTATTCCATAGTTCATCGCAATTATATATCGCAATGTCTATGTATTGACCCAACTCGGCCTGTTTTGTCTCTAGCCCTTTTATTTTACTGCATTCATTGAATTATATTAAACATTTTCTATAAACAATTTGCAAATTAAATTCAGTGCAGCAAGAAACTACTATGAGCTCTTCATTGTCTAAATATAAATGAAAAAGACAGATTTAGTCTAAATCTCTGAATTTCAGTTTTTAATAATATAGTGTGAATTTTGATCTTTTTCTAAATTAAAATTTATTTACAGTATACAAATTTCATTTAAACATACATATAACAAGTTAAACTGACAGATCAGTGTGGTTAGGACTGTGAATTATGTAAGGTTAGGAAAACCTACCCTTTTACATATTTCCACCCATTCAGTATACAGTAGTTTAACTCCACCCATTCTCATTGATGTTATAAGGTTTCAGCCCAAACTGCTTTTTGAATAAAGCACAATAGATGGTACCTTTAATAAAGATAACAGAGCTCATTTACATATATTAGTCTTTAATCCACAATAACAAAAACAGCATGTTTAATTCAAAATAATACGTGAACGAACCTGTCAGTCAGTGTGTATTGGCTGGCTTCACAGGCTATTAAATGTCAAAAGACCTGTATTAGTCTGCTATAATTATGACTCGGTTCTGTCCTTTGACCTACCACGAACACGGTTAGCGTGAGAGACTTTAGGAATGAACTGCTTGGTTTGTGTCTAAAGATCACAAGCTCATGTCTTATTGATCAAATTTTTAAAAAATCAGTTTAAAAAGAAACAGAAATGGAACAAACACCCATCAGACCCTGAGAGAAACAAAACAACTCCCTACCAGCCATTCACAACGACTACAGTAGAGCACTATGTGAACTCCATGGTAACACACCCATATTCCCATATTTCCAGATATTTGTTTGCTAAGCCATATTAGCTGGCAGATTAATTTATTTGCCATTGAAATCTAAGATCCCAATTTTTTGCCTTCTTTTTTTGTGGAAAACTATTACTGGGATGTTTAATCTCAGTTAAAAACATAGTCAGGAATTTATAATGTTTGAAATAAGCAGATGATATTTATAAACTGTATGTACTTAGTGAATTCCGATGTTTTACATTCAGTGTAAAATTTTATTTCTCATTTCATATTAATAAATATTAGTAACTGGAACTCGTCTGTAGAGTATTTCATCATGAAAAAGATCTAACCAGAAACGTTAACCCTCTTTTGTTGTTGCAAGGCCACGGATGCGTCTGACCATCACCGTATCAAGATGGTCTTAGAGATGATGTCTTCAGTAAACGTTTCCTTGGCTTGTGAGTGGTTTCAGAAAACCCGCTGCCTTTTCTATAATCATCATCTTTGTTTTTCAGTGGGAACTAAACCTCATTTAACCAACTCTGGGGTGAGTATAAAAACAATGAATTATTTATTGTTATAATTTGGGTTTATTATCCAGTAATGTTGTGTAACTCTAGCTATGGCTCCTTTTTCTACCACAGGCCGCTGACAACAGGAGGTATTTTTCTTTACTACACTTAAGCTTCATTGGTCTTACCTCTCTAAGAGGTAACTCCAGCTGTAGTCGGATCCTACAAAGCATATGGTCTCTTCCAAAAAAAACCCAAAACATATCATTTTAACTGTTATTCCAAACTCTTTTGGAGCAGTTCTGTTGTTCCATTTAAACAAAATTTTTAACACAATGTAAAAGGCAGTTGCTGTGCCAAAATGAAAAAAAAAAAAAACAGATATAGAGAATCAGAGATTCTTTTTTTTTTTTATAAACAGTACACATAATGTACAGGTTTCATGTTAATATTGCATCCCATTTTCTTTAAAATTAAAATAAATATTTTGTATGTATGGCTCAGCTGCCAGGGGCTAGTTTCAGAGGAGAACTGCAAGTGTCATGATCTGAGTCCGTGGATTCATGAATCTGTAGAGGTGTGTACAAGTTCTCTGTCTGTCTTTCTTTCTTTCTGAATTTTTTAAGATTTACATATAGTAATTAAATATTTACTAGTACACCCTAATTCCAAAAATGTTGGGATGCTGTGTAAAATGTAAATAAATGCAAATATACGTAATATGTAATTGGCAGATTATATGTAAATGTAAGTTGCAAATCTCACAGACCCATATTTTATTTACAATAGAACATAGAACACAAATCAGATGTTGAAAGTGAGACATTTTACAATTCCATGAAAATTATTAACATTGCATATTAACATTAACATGCATTCTGATTTTATTTACTTACATTTTACACAGCGTCAGAAACAAATACAGAGAAAGCCAATATTTCTTTTCCATCTCCTGCCCTATTAATATCCAATAATGTGCCTCTCTAGGGAACTGTAGTTTTTATCTCTGGATTTTCTGCAACTATGAACTCTGAAGATGACTTCATCCAGATGGCGGCTCCTCATGGTGTTCCCACCAAAGTCATTATTGCAATGGCTCAGAGAAAGGTTTACAGCAGTATCTTTATTATCATGGTGATGGACGTGTTCATCAGTGTTGCTGCTCGACAATACTGTAGTTTTCTTTTTTACTGTAGTTCTAAAACAAAATCAATATTGGAAGTAAGTTTGCAAGTCATCTTTAATCAAACTAATACTGTGGTGTCTATCACTACATGAACCACAGTCCGGCACAGCTTGGTGATTTTCCAGCTCAGATACACAAAAGTACATATGGTACTTTCCAAATGTCTGTGACCACACTTCTAGGCAAGATGGCCATTATGCACAAACTATTAACGTCTCATTATTAGATACCATCATCAGATTTTTTTTTACAGCTGTCACAAACATCCCTTGTTTAATCGCTTGTTTAAAAGGGGGCGCTAAAAGAGCAGAAATTCAAGCTGAAAATTTTGCTCTAAAAACTCAATGCTGTGGGTCAACATCACTAAATGTGTTTGGGATTACCTGGAATGTGAGAAACAGCAAATACAATCAACTTCTCGGACTGGAAGTGTGAACCAAATAAATTCCACAGAGTCTCTTCAAAGTCCCTTGAAAAGAATGGAATTACTGAAAATGATATTATATCAAGGTGCTGAGGCTTATCTGGATACGATAGTGGTTTTAACTGGACATTAAATCGTAGGTGATTTCTGAATTGGAGAAAATTTAAATTTAGGTAAAATCAAGCTGTGCTGGAATATGGGTCTCTGGTGGAACTTGAAAGCCCCTAAAATATATGCTGTAAATAGTGAACGAAACAACCCATAGACTACATTAAAATATTAAAAGTATTTACATACAACATTTAATAATGAGCATGTATACATGCATGGTGTTAGGAAAAAAAAAACTAAACTTGAAAATTGAATCAGTTAATAAATCAGGGAACTGTATGTTATTCAGGCTTTGGTGGAACTTCCTGAGAAGCACTCTGCCAAGAAGATGGTGGCGGCTTATAATGCTATCCCTGTTGGTCTGAAACAGCTAGATATGAAATTACTGACTGACACAGCAGACATCAACAAACCTGTAAGTTACTGGAGGGCAGAGCTGATTTCTCTGCCTAATGCTTTTTACTGTATATTTCACTGATGATAATGATGGGGATACAGACAGCCTGTGTTACAGGTGTCACTCTTTCAAGTCATTATGGGTCCAGAACATCCTGGTGTAAGTATCAGATCAACATGCTGACATAATGATCTGTTTGTTGTGAGATAGCAGAATGATGTGCTTCATAATATGGCATTAGTTCCATATGGGAAGGTCGTATATATATGGCCTCAGGCTGTGGGTCAAGTGTTGATTGGTGGTAGCAAGCTACCACCCAATGTGCTGAGTCTGGATAAAAGCATCAGCTGAATGCTTAAATGTAAATATCTTACAGATGACTCGTCATGTTTCCCTTCATGCACTTGCAGATACTGCAAGACTTGCAAATACTGAGTAGGGCACATTACCGGTGAACATTGCTGCCTATCTGCAGTCTTCTAAAGATCACAAAGAGAGAAGCTTTTAAAAATGTTTTAAGGACAGAAGTCAATTAAGTCAACCCGAGCAGAACATTTTTGTTTAAATGAAATGCACAAATATCTGCAGAAAGGAAAGCATTGAATTTCAGCATAAGCATCTTATTCCATTTGTGAAACATGGTGGCGGTAGTATCATGATTTGGGCCTGTTTTCTTCACACAAAAGATTCAAACCAGATATTAAAACCAGGGGTTAAGCAGAGATGCAGTGTCCTACCTCAGGTCTCATGAGATAAAGTTTAATTTTATATTGCAACAATGAATGTTTACTGTTTATTCCACTTATGTTTTAGGGAAAGGCTACAGATCCACTCCTCTTGCTGACAGCTTATAATGTACCAAGCACTGTTAGTGCAATTTCAGAGGTGCAGCAACTAGTCCAGAGATATGGAACAGCAAACCGTACCCTGATTCTCAACAACATGGTAATGGTAAACCTTCTTAAAAGCCATGACTTTTATTAATAAGCTCTTCATTTGCTGAGCCAGGTGTGTGTTTCTTTGGAAAACACAAATATTCAACAAGCATGAGGACATCAAGACTGAATTTAGAAACCAGTGATGCCATGGGGTGTTATTAAATGCAGACCTTTGCTCAGCAATAGTTGGTCAATGTACACTTCAATTGTTGATATATGTACACTCGGTCCATAGCATTGTTTCCGTGACTGTTTGGTGTACATGGTATTTACTGTACTTTTTATTTTGTTTTATTTTTCTTTAGGTCATATTTGAGATGATTACATCCAACATGGCAAAGTTGGCCTACGAACAGTTGA
This sequence comes from Prochilodus magdalenae, assembly GCA_024036415.1. Classification (NCBI taxonomy): domain Eukaryota; kingdom Metazoa; phylum Chordata; class Actinopteri; order Characiformes; family Prochilodontidae; genus Prochilodus; species Prochilodus magdalenae. Next base: position 200,180 of record JAMWET010004899.1, on the reverse strand, counting down.
AAAAGCTACCTTGCATAGTACATAGGAGCACATTGTCTTTTGTCTGGGGTTCAGATTTTTCAGTACCAGCAAAGGTACATATACAGTTTTTATATTTTAATATCTTAACTAAATAAAAAAAATCCTGTTTTGGGTATTTGTTGTTACTTTCCAAGAAATCCAACCAGAATGTGATGATTAAAATACCTGCACCACTGAGTTTCATATCTCCACATTTTCCTCACTGTTATTCCAGAGCTGGCAGGGGAAAAATAACATGGCAAGAAAGGCTTTGTCACTTATAGGGTTGTGACATATACTTCAAAAGTGTGGGCTGACTCTTTGGAAAGTCCAGCTTGAGGGGAACAGAAGTACATGTCCTCCACACAGAGCACACATATTTAAAGATGGAGTAAGCGATGGCTCTGCAAACTGAAATAAATTAAACATACGTCCAGCCAGTCTGCAATAGGCTCGTGCAGAGGACAGGGTGAGGTAGAGGGCTACATGCTGAATACACATTATTAAAAATAAGAGGTGGTTAAGAAAAAAATCAAAGATCAGACAATCTGAACAACAAAAACTGAGAAAGAAGCTGTTAGATCAGGCTAGGTTAAATAGTCATGTTGAGATCAATGAAGTGGTTCAACAGTGGAAAGACCCCCTAGAGTTGCTGAGGCTGCGGTTGCCTTTCTAATTGCCAGCATCTGGCTTGAATTCAGTCCCAACTGAATGGTGCCTCAGGTGCCAGGAAGCAAGGGGGTTCTAATATGAATAATGGTTCTCCAGAATAGCTAGCTTTACCTTTAAATACACAATTACTGTTTATTTGCTGGAAAATAAAATAAATGATTTGCACAACAGTTCACAGAAAACTGCTACATTTATTGTTTCCCTGTAGAGGATGTGTCAGCTTTATCACATAGAGAATCACTTTTACACACAGCTCTATGTTTCAGTGTTTGCCGCACACATTTGGAAGTCTGCTCAACTGGAAGGCATCAAGTTAGGTCTTATTTTACAGTACGGCTTTGTATTTACTTCAGATATTTTGAGACAGATGTTGTATTCTGTCGTACATGTGTCTAAATGCAGATGCATTTACAAAGTGGATATATGAGAATACGTAAACAGTTGAGGACTATCCTTTAAATTCCCTGATTTAATGGTGCACATGTTTTCTGTCCTAGGAAAATGGTGAGGATCTGCCTTTTGATTTATGCCTTAGTGACTTGGTTTCAGTTGATGAGGCTGCTGATGTTCCAGCATTCCAGAAAGATGGCATCCCTCTGTCTGTAGAACCTTTCACATCAACACAGCCAAATCACACATTCAACACAGGTGATGTTAAAAGCATAGAGGTGATTCAAGAACTCTCTTTACTGGGGGAGAAGTGGAGGCAACCCTATGACAGAAGAGAAGAGAATAAATGTCAAAGAAATCAGAAAAGAAAGAAAAGATGCAAAGAACAACAAGCCGGCACCAAGAAAAAGGTGAGGATGTTATTGTGGGCAGAAAATAATGTAGGTAAGTTTGTAAAGATTGATTAGACCTTTGCCATCAGACACATCTTTAAACATCAGATGTTTTTAACAGGTGCCGTTGACCTCACCTAATAGCAGTGGCTCACAGATGGAGGGTGAAAATCTGGTCAAAGTTCAAAGAAAAACTAAACCACTTGATGTAACAGGCAAGTAGACATACTTTTAATATCTGAGAAAATTACACAGCTAATCCAAAAAGGTTAATGTGCAGTTTAGCGTTATAAAGTACACGTTAAATCAGAAGTCTGGGTGATAAAGTTTACACTACTCTGTCATATGGAAAGGTTTAGGTGACATGGTTAAGTTTGTTTTGTTGATTTTCTAAATTAAAATATGTTAACAAATGTCTGCACTTACTGCATTAAAGCATTGTGTACAATTTGGGAATATGGAGACCTTTCTGGTGAAAATATGTTGGGGAAGTATTTGCTCCAGCAATATATATGTAGACACTGTGTATGATTTTGAAAAGGATCAAAATGTAATTAGGCTGGGGTGTTTACACATTTGTATCCAAAACAAAGGTTTAGAGTGGCAACAAACCATTTACAGGCTCCAGATGAGGTAGGGCATCGGTGTCAACTAAAAATGAATGTTTGTGTAATTTATGTGTTTCTAAAAATGTCATCGCATTATAGTGGAATAATTCAGAGTGGGCAGATCAAGTAAGAAAAAACATTAAGAGGCTTTAATTTAGGAAAACTGACCATGTCTTCTGTTTATCTGTTGTTTTGGCAGTAGGCTTAATGCACAGAAGGCAGTGTGTGTTACATAAAGCAAAGACCTTTCTGAAGAAGATAAATACTAGCAGGCCTGTTTTCCCAGGGGGATATTGTCTTGTGCCATTCAACCCAGAATGTCCCGTAGGTGAGATGATGGTACTTGATGTAAATACTTGAAATATGTTTGTTTAAGTTCATGTATATTATTCAGAGCTGTTGTTATGGGTAAGATGTGTACATTCACAGTGGTACATTCACAGTGCTTAAATAACAGAGAGTGCAGTTTTAAAGACAGATTTCCATCATGTTTTGTCATGTTTTATCCATGATTAAGAAACTATCTATGAGTTTACTAAACCCTTAAATCCATAAAGACACTACTTAGTATGCAAGTAAATCATTATTCGTCACTTCCCTATACAAAATTCCCTGTACAAAATTCCCTGTACAAAATTCCCGCACAGGGAGCAAAATCGGTAAATCACCGCCACAGTGTCCTCATATGCTGTTGCTAGAGGCATTTAAGGAATAGACCACTACAATGCTGATAATCTTAAAAGTAGTTATGTGAATATTTAATATTTATAGTAGTAAGTATACAGGAGTACACATAAATAGTGTTCCTAGTCAGATTTGAACTTTCAACTCTCAACGTTAAACATGTACGTAAGCCACCACCACCGCACACATGTGGCGAGTGCATAGCACCCAAAACTTGCAGTCCTGACAATTTGCTACTACCCCATGCCTAGCTGGGACAAAATCAAGTCAATGTTTATTTATAGAGTATATTTTACCACAGATGTTACCACAGCTTTACACTGTTGCAGCTATATACAGAATCTTGATCCAAGTCCTCAATGAGCAAGCCAAGGGCCACAGTGGCAAGGAAAACTCTGAAAGCAAGATGAAGAAACCTCGAGAGGAACCAAAAGGGGAACCAGTTCTCCTCGGGATGACACTGGATAGCAAAAGAGCACAAAAGCAACATTAAAACAACAATTATTAAACAATCAATTTTGAATTGAGAACAGGCAATAACTGTTAGAGACCTATGAGAGTAACAATAAGACTTGAAAGTCTGAATAAAAGTCAATCACCAGACCACTGGTTCGACTGAAGTCTGTACTAGACTTTAAGTGACAAAATACAACAGTACGTGTTTCTAATGAAATTAAGGCTCTGGGTTTTTGCAGTTTGGCTGTTGGGTATACTATGGTACAAAGAATTCCCACACTTATTTTTTTCGTTCTGTCTCTTCTTTACAAACAGGCACTGAATTCCTGGAACAAAAGTCCAGCTTCTTTTGCAAAGTGTGTAGGAAGTTCAGCATAGGTGATGAGGATATAAGGGACATCCACTGTCGCAGCTTCAGACATTACCAGAATTTAGAGGTAAATACCAATCAGTGAAAAACATATTATTAGAAAAATCTCACAAAAACATCAGTCTGTCTGAAACATCTGGAACCTGGAACTGGGGGCATAATGTGGAGGTACTGTATACCCAGATCTCACCCTTTTGTTTCCTATTCTGTAAACAGAGATGCCTGCAAATTTGGCTGCAGAAGAGAAGCTGTTCAGAGCAGGACAAGCAGAGAAGATGAAAATATACAGCACCCTCGTTTACAACTTATTATACCAGGGGAGAAAAAACATATTTACAGGGAAGTTTAGTTTTCCTGTTTGCCAAGTTTCCTTTATGATTCTGTTTTTCTTATACAGTAATAGATTAAATGTATTCTGCTGTAATACTACAATAATATGATCAAAGTTTAGGTTCTGTAAGATGCTGTGATGCCATTAGAGTGAGTTTGTTGGAGAAAGTGTTAATTGGAGTGTTAACAGACATGGTGGCAACAGTAAACAACTTTGTTTTAATTACATTTACATGCTCGTGGATGTTTGGATATTATTTGTTTTGCAGTTCTAGGCTTTGCAATATGGAGTAGTCAAGTTAAGACTCATAGTTTATAGCGCTGTACACAGAGGTTGTCACGAAGCAGCTTTGCAGAGAATCCGGGTCCAAGCCCCCAATGAACAAGCCAAAGGTGACAGTGGCAAGGAAATACTCCCTCAGAGCAAGAGGAAGAAACCTACAGTAAAAAATATTGTTGCCGTCATTGCTTACTTGATACATGTGGAGATTTTAGATGTTTTATGGTGACACTATGGTGACATTAGGTAAATGTACAAAGGACAGGAAACAGCAGTGATTTTTTGCTCATGTATTTTTTTGTTTTTACGTTTTCATATCAATGAACACAGTCTTGAGTGTTTTCACCCTTTTTACTTTGAAGTGTGGTTCTGGATTTATCAAGTCATAAAACTTTATTTATTAATATAGTTTTGATATTTATTTTAGTACATACTGGACTTAACAGTGCATCCATGAGAGTCTGGATGCATGCATTCAAGTACAACCCTGCTGATGAACAGTCTGTAGAACCTATAACTGCTAGCCTGTTGCTGAAGCTGTCCTTGGTGAGATGTGCTTGACATATTCTGGTGGTGTTGCCACTGTGTACATTACACAGTAAAAATGCATCCAGGTTTCATGTGATGATACTTTAAAGATAGCAAGGCATTTATCTACTGCTGGGTGAGAATCCAGGGAATGCACACACATGTGATAATGTTATTACAGCATCACATGTGTGTTAAGCTAGTTAGCTTATTATGATGTTTACTAAGTTTCCCTTTATTAGAACCACCCATTTTACATCGAAAAGAGACTAATATGGGTCAGATACAGGAATCATGTGTTTTACAGCTTGGTCTTACGAATATTTTATTGTTTCTACCAAAGAACGCAACGCAAGAAGAGCTAGAAGTCAGAGAAGCTTTATTGAACAGACCGGAGGCTTTATACAATTAACAAAGGATGAGCAAACAATGCAAAAGGATAATGCCAGATCACAAATAGAGGAGACAAGAAGGTCAAGAAACAGAGAGCCAGCCAGACAGCAGACAGAATAGAGGGAGATAACCAGAGAATAGTCAGGAGGACAAAACAGGGTCGAAAAGCAGCGAGACAAACAAACAGGTAGCCTAGCCAAGGCAAAGGGGAATTCAAAGAGGGAGAATAAAGAACGAACCAAGGTCAGAACCAGTAAGCAAGTAAAGCGATAGAGAGAAATGCTCGGTAATGCTATAAATAACCAAGGTGTTTTACACATGCGGCCGTCTAAATGAAGCATCAAATAATCAGCTAAAAGCTGAAGTCTGATGATTATAACAAAGCACCTGTAGTTCACAGATACAGAAGCAGCTCATCTAAATGGGGTGATGCTATTAAAACATTGAAACATTTGGTTTTGGATTAAGACATTAAAAATACATAAACAAAGTTTGGATTTTGATATTTACTGTATATTAAAATGTATGTAGCATTTAATTGCATGAATAAAGATGCATTATTGAGTTATTCATTCATTCATGCGTGATTTGCTATTGAAATTATGAAATATTGCAGTATGTGTAAACATGACAAGAGAGACATACAAATTACTATTGCCTTCAAAATATGCCATTCGTTTGCCTCCGTTCAGCCTTGCCTCCAGTGCAAAGTGAATCTGCTTATGAGCTGCTTATGATAGCTGTTATCTAAACTCAACCATAAAAAATACCCATATCTGAAATAGTGCTGTAAATACTATAGTACCAGAGGGATTAACAGGTATGTACACATTTCTGGCATCTATTTTTATAAATTCTATTCTAATGATGTAACCAACTTCACTGTGAACATATGTGCTTTCATGTTCTTTTCTAGGATATCTGCAGTGTTTTTGGTCTCTCCACTTAGTAAAACTGAATATTTTTCTTGAGTTTTTAAAAGAGAGGCAAACAGGAGATGAATTTCACTGATGGGTTCTCCACTTCAGCTGAGCAGTATGATTTCAACTCTCTATTAAACAGCACCACTATGTTGTGGATGCACTATGTCTATATTTCTGCTAACGAAGGGGTACTGGATTTGTGTCGGACTTCTTCAGCCTCAATCTTGCTGTTTGTGAGATCCTCTATTGCTCAACTAGTCTGATATTTTTAAGCGTTGTTTCATTTCCCATATATTCCACATTTCAGAGATTTATTTCAGTAATGAGCATCTTTGGCCGACCTTTGTTCCTCTGTTTAATCTGTGTGGAGCGTTATGTGGCTGTAGTCCATCCTGTCACATTCCTGAAGTTCAAGCCTCTGAGATACAGAGTTCCATGTTCTGTTGTTGTTTGGATGATAATGGCTGGCTTTGGCGTGTTTTGTATGGTTTTCTTATCACCAGATAAGTTGTACATGTTCATTTGTGTTGTCCTGCCACAGTACTCACTCTTCCTTATCATTAAGCTGTTCTGCTGTTTAGCCGTCCTTCGGGCTCTGAAGCATCCGGGGCCGGGAGAGAGGGGTAAACAGAGAGAGGAGGCTAACCGCATGAAGAGAAGAGCGTTTACTGTTATTCTGATTCTCACACTGGCCATGGTTATTAATTATATTCCTCTGTTTTTGGCAGGTCTTTGTTATGGTTCTTTGCCATTGAAAGATTTCATGACATTCTGGATGATTGGCGTTACCATCTTTATGACAGTCGCTTTTGTGCAGCCTTGTATGTACATACAGCGGTTTGGGAAGCTAACACTGGTCTCTAGAATGTTCCAGAGTCTTTTAGTCAAGTTTCATTGAAGGGCTCTATTGCCCAACAGGTGCACGCATAGTTTAGTGGTATACATTATCCCTCTGCCCTTCTGTACAAGATTTGTGAAGGTATTCATAAAAACAGTATTTAAACAAGAGGGCAACAATCAGGCATTATTTCACAGCATCATAGGATTCATGGGATCATTAGCAGCCTGTGCTGCTAAAAACACTATTGCTGGACATTTTGAACTGCAGTAACAAACACATTTATAATTATGGTAATAATAAAACGTAAATATTTCATTTTTTGAAGGTGTATTTGAGCACTTTATCGGAAATATCTGCAAGTATTCAAAACCTGTAAAAGGCTTTCTTTGCCAGCCCAGCAGCTTATTGTTGGCTATTGGCTACTTACATTAAGAGGCTACTTACATTCATTGTTAACAACGTTATCAGTCTTGATTAAGCATAATATTGCAATATTGCACTGACACCTCAAGCACGTCTACGTTTGTGTGTTTGAATTTATTTGCATGTGTTCTGTTTTGCATTTGATTTGAGTACATGACATGATGTACGGCCAGGCTACTCAAGTGGCTCCATTTCAATTGATAATTGTATAGGTGCAATGATAATAATGCTTTTGGACATTTTTAGGTCATCACTGTAAACTTCTGGTTATGGTTCTGATCAGTGACTTTAATATACTTTGATATACGTATGTTTCTGCAGTTAGATGTTGAATCATTTGCACTCACGGTTTAAAATGAGCTGTTATTCAGTTATATAAAATCAATAAAGTTGTATTAATATAAATAAACTGCTGATTGTTTTTGTATCAAACAAAAAATTTATGTGTGTAACTTCTTTAAATAAAACATTAACAAGACTATGGAGATGATAAAGGACTTCATGAAGCAGGGGAAAGTGAGCAGCCACATTATCATAGCACTTACATGAGTCAGGTGATATGAGCAATGAGCATCAGTAAACAAATCAAGCGAGCCAGAAGACTGAAAAGCTGAAAAAAAGATGAAAAAGATGAAAAAGAGAGAGAACAGCATGCTTAGTGACAAACAGCGATGGGAGAAAAGTTTTGGAAATAGAACTGGTCCAGAGAGAAAGGTTCACATTCCAACAGCATCAAGGACGATACAGCGATACTTGAGAGATGTAGACACAACAACTGTTTTCTCAACAGGGAGTGGAACACACAAACTGCCAAAGACCACCTTGAGAGAATCAAGAACAGAGCTACAAGGAGACAAAACGGGAAACCCAAGGCCAACAAACATTTAACAGGATCCAACACAATGCCTCAGAAAGACAATTCAGTGGGTGAATGCTTCTGCATCCACACATGAGCCTCACAGCAAAGAAGAATTTAGACTTACTTAATACCAAAATTATTCACCTCTTTAGTTGAGAAAGCAGAAATGACACCAGGTTCAGCCAATGCATGGAGGTTTCCCATGACATAAGAAGAGGACAAAGGAAACAATGCAAAAGCCCAGTACATAAATAGTCCACAAAACATGGATCTGGGGTCAGCCATGCCTATCAGCTTACAGGATCAGCACCATGGACAGCGCAGGAGGAAGGCAAAGTGTCGAGGAGAAACTACAGAGGCAGCATACCAGTGCGACGGTCGTTAAAGTGCTAAACCAGCAATTTTGTGTCCGTAAGTCCAGAACGAGCATACAGCATGCATCCATGTCGTTGACAAGTCAGGTCGAGGATAACCCCAGTTCCACCCTACATGACATAAAACATCCCTGTAAGCCCCTGTAAACATCCCTCTACCCTGAGACAAAACCACATCAACACATTGATGTAAACCAATCACATGAGACACTACAACAATATTATTAGCTCTGTCATCGTCACTAAACACAAATCTAAAATGCATGGAAATGCAAAAAAAAAAAAAAAAAAACAACAACCAGGGAATCAATTAGAACTGCCTCCACCATTGTTTAAAATGTTAGGAATCAGTAATTGTCCCAGTGAGCTGTTAAACAGTTTAGAACACTAACCATGGCGTATGCACAGTTACAGTATGTCTAAAACTGCAACAAAGTGTTGAATAAACCAACATTACTTTTATTAGAAAAAGCAGTTAAAAGGTAAAATACATAAACCAGGCAGTAGATTTTAAGATGGTTTGTTAAAAGCACCTCAAGGCACAGGTAGCTGGCCAAAAGCCTCCACAATGTGGTTCTACTAACAGTCAAATAACTTTTGATGCATCATAAGTGCAGTTACATTTCAGAATGTGCTACACATTGTAAGAGACACACCAGACACAAACCAGACAACCATTTGCACTTTCTGATAGCTTAGTTATGCTGTTGCGACAAATGGATTTTTTTCTTTGGTGGGCAGCATACATTGTTCCATGTATATATATGTATTTACACTCATCATCAGAAACAGGTTGCACCCAGAAGGAAGTGTTGGATTGCAATGCTATTGGGTAAGAAGGTTACCAGGACTTATAAATGATGACAAATTTAGAATGATATGGGCAATATTTATTGAGCTACACATACAGAAGTGTCTCTCGGTATGACACCATTGCAGTCTTTGGCGATGTTGATGTGGTGTTAAGGGCAGTCATCGTAACGGTCTGTGTGCATGTAGTCTGGTGCTGTGCATCCGTTAATGGTGATAATGGTGCTTTCACGGTTGTGCACAATATCCATGCCATAGGCAGTAATACATTCCCATAATCCACCAATTTAGGACAAATGCTGGCTTTAAAACTTTAAGCTGGTAAGAATTGGAGTGCTTCTTTACTCGTTTGGCATAGAAGAAAACACAACATCTATTATTTCCATAAGGAATCTGGAAAAGGTGGATTCCTCAGACCATTCTAAACATTTTCACTATGGCTCAGTCCAAATCAAGTCAAATTTATTTATATAGCACTTTTAACAACTGATGTTGTCTCAAAGCAGCTTTACAGTAATCAGTAATAATTCATTAAGGAGAGAAAAGGAAGAAGCCCCCGGTGAGCAAGCCTTAGGCAGCGGCAAGGAAAAACTCCCTCAAGCAGAAGGAAGAAACCTTGGGAGGAACCAGACTCACACGGGGGGGACCCATCGTCCTCTGGTCCAAACTACAATTTGAAATTGTTCAAGTATCATCAATTGAGTATCTAATTATGCTGATCTAGTCGCCATGGTGACGATGAAGTCAATGAAGTAATAACTGTGAAGTAATAAAAGTCGGTAGGAATAGCGGAAAAATGAGTCTGCAGCGGGAGAGCCTTGTTAGTCCTTATCGGCGTTAGGCGGGGCAGGCAAGAAGCTGTTAAGGGGCAGGTAGCATGGAGACCCGCTCAGTCTTCCTTCAGTGTCTGGCTGGGCAAGTAGGCAGCTTGTCAGAGGCGTGCAGCAGGAAGGCTTAGCAAGCCGGACCGGAGGGCAGCCATCAGCTCGGTGAGAGTAAAGAGGCACAGTTAGTTCTGTTTGGGAATAATTACGGAGCACAGGAAGTATGAACATTTCCAGAGTGTGGCAGCGACTCCGGCATCTGACTATTACAGCCTGGCTAAAAGGACAGAACCAGAAGGTAACACAGACTTGGGAGCACCCTGAAACACTGGCATCCATCCGCTTCACCATCAAACTGACTGATCGTGCAGCGGCGGGACGACAGCACCAGCATCTCAGTTTACCATAAAACCCTCTGCCCATGAACCCCTGGATCTGCAGCCTTTATTTAAGGGGGGATATTAATGACCAAAAACTAAGCTAAACAAGTACGTTTTTAACCTGGACTTAAAGATTGAGACTTTGTCTGAGTCCTGGACATTTTCTGGAAGGTTATTCCACTATGATATCCAGACCTACGTGGTGCAAAGTACAGTCGTAACTGGTGTTTCTGGATGCAGTGACAAACAGTGTTTGACAGTGGACTGTCATAGTATTCCCGGATTGTCCAGCTCTGCGTATTCCCACAGGTTTTGATGGCCCTGGCAATGGTCTCTCTCTGTCCAGGTCTGTTATATAGTAACCTCCGTCAGTGCCCTTCACACCCTCCTTTTTACATTAAGTGACCTCAACCAGGTCTTGCTCCCTCCATTGTATATCCTTTTGTTTCAAGCCCACTACTCTCAGAGAGGAAGTTGTCCATAGTCACCCATTCAACCACTCCACTCCAATGAAGCTTAAAAACATCACGTCAATATGGATTCAGTGTGCCATACTCAAGTGAATTATTGTTATGCTCCTACCAGTAGAAAGCAAACAGCAGCAAGACTTCTTCTTCCAGAGTGCTCATGTACAACAGAGTAAAATTCCAGTCCTTCCTAGGCTGAGGTCAAATAATGCATGGTTGCATTGTTGTGGTTGCAGGTCTGCCTTGTCAGTTGATCATCTCCTGAGCAGAGCTTTGTAAATAAGACAGTAGTTGCACCAAAACAAGCCCCTTGCTTGAAATACCTTTCTCATTGTGTAGTATTTAAATACTTATAATAAATCTATCCATTCATTCATCCATGCATTCATTTATTTATTCATTTATTATTGTGTTTAATGGTTTATGCTTGTGTGGTAACTGATGAGACTAAACCTCATTTGCTATTGAAATCAGGTACAATCAAATGTGTACACAGAGCAAAACAGCTCTATATATGTACCTCATTTGAAACAGAGCATTCATTTTGTTCACCTCAGCTGCCTTTAGAACAAAACCTCTGTTCTGTGCTGCTCATGAACAATAGGTATATCTCTCCAGCTCTTATTCTGCTTCAAAAGAAGTTTAATTCATGTCTTTCTGTTCTGTTTTTGATTTGTTTAATTGCTATAATGAAGGGGCAATGGGCAATACTCATCATGGCCAACTGTGTAATATCGTGGTTAATCGGCTTGTTAATCAGTGGTTGTGCATATTTTCATGTTGTTTTTTAGGATGTCTGGAGTGTTTCTGTTCCATCTGCTGACCAAAACTGAATGCGTTTCCCAAAAGATCAAAAAGGAAGTGAAAAGAAGATGAATCTCACTAAAGAGTTCTCCGCAACAGCTGAACAGTATCATCCCATCCTTTCTGTAAATGTAACCACTTGGACAAACATTCTTTATATTTCTACTAACGCCATCAATATCATCTTTGGTCTACCAGCCAATTGCTACATGTTGTGGCTGATGTTGACTGGTCAACGTACTGGATTTGTGTCAGACCTCTTTAGTCTCAATCTTGCTGTTTGTGAGATTCTCTATTGCTTATGTAGTCTGATATCCTTTATTATTTGTTTGTTGCCAGAATATACGCAGTTAATGAGCTTTATACCAGTGTTGCCCATCTTTGGCCATCCTTTGTTCCTCTGTTTGATCTGTGTGGAGCGTTATGTGGCTGTAGTTCATCCTGTCACCTTCCTGAAGTTTAAGCCTCTGAGATACAGACTAGCATGTTCTGTTGTTGTTTGGATGATAGTGGCTGGCTTTGGTGTGTTTTGTCTGTTCATTTTATCATCCAATAACTTGTACATGTTCATTTGTGTTGTCCTGCCACAGTACTCACTCTTCCTTATCATTAAGTTGTTCTGCTGTTTAGCCGTCCTCAGGGCTCTGAAGCATCCCGGGCCGGGAGAGAGGGGTAAACAGAGAGAGGAGGCCAACCGCATGAAGAGAAGAGCATTTACTGTTATTCTGATTCTCACAGTGGCCATGGTTATTAATTATGCCCCTTTGTTATAGTTCTGTACCAGCAAACGATTTTTTGGCATTCTGGACGATTAGCGTTGCCATTAGTATGGCAGTTGCTTTTGTGCAGCCTTTTATCTACATCCAGCGGTTTGGGAACATAAAACTACTCACTAGAATGTTCTGTAGCCTTATTTGATTGATGTTATAGAGTTCTTTCCAGTTTCTTATGGTTCTTTTCTATGAATAAAAGATGTGTATATGAAAAACAAGTATCTCCAAAAATGTTCAGGCAACTTTACAGGAGAGGGCAAAAACCTAATTTAATTTAAATGCAAGTCAATAGACTTTTTCCCAAGCAATTTTTGTTTGTCCATTCATGGTCAAATGTTCACACGGTGTAAACCGTAGATACTGTGCTCCAATGATGCATAACAGCAACGTTTCTAAAAATGGAGATGTTTTTCTTTGGCTAGTTAGGAACTGCTTGCTGTTACATTAGAGATCAAGCAAACGTTTCCCACATACAGGATGTACTTGATCATGGTGGCTGACAGTGAAGTCAGTGCTATGCATGTGGTGAATGCCTTCTGCTCAGAATAAGCCAAGAAAAATAAAAGGATGTGGATGAAAGACACAGCACACGTTATACAGACATTCATGCTGTTGCCACGGCTCCACAAGTGGTGAACCTCACTGGCAATTTAACTGCCATGTTTTCTTCCACACACACCAACAAACGATGCTCAGCATGCCTCGCACTGGTTAATGTATTTTCAGGCATCAATGTTGTGTTTTACAGCAGAGAAACACCATCCACCCCAAACTACAGGACACTGAGTCATCCTCCATACACTACAGGACACTGAGTCATCCTCCATACACTACAAGACACTGAGTTGTCCACCTCACACAACAGGACACTGAGTCGTCCACCCCACACTACAGGATTCTGAGTTGTCCACCCCACACTACAGGGTACTGAGTCATCCACCCCACACTACAGGACACTAAGTCATCCACCCCACACTACAGGACACTGAGTCATCAATACTGACCATGTTTAATATTTACAGTTCATGATCTGGGTGGCCTTTACTGCACTGGGAGACGATCAGAGAACTAAAAATTGGATTATTGACGTTGCATGCTACTGGATAATCTGGGAAGAAAACCGTTTAAGATCAACCAGATCCAGGTATCAGGAGACTAATTGCGACTGCAGAAAAGAGTGAATATCCTGTGCTCTGGGCCAGGCATAAACTATACAACATGCTGAACAATAAGCATGCATAGCAGTGGTCCTGAAACGTCCTATCAAAACCACATGAAACTTAAAAAACATAAAGTCAGCGTGGATTCGATCCACCATACTCAAGTCAATTATTATTAAAACTGTGTAGTTGTAAAACTCTGCACTACCTGTTTATCACCCTGTGGGGAGAACTTATAATAATGTATAAGACACTTGTTGCACCAAAACAAGCCTCTTGTTTGAAGTAGCTATTCATCTCCATTACTTTTTATTGCTCGGCTAAACAGTGTGATACCTACAAAGGTGGTCCGGAAAAGGCATGATGTCAAACGTTTGGATTTGTAGTGCAGTATTTGAATACTTGTGATAAATCTATCTGTTCATTCATTCATTATAGTGCATAATGGTATATGCTTCGCTGACAATTGATGATACTGAGCTTGATTTGTTATTGAAATCAGGAAGAATTTTAATATGTGTACACAGAGTAAAACAGCTCTATAGATGTACTGCATTTGAAACAGGACATTCATTTTGCTCACCTTAGCTGGCTCTGGAACAAAACCTCTGTACTGTTCTGTTCATGAACAATAGGTATATATCTCCAGCTGTTATTTTGCTGCTTTGAACATTTTTTAAAAAATATGTTTATTTCTTTTAAACTAGAACTGTCTTTGATTTGACTTTGTTGGAATCAGTTTAAATGCTATAATGAAGGGAAATATGGTTAACATGCACAGGCAACAGGCTATATACTATGTAAGTATGATGTGGTTAATCAGTGATTGTGCATATTGTCATGTTCTGTTTTAGGATGTCTGGAGTGTTTCTGCTCCCTCCTTTGACAAAAACTGAATTTTCTTCCTGAGAGGTCATAAGGGCAGAGAAAAGGAGATGAATCTCACTGAAGAGTTTTCTGCAACAGCTGAACAGTATAATCCTAAACTTTTTTCAAACATCACTTCTTGGACAACGAATCTTTACATTTCCGCTGTCGTCATCAATATCATCTTTGGTCTACCAGCCAATTGCTATATGGTGTGGCTGATGTTAACTGGTCAACGTACTGGATTTGTGTCAGACCTCTTTAGTCTCAATCTTGCTGTTTGTGAGATTCTCTATTGCTTATGTAGTCTGATATCCTTTATTATTTATTTGTTGCCAGTATATAAACAATTTAGAAGTTTTATATCAGCATTGGCCATCTTTGGCCGTCCTTTGTTCCTCTGTTTGATCTGTGTGGAGCGTTATGTGGCTGTAGTCCATCCTGTCACCTTCCTGAAGTTTAAGCCTCTGAGATACAGACTAGCATGTTCTGTTGTTGTTTGGATGATAGTGGCTGGCTTTGGTGTGTTTTGTCTGTTCATTTTATCATCCAATAACTTGTACATGTTCATTTGTGTTGTCCTGCCACAGTTCTCACTCTTCCTTATTATTAAGTTGTTCTGCTGTTTAGCCGTCCTCCGGGCTCTGAAGCATCCGGGGCCGGGAGAGAGGGGTAAACAGAGAGAGGAGGCCAACCGTGCGAAGAGAAGAGCGTTTACTGTTATTCTGATTCTCACAGTGGCCATGGTTATTAATTATGCCCCTCTGTTCTTGGCAGGACTTTGTTATGGTTCTGTACCAGCAAACGATTTTTTGGCATTCTGGACGATTAGCGTTACCATCTGTATGACAGTTGCTTTTGTGCAGCCTTGTATCTACATCCAGCGGTTTGGGAACATAAAACTACTCACTAGAATGTTCTGTAGCCTTATTTGATTGACGTTATAGAGTTCTTTCCAGTTTCTTACAGTGCTTCTATAAATGTAAGCTATGAATGTAATATCTATATATATATATATATATATATATATATATATATATATATATATATATATATATGTGTGTGTGTGTGTGTGTGTATACCATGAAGGAATCAACCGACAGGAGTGAATCTTGGTGGGTAGTTTTGACACTGTGAGACATGCAAATCCAAGTTTCACCCTCTGCCACACATGTGACCTAAGCAAGGGCAGGCCTTGTACCTGACTGACCCAACAGCCTTGATTGTGGACATTCAGCAAAGAGTGATGGCCTCCATGAGTCATCCCGTTAGTACCAGCATCATTGGCAGACGGCTACATGACACAGGACTACATGTACACACACCATTACAATGCCTGCCCTTATCACCACGTCAACGTCACCAAAGACTGCAACGGTGTCGTGCCAGACTGTCATGGAGTGACTCAGAATGGCAGCCGGTCATCTTCATTAATGAGTCCTGATTTTGACTTAATGGATACAACCAATGTATGTCTCACATAGGAGTCCTTAAGAAATTCAAGCAGTTGGAAGATTTAGACGGGGTCACATCGTAGGGTCGGAAGACCTACATGAAACAAAGACAGGGAGAACCGATGAAATGCTCGACATTCAAGGAGTGATCTGACAGCCATGATTGCAGATAGTCAGCGAGCAGTGATGCCCTTCATGTTAATGCCAACACCATTGATAAACGACTACGCAACACGGGACAACATGTACACAGACCATTGCGATGACTGGCCTAATACCAAAGACTGTCATGGTATCGTGCCAGACTGTCATGGAGTGATTCAGAATGGCAGCAGGTCATCTTCAGTGAGGAGTCAGACTTTTGTCTTAGTGGAGATGACTAATAAATGAGTGTGTGGTGGCACCATGGTCATCGCCATGATAAACTTTTTGTTGTCACGTGTCACACGTCCAGAAGGCCTGGCTCTCAATCAACCTTCATCCCTGCCACAAAATCTGCAGGAACTGTGTGGGAATACTGAAGCTGCATGGGATGGATTATCACAGGACACCATTAGGAACTTCTACAACTTCTGTTGTCTGACATGTTGCGTTAGAGAAGGATGTGAATGAAGCACACAGCACTTCTCAACCTTGCTCATGATTCAACCTTGCTCACGTACATACACTAACGTACATGACCAAAATGGATCCCTGATGCCTTATTAGTATTATATATGCTAAAATCTCCCACAAATCAAATCTGATTTCTAGTAAACATTGTAGGGCGCATCAGTAAATGTGGACATGAGTGCATTGTCTTTAGTACTACATGGGATGTTTCTTTACCAGCAGGCGTTGGTAATGGAACTTTTTGGGTTCTCCACTCTGGTTAAACAGCAGCAGCAGCTCCTGCATTAGGGTCTACATATCATACAATGCGTAAACCCTAATGCATCTCCTTCTAGTCATCATACATCAGAAACTCTAATCATAGGACAATATCTAGGTTATTGTCTCAGAATTGCCATGGGAAGTGTGCCAAAAGTTTTAAGATGATAAAGAAGTTTAAAACAACCAGAGCTGTAGTGAACCAGTAAATTTGAACCACAGTCCTACACTGAGCTGCTAGACAACCAGGTTATCTCTCCTTCACAGGGCCGCAAATGATGATTGGCATAATGAACATTCAGTAGCACATTCAGTATTACATATTTGGACTGGCCTGCAAAATCCCCAGATTTGAATCCCCTTGATAATCTGTGGGACTACCTGGAACAAAAAGAAAGATGCCACCAAATCTGTCCAAACCGTCAAATTTTTTAATGCCAGAGTGGCTGAACATTGATGCGACCTACATCCAGAAACTTGTCCAGTCCATGCCAAATTAAAATGCAGCTGTTATTTGTGCTCCTGGAGGTATTACATGCTATCAGGTGCATTTCAGTCACAGGTGAATAATTTTTTGTCTAGTGAGATTAAATCCAATAACAGAAAAAATCAGTTTGAATCTGTGATGTTCCACAGCTGCTGTTGCCATCAAAGGCACTGGGAATATTGTTAGGAAATATGGTATTATGGTTTCATGGGCCCAAGGACAATGATCCGAACATATGTCTATCCACCCATCCCAATCTTTTGACCTAAAGTTCACTGAAAACTTGTGAGGTACACAGAAGAAGAGAAGCAGAGGACATACGACCCTGGAGGATCTTTCGAGATTCTGTATTCGGGTGTTCTCAGGTTCTCTGCTCTGTATTCTTCAGCGCCAGCATGCCCTTTAGGGGACGTCTCATTGCTTTTGTTTCTTTGCACAAGTTGCTAAAATGCAGGGGTGGTCATTTACAAAAGTGTCATGAGGTTTTCTTCAAAAATATATGTTTTGGTAAGTTTTTGTTTTTGTTCCGTCCTCTGAGTCAATAATGTGTGGTAGGATTGGGTTTCATTGTCAGCCTTTGAACACACCTATTCAAATCAGATATTCAGAGCACAAGACACAGCCTTCTCACCTCTGCCACCTTCGTAGTGCATGCAGGCAATGCAAATGAAGCCTAAGCTATGTAAATTATATCTTCACATTGTGAAAGTCTTGTCTGTTCATAGGTGGAATTAAATAAATGTGGAATTTAAAAAAAAAGTAATTTAAAAATGCAATCTTAACCCTAAAAAAAATATATATATATATAAAATATAATATAAAAAAAGTAAAAACAAACAAACAAAACCAAAACAACATTTAAGGTTTTAAAGGTGAAATAAAATGCATTTATCCAGCATTTTAAATAGCTCTCAAATGTCTGCATAGAAGGTTTACAAAATGCTCAGTTGCAATTTTGCATGCCCCTTTACATCCTATGATTGATCCTAGAATAAAACGAGCTGTTTTCCCTTTTTTTTTTAAATTTGGTAAGCTCTGCTTTAATTGGCTTGTTTACAGTGAGATGCCGTGATGGTCAAACAGAATAAATAGACATAGACAGGCCGAAAATATATTCCAAAGACAGAGAGGACAGTAAAAGACACATAGACAGGACATAAAAACGAATCTCTATGTAAATAAGGTAGCTTGTCACACTATATAGTTAGCTATGCTAACATCACTTGCTAACATGCTAACATTACCTTTGTTAGTAGCTAACATTACCTAATCTAGCTACTTACCTTCAGTCGGGACAAAGTTAACACAAAGTAAATTAAAGTTGTGACTCACTATGAAACGTTTATGGTGATACAGTTAGCAACAAGTGGATGAAATCTCACAGCATGGCTGCTACTTACAGGTTTCATTGAGGTTGTAATGGTCAAGGTACAGTATGAGTCAGTATAAATTTAGACATGCTTAATGCTCTGGTTTAGATAAAAGGTGAAAACCTCAAAGTATAAAATAACACTCATGAAATTATGCTTGAAATTGCATGAAATTATGATATACGCACTTTTGGACCAGTTTGATTGGTCTGTCCTTCATGAATACATGAATGAATATTCACAAAACTGAACTAGAGCTTTTAGACTGTGCAGGGGGAAAAATTGGCCCAACCTTCTTTGGCAGCAATAACCTCAAGCAAGTACTTATAGTAGCTGCAGATCAGACTTGTAGGAATATCAGGCCATGTCTTCTTACAGAACTGCTTCAGCTCAGCCATACTCTTTGGAGGTCTGGTGTGAACAGCTTTCGAGACCATTCTGTGGTAGGTTTGTTTCAATCATTGGGAATTCTGTCTTGATAACATGTCCATTTATTCCTATATTGAAAGTGAACAGTTAGCTAGTGCATGCCCATACATTAAGTTAATTACTCTGACTGGTACTGGTAGATCTGACGTCTATTGAGGCAAATTTAATCCTCGAACTGAAGAAAAACTTTCTTTAAACATCTCTCAAGTGAAAATACGGACATCATTCTTTCTCTGCCAGTAAACACATCACAAAATATATAGGGTCAGATTTAAAGGTCTTTTCACCATGCATCTTTATATATTATCCTCACATGCACAGGTTCAAAATGAAAGTCTTATCAATGTCAATATCAAATGTAATAATCAACATTATCAAGACATTTAGCCAATAGTAGATCATTTACTCACATCCTCAGATCACACTAGCTTCCTTCAACTTTGCCTGAGTTCTCTTTGAATTTTCTTTTGACACGATTGCAATTATAAGGCTTATCCCCTTGATCAAAGGGTTCAGTTCAGATTACTTTTGTGTGACTTACTTCTTCACATTAGGCCTAAATAAAATGATGACCATGGAATTACTGAGCATGGTCACTTGGTCATTGCTAAATTAATGGTTTCTTAGGATTTAGAAGCTCTGGCTAAATGAATAGATAAATACTCCCTGGTGTATCACCCTGTGTATGTTTTGCTGGTTATATGTTACATTGTTGTATCTAGTCTACTTAGTGAGCCTGAGCTACAGATGTTCACCAAGACTCACTGGAAACGTATATAATAATGCATAAATCAGACTGAAAACCTAATACTTTTGTACAAGGAGACATAAAAGAATGTGATTTTGAAAGTAGCTATGTTATAATAAGTAATATTAATGTTTTAATGTATATAATATTTTATTCATTTATTTATTTAGATAATATTTTTTTATCACTTTGAGATCGTAATCTCTCATTTTTTAAATGTAATTTTAGTTTAGTGTATCTGGACTGACTTGCTTTTGCTCACTCTCATTTTTAAACTTTTAAACATTTTATTTTAAAGCAAAAGGGTCTTAAAAAGAAGAGACCCTTACCCTAAGTTTAAGTTGTGGTGCTAATAGATGCTAAATGTACTAAGATGTTCCACTGCAGCACTACATTAAGACATGAGGAGCTTTGTTACCAGATGCTTTTTATACTTTTTATATGCTTTTTATCTTTTAACCCTAAGTAAAAATAAAAATGTGACAAAAACAGAAGTAATTCTTCCATCCATAGCATTATGTATCATGCTGTGGTACTGAAATTAGCACAATTATTTATGTGCTGAAAAGCAAAAGGTGCCTCTCATATTACGTGAAACACACCTTGATCTCCTCAACTACTCCTGAAGTGAAAGCTGTCTGTTGCCTACACAGCATGTATGATATTTATTATTTTAATAATACAGTATGTTTCTACTGAAGTCAACTGCACGTCAGCAGTTACAGCAGCCCTGCGTATGTATGTACTGATTCGTGTATTTCTGTACTAATGTAAGTTTTACATACACTTACATTTGACAGTTGCTGAATGATGTTGAAAAGATTAAGTCATAAATCAAAAAGAGGTCCGCAGATCTAAAGTTCGGGGAAGCCTTGCAGTATACTTACATGATAAACTGAATTTTCAATAAAAGTTGGTATTTGCTGTTGTTGTTCATATGAAGTCGGTGTTGTTGTAGATACATGAACAAAGTGATTCTATTATCATTCTACACCTACCAAACTTTTTTCACCTACTTTGTATGAAGAAAAATTAGATGTCAAATGAAATATGAAACATGGTGGTCATATCTGGTGGTAGATATTAAGGAACTACTATAAAAAGGTAATGAAATATGAAAACATGAAAATGAAATAACTCCAATTATAATGACCATTCCAAACAGTTGTGCATATGATGTGTGTATGTGATGTGTCTTGTATGCATACATATTAACTATTTGCTGGTTTTATACACTGTATGGCCAAAAGTATATGCCCATAAGCTTATTATAAGTACAGTATGTGTATATTCATACCATATGTGAGTAACCATAACAGAACCATAACATGTGGTTTAACTATTAACTCAGATAAAATTAATTCCTTATATGTTAAGCAATAACATTGTAATTGGCAGAGAGGTAGAGAATCATGTTTATTTCTTATTAAAATTAGAAAAAATCCTGCACAAGAAACACAAAAGTCTTTCAATGCAATTCCAAAATTTCCAAAGTAAACAACTAAAACCATGAATGGGCCAATTTATTAGGTGTAAAAACAAAGAGTCTTAAGATCAGAAAATGTCAACAGGAAAGTAATAAGCTAATGGATTAATTCACTATGGTACTAAACTGTATTTATACATTATGATTAATGGGACAAAACTTTATAATTTTGCCTTTTTTACATTATTGGAAAATGCCAGCTGTCCTTTACATTGTGTGGAAATTCAGTGAACAATCTACACTAGCAAAGTCAAGTTGTATTTTCATATTATCACTGTTTTTATTTGTGTTGTTTTACTAAATAATAATTTACATGTAATTTAATGCATTTCATCATAGTGTTTAAAGCAGAAGCATACACTACAGCATGGCCAAACCGTCTGCCTATCTCAGTTATTGAAAGTTAGACAACAATGACTTTATGGTTTGAATCTGCCAGTAGTACCGTAGTTGTTGCATGTATAAATTGAGTGCATGTAATCGTGAGAGTCCTGGAGAGAATTCCTCTGTGCTGGTAACCCCTCAGTGTCTTCCATTAGGGTTGATCAACTCATAGAAAAGACAGATGAGAGGGAAAGAAAACATTTTAGTTATGTACAGAGAAAGGCCAAGCCATTACTTTTTATAAATTATGTCAGTTCCCTCTAGACCTATTAGATATCATATGTTATGTTGGTTAAAAGGTAATATTGCTGAACACTCACTTTCCCAAGCTGAGTTTAACATTAATCTTGGCATTTTTAGCTCCAACAACGGCATCTGAATAATGCTCAAATTTTAAAAACAGTATTTACTTCCTTTTGTGTAGTTCTACAGTAGTTGCCTAAAGATTAAGATATAGTTGCACATAAATGCATAAAACATACAGTAAGTATGTATACTAAAACCATAAGTATGCTGTGTTCTGCTAAGGTATGGTGGGAATGGGTACATTCACCAAGAACGCCATGGTTTGGTTTATAGAGTATTTTAATGTGAAATTATGGATATAAAATATCATTCAAAAGTTGAAAAGTTGCCATTTCATTTTTGAGATGCAAGATTTTGCATCCACAGGGATGGAATGGGTGTTTATGAAATATGATTTGCTCAATATACTTACTTTATAATTCCATTTCACATTTCAATCTCAAGGTCGGATGCAAAGTACTGCTGGAAGATGAACTGCTCCTATGAACTTTCCACCACACCTAACCCATACCTGTTCGGAAATGTGACAAGCAGCAGCTCTTTGACGGGATACTACTTGTTCTATGTCTACACATCAGTTTTTTTCACCAACACTGTTTTGGGTCTACCTATTAATTGTTATGTGTTGTGGCTCATTTTCACGGGAAAAGGAAGCGGAGTCGTGTCAGAGATTTTCAGCCTTAATCTAACCTTTTGTGAGATGGCCTTCTGTCTGGGTGGCTTGTTCTATGTTTTCTCTTATACATTACCAAACCTGCTACCATTAGCGTTGTATGCTGGAGGACTCGTCATATTTGGCCGTCCCCTGTTTCTCTGCCTGATCTGTGTGGAGCGTTATTCGGCAGTACTGTTTCCTGTCACCTTCCTTAAGTTTAAACCTCTGAGATATAGACTGGCGTGCTGTGCTGTAGTTTGGCTGGCAGTTCTTGGTTTCAGTGGGTTATGTATATCAGTCATTTCCACCACAGGCATGCACAGATTAATGCGCGTTATCCTGGCAATGTTCTCGCTCATTCTCTTCATTAAATTGTTCTGCTGTCTTGCCATAGTTAGGGCACTAAGGAATCCAGAACCCGGACAGAAAGGAAAGGAAAAACAAACAGCTAATCATATGAAGAGAAGAGCAATTACTGTCATTCTTATACTCACAGCTGCCACAGTTTTTCAGTTTAGCCCCACACTTTTAGTGGGACTTCTTTTTGGCACAATCTCACAGGTGTACTTTGACATACTCTGGTCCATTAACTGTACTTTTTCTTTGTTTCTCGGTTATGTACATTCCTTCCTTTACATCCACAGAGTTGGACATCTTCCATTTTTCAGCCACCACTAAATTTTCTACATTCCTATTTATTTATTTATTGATTTATTGATTGACTGGTTGATTGATTGGTTAATAGATTGGTTAATTGATTGATTGATTGATTGATTGACTGACTGACTGACTGACTGACTGACTGACTGACTGACTGACTAATTGATTGACTGACTGACAGACTGACTGACTGACTGATTGATTGATTGAACATAAAAGTACTGACGAGATGGACAGTTGATAAAAAAAATCTTAGTTATTATTATGTTGTGTCCATTAAACTTTTGGTTCAGGCTAGTAGCATCTGTAGCTTTTGAGCAAACAGAGCATGTTCATGCCATTTCTGGGCGAACACCGGAGTTGGTTGGTACGCCCTCAAACAATAAAAAGGACTTTAGGAAACTTTCATCTGTCCAAACTGTAAGTTTCCAAATAAGACACTTCTATCTCTCATAGGCCAGAAACATACCTCAAATAGATCCTCTCAAAGCAGTGGCAGACCCAAACTCTAACCCAACTCTAATGCGTTGCATTATTGGACCTGAATTGCAGGAATGAATACACATTGGAACAAATGAAGTGAAGTTGACCAGACAAGAAATGAAATATCTTGGGTTCATACAGTCAGCAGTGAAACAAAAGCCAAAGTAAATGTAAGAAACTGCGTTTTTGTTGTCCCCAAAATGTCCCCATCGCTTACATGGCCTTTATAAAAATGTGTCCAACTCCTGTTCATCCCTCTTTTTTACTGACTACTGAACATCAAGTTCTGCCCAGCTCTGAACATGCAGCTTATGCTCAGTTATTTCAATTATTTGATTGTCGCAGCAGGAGGAAACTATCTAGAGTATTTACATCCATAACAGAAGAACTACAGCCCTGTTTATACATGGACCGAGAGGAAGGTTTAGACGGTGAGCTGCTCTCAGACTGCTGTATTATTAGTTAATATACCAGAAAGCAGGTAAAGCATCTCCACTTGATTCCATGTTTAATGTCCAGGTCTAAATGAGCTAAATCAAACTGATACTGATGGAGATATGACGGCAATAATAAATCATTCACTTACATCCTTTTGTCTTCTTAAAACCACACATGCAGTTTTCATAGAGATTCAGACCTTCACCAGTGTTTTCTTAGTTTATGATTAGTCCATAGATAAGAACTGAATCTATGCACAAACAAAAGCACAAAGGTGCAAACAAGGTGTGAACAGTTCTGTGGTCTAAAAAACCACGATGAATTTGACATAGACTTTTCCCTAGGACCTTTTACAATAACACATGTAAGAAAAATGCAGTACGAGATACGTGAATAAGTCCAGAGTGGAAGCATAGGTATGTAAAAGACTATTACATAAGTGTAGAGCACATATCCATTGCCAGGTCCCTTGATTTCTAATTATTTAAGCACAATTTATGAAGGATGAAGGAATTAGATGAAAGTGAAAACACACTTTTGCCTTCTCCTATAAGCTTACCATTGTGGAGATCCTTGTTTTTATTTCTCGGATTGTCACAGTATTCATAACCATTAACCGGTATACCTCAAGAACAGAAAAGCAAGATTACAGTTTGATAAATATGACTGAACTTTATTTCCATTACAATAATGTAAGTGTTGCTTAGTAAGGTTCCACTTATTTCTGTGAAAGCACAGTACCAGAAAAAAAAATTGTTTGCTGTTGTTACCTTTTTAACTCGTATAACATGCTGGTAGTATGTTATATTTTTCTCATGAGGAAGAGTCATTTACATCAATGCTAATATTTAAGTCAAATATTGTATGTAGTTAAATGTAAAGTATAAAATGTTGTGATATATAGTGATATATGTAATTGTGAATGTTGGCTAAGAATTTGTTTGAATGATGTATATCTTTATGGTTATTGCAGAATTAACCAATTTTACAAACCTCTGCCTTGTACTCTTGTTTTGACCTTCCAAATGTGAGATTTACTCAGGATACAATAAAATTTACTAACTTAACCACACGCAAAAGTCTCATTCAGTTATTTATGGCAGTTAATCGCTAAAAGATTACAATACAGTCTTAATCGAGGGTTCACTTAGCATGCTTATAGATATATAGTCTAACGACATTCCAGTGACCAATGTTACTCTTTCACTCAGTCCACAGTTTTCATTCCAGAGACCCTCTGTTTAGAGGTCCACCTTACTGGTTAGAGACTGAAGCTTGTCTTTGTGACCACCAAACTGCTTAGGACTATTCGTTCACTGTGCCGTAAATGGTCCACCACCCAATAGTGGTCCTGTGTTTAGAAGTTGCTGGATTATGAATGCAGACAAGGGTGGCTGACAAATTACAACATGCAGGCCCAGCATGTAAATATACACTGACCTTCCAGCGGCACGGTACTTCTCAGTGTAAACCTCAAAAGCCGGAGGCTGTAATGTTGGTTCATTAGGGTCTATTGGACTGGTCGCTCATGTAAAGGCACCAACAAAGATTTTGGAAGAACATATGCTGCCCTCTAAG
The DNA here is from genome assembly GCA_024036415.1 of Prochilodus magdalenae. Lineage (NCBI taxonomy): Eukaryota > Metazoa > Chordata > Actinopteri > Characiformes > Prochilodontidae > Prochilodus > Prochilodus magdalenae. Next base: position 174,224 of record JAMWET010004899.1, on the reverse strand, counting down.
TGACGTCTTTTTCAGAAACTACCATACCTGTGGATGCTACACTGTGCTTGCAGTCCGAAATTTCCACTGAATCTCAAAAGGCTTTTTTTTATTATTATTTGTTTGATTATTTATTATTTATCTATTAAGTGTTGTTGAAAATAAATACATGTAACACATGATAAGCATGCTCCTGTGCCAACTGTTTTGGAATGTGTTGCAGGCAAAAAATTCGGATTAAGAGTTTATTTACAAAAGCTTTTCAATCTAAAGCTGGTGAAACACCAATTAATTATTTTTATCTATTGTTTTATTTTTGTGTTCTATTCCTAATAGCACCTTACATACTGTTTTAACTGTATTGGAATTAGATTTCAACTGGAATTGTGCTTCATTTACATGAATCTCCAATTGGTCACTCCAGTCTTTGTATGATCTATTTTTTAAGTAGATGTATCTAATAAAGGAAATGGTAAATGTATATCCTTCAATCATTTTTTCAATGTTTCAATTTACTCAATAATTTGCTTGACATGATACATTTTATTTTTCCTTTTGTCACCGTTGTCACGCCAGTCTTTAAATCCTTTTTTTGAAATGTTTATGTTCGACTTTCCTTCATTTGCATTTTAAATTCAGCTGTCAGCACAAAGAAAACAATCAGTTTATCTAATGCTTGTCACCTCCAGCCTGCTTTCATGCAAAAGGGAGCTGGAGAAACAGAATGTCAGATCTGGTAAAATGTGTCTAATTATTTCCACGTCTTGCTGGTTATAGAGACAGTTACTGAGCCGGTTATTTATTGCATGTGAAATGTAACTGTTGCAATTTTGTTTTTTCCTGATTGATTAAAATGTTTAATGAAACTACGATGTCGATACCCCAGTTCAAAAATTAATTTGATGACAAACAATGACAAAAATCAGCCGAAATGTTGAGGATGTTTCTTTCTCTGAAAAACAAGACTATACATACTATTTCATTTAATTAATATCATAATAAAGTATCACATTTTTTACTTACAAACACTGATTAAAAGTTAAGCATTAAAAAAAAACTTTAGATAGTTTAGTATCTGCAGTAATTGGTTGGATAAAAGCACTTCCTGGATTTTAAACTATTAGTTCAATTTCATATGATACATGTAGAATATTGATAGATTTGTACTCTAATGAGTATATTAGTAATACTTTTCACCTCCCCCCCGCCCCCCCCCCCCCCCCCGACCCGCACCCCCCTTCTACTGAGTACACATAGTATACTCTTATAATATATATACTTCTACTCTTCTAGCGTACGAGTGGTAAAGGAATCTGTTATGTCGGCCATCCATTTTTAGTTGCCAATTCATTTTTGTGTCGAATTCCATTCTATTTTTTTTGTTGGTCACATTTCTGACTTTGGAGCCTAGGCATTTAATTTTAGACCATAACAATGGAAAAACAGAAAAATCGAGGCATTAAAAAAATCCAGTTTCTGCGCTGATAGATGCTGGATTTACCAAGTTCCACTGCAAGTCTACTGTTCTGTTGTTATTCAGCACTTCAGTAGTTGTTTTTTTTATCTGATACGTTTGTACTTTTACTCAAGTTGTTCTATTTGAAGGAGCTTTTACTTCATTAAGTTATTATTTTCCTTGCGTATTAATTTAGGCTGCTGGAACTGTTCATGTGAAATGCCAACATGCTTTGTTTTCCTTGTGATAAACAAAACCCATCCTCAGTTGATAATAACAATAATAATAATGAACGTTGGATTTGACCTGAGCGCTTCTTTTGTTCTTTTTATTTTAGCTCCTTCAATATGGCAGCAGCCACACTGACCAGAGAGATGCCTGAGAACTCTTCTCTTACCCATTTTGAAGATGCCATTGCCTTCAGACTGCAGTCAGATGTTCTCGCCAGTTTCTTCATAATCAACATCGCCCTGGGCCTACCATCCAACTCATACATCGTATGGCTGATCACAACGCGTTCAAAAAGTGGAGTCGCATCCGAGTTCTTTTCTCTAAACCTGACTGTGTATGAGATCATGGTCTGCCTAAGTTCGCCTCCTAATTTTTTGCAACTGCTTTGCTACAATACTTGTATGAACTTTTATCCTATAGATTATATTAATCTATTTTTCTTCGTGTTGCTTTTCATGGGCCGCCCCCTCTTTCAGTGCTGTGTCTGTGTGGAGCGTTACGTTGCCGTGGTCCATCCTGTCCTCTTTTTGAAGTACAAACCTTTAAGATATCGAATGGCATTCTCAGCTGTCCTCTGGTTGATAATACTTGGACTCTGCATAGGCAGTATGTTCTCATTATCAGATAAGTGGTTATATTATATGTTATTGCCACATTACTTGGTTTTGCTTTCCATTAAAGCTCTGTGCTCTGTGGCAGTGCTTAGAGCCTTAAGACGGCCTAGTCCAGGACGTGGTGTAGGAGATGTAGAGATCATTCACATGAAGAAAAAAGCCTTCTGGATGATGTTGGTCTTTGTGGTGTCCATAGTTATTAATTTGTGCCCGGCAGTGTTTTTCATATGTGTGTCTGGTATCTTGACTAACGTGCAGAAAATTAATGGAACTCTTATTGTCTACTGTACAATCATACTGACTGGATTTGTGCACCCACTTACGTTCTTTTACAGATCTGGAAAGTTCCCTTTCAGCCATTGCTTATAACTCAGTCCAAGAGTTTGGAGCTATAACCATTTATTCATCAAGTGATGCTCTTTAGAAATACAGTGACTGATTGGTTCAGGGGTTCAAGTCTATTCATAGGCTGTAACTAGCATTAGGTCTAGACTTTTGGGTGTGTGTTACGTTTCAGTGCAGAAGTAGCAACGTCCTCTTATTGAGATCTCCAAAAGTCTCCATCTCAAGACTGGGGTAGCAGAGACTAGTAGACACTGGGACATAGACTTAACAGTCCACTATCTTTAACTCTACAACTGCACTACCTAGAGTGACTTTGACTTCTTAAGAATGTCTTATACGTATGTAGCATCAATTGTAGATCAATTGTAACCTTGCTAGCTCACTAAAGATGATTTGTGTAGTGGATTAGCTAACAAGACTACAAACAGCAGAAACAGATTGGTACATGATAGTCTTGCATCACACCACCAAAAATGAGGTCAGCCAAAAATAACAACAAAATTAAAAACCAAACTGAAACTATACCTCCATGTGCTTAAAACGGCACCTTTAATTCCAAACTGAGTTCCAGAAATCAATTACATTTAGAGAATTAGGGATGGATTAACATGCAGGAGGCTGTCCATGAGCTTTTTGTTTATTTATTAGTTCGGATATGACATGACATGGTGACCTGTGTGTCTATCTGTCCAGTAACTAAGTAAAACAGCTCAGTTTCAGTCGTTTATTATGTATTAGGCAAGTCAAGGACATCACTTTAAAGGCCCCTGGACAGAAATGCTATAAAGGAACATTGTTGTTTTTTTTTGGAACACATTTGGCAACCACATAAAATCAGGTTAGCTAAATGTGCCAGCTCTACTCTGCTTTCCATGTTCCCTTCATATCTCTTACAGTGCTGGGTTTCTGCACAGTAAGATTTTAATTTGTCTATTAACTTGAATTAATTGAATTGAATGAATGAATGAATTATATATGTTACCTTGTAGCGACTGGGCTGAGAATATACGGCGAGGTTTGGATTTCTTAATTTGCATTGACCACAATACAAAAACTACTCTCACTAGGAACAAATCACATTCAGCTTAAATATTTTCCCCTTTGGCTCAATAAAACGAGGGATAACCACTTTAACTGTTTGGGCACTGCACTGTTAGTAAAGTGTCAAGTGTGTTGATTTAGCGATCATTGCTCAGTTGTGCCCTCTAGTGGCGTGAGTCCCTAGGGACATGTCAATAAAGCACATTCAAGGATTCAAGGATTCAAGGATTCAAGGAGACTTTATTGTCATTCGCATCACATGTGGTACATGGGGTGGAACGAAATTGTGGTACCCAAGGACCCAGTTTTACCCAGACAGCAGTACTTAAATAAATAAAATAAACATAAATATATAAAAATATATGTAAAAATGAAAATAAAAATAAGCAGGAAATGAGCTGGTCGACGCCTGCTCTATTAGCAGTTTAAAAGTAGTAAAATAAATATGTGTTGGGTAGATCTACAGTCTCTCTCTCTTTCTCTCTCTCTGTCTCTTTTCCTCTCTCTCTGTCTCTCTTTTTCTCTACTTCTCTTTTATATGTTCATAACATATTGTGTGAAAGAGACAACAGACAGGATTTACATATATTCATTTTTTATAACTATGCAGTTTTACCTAATTCTATTTTTAATTCCTTTTCCACAGTCTTATATCTCTCCTTCCAACAGTCATGAGCAATATGAGGGTCTATCAGGGTTTCTTTATCTTTCTTTATCCAGCTTATCCACTCATGGAAATATTAAGAATTTACTTTAATTGTTACATTTTACGTTTGAGTAATTCATACTAAAGGAATTTAATATCTATTATTGTCTGCCTAACATGGGAATGCAGAATATTTATATTTATATTTATATTTATATTTATATTTATATTTATATTTATCACCCCATTCCCTGGTCCGCACTTGTGTGCCTATGCTTAGAATGCTTAGAATATTTTTGTAATGCATAAACACGCAATTTTACTAGACCATGCAAACAGTACCACTCATTTTGCATGAGGTAACTTTGTTTTTACTGTCATGAGACTGAATGGGAAAACGTATGACACCTTGATGCATTGACAGCACAGCCCAAGGCATACTAAATGGAGTCGCAATACACACTCACTTTATTAGGCATACCTCGTATCTACACTGCGTTTCATCAGTTCCACTTACCATAGGAGGACCTTGTAGTTCTACAATTACAGACTGTAGTCTCTCTGTTTCTCTGGATACTTACTACTGCCGTACCTTTACACTATTCATTGATGATTAAGATCGTTACAAGACCACCACAGAGCAGGCATTTCGTGGGTGGTGGATCATTCTCAGCGCCGCAGTGACACTGACATGGCGATGTTGTGCTAGTGTGAGTGGATCAGAGACAGCAGTGCTGCTGGAGTGATTAAACTCCCCAGTGTCTCTGCTGGACTGAGAATCGTCCACCAAAACTCTCCAGCTGAGATTGTCCTGTGGACAACATCCTGTGAACATTTATGAAGGACTAACTTAAAAACTAGAAGGCAGGAACACAGACGACTGAAAAATAGGACTGCACATACAGTGCTGGCCTGGATCTTTACGTTCACAGTGCGCTTGACAAATGTCGGCACCCCTGGTAAACATAAGCAAATATTCTGCCCAAGTCTGTTTTACTAAGATATTATTAGATATTATTAGATATTATACTATAAGATATTAAAGGAGCTATATATGAGATTTTAAGTTTTACTGTAGCATGGACTTGTCTGTCACAAGAGAATGAAAAAGTAGCCCTGACTGTCCTGATGGCGAATTCTAAACTCCTGTCAATCATGTTGAAGGTCCTGCTGCCAGGTAGATCATTTCAGGGCAGGTAGTCAATGAAACACATCACTCCTCTAAAGCCCCTTCTGAAACACGGAGCGTGTACCAGACACCACATTATGCAGCAGCGATAAAAGGAAATCACCTGGACAAGAGACAGGTCAGAATTACCTTTGAACTTTTTTATAATAATAATAATAAGATTCTAAAAGCAATAAGAGCCACCAGACAGAGAGTCACTTGGTACATTCATATCAACTTGAAAAAAAAAATTCTAACACAGTAATCATCAGTTTATGGTCCAATTATGTGACACTTGTTTTCTTGTTTCCAGGCCTGCCACTTTTAAGAGTTCTCATTACTGAAAATATTTTATAAAGGACATTTAAAGCCGTTAAGTAAAAATTCTAAATAAACATACAAGCATAATTTATTATACAGATTTTAGGCTTTAAAGTAAAAACAAGTGTAGCTGGTATAAAAGACTTTTAAAAGCAAACAAGAAACAAAAGTGCTGTTAAACAGTGGACATTATTGCTGAGTTGTTTGGTGCTTTGTTGTTGTTGTTGTTGTTGTTTGTATTCTTTAGTAAGAATAAAAATGTAAGTCATTTTAAAATGCTATTATTTGAAAACTTTTGCTTGTACATACAGTTTGCTTAAAAGAAAGCATTATGAAATCAACATGCAGAAGAGCTGTGGACAGTAAACCATGAGACAGGTAATTATATCTCAAAGCAGACCCCTGAAGACCCTCACGGTTGTATATGAATTTCACTCTTTTAAGAGTCTTTTAAGATATTTTAACATTTTTATGACACAGGAACACTTCACAGTCCATTATTTACGTAGGACAAGGTGCAATTTAATGGACAAATGTGAAAATGATAATGTTGGATTTGGATAACTGTATAAGTGTGTCATGCATTACTTTCCCTTAAGTTACCTTAAGACAGTAAGTTTTGATAAACATGTCCATCCCCTGTAAATTCCCATAATCAAATAGAGCAGTTGGTTAAACCCTTCCCATATCTGGAAAATGAAGACACGTGTCAGTGACTGTATCATGACAATGAGAATGGTGTGCATTTTTGAGGGCTGTCAAAACTTCCTGTGCTACATACACTACTCAACTAATATATCTTAGGATGTAGTATATTATATACTAATTGTTAGTGATAGCTTGTTGGAAAGTAGGGTAGCTTATGCTGGGATTCCTCATCCACAATGGCACTCCGGTAAGAGAGTTGACACGGAGACAGAGGATGCAGTTCGCTCTTTATATGAATTAGCAGCTCAGCAGGAGAGTGCAGAGATACAGAAGCATGGTTATCTTTTCATAAACGCATGAACTGACTCTCTGAGTGAAAAGACAGGAGTGCTTCCAGCTAGCTGCTCCAGCTACACCGCGCGCTAAGGACCCATCAGAGCTGTCTTAACACCTGCCTGATAGTGCCCCTTAAAGCTGTCTAACACATGTCGAAAGTGCCCCCTAGTGGAGCCAGAACAAAGTAACGTTCAACAGAAGGGAATTCGCAACACTAATATATACTACAGTAAATGGAGACAGTCGAGAACATGTGGTTAGTGGTGGCTTGATATAAATTTTCCATGTCCAATATCAATACTGATACCACAATCTTGAGTATGTGCAGACACCAATCTGGATCAGACATTCAAAATCTAATTTAAAGTGTAAAAGTTTTTTAAGCGTTTACAAGATTAGGCTGAAGGATCACATTGGATTATGCTTTCTCTTTACTCTAAAAAAGTTATATCGGTCAGGATTGAATGCCAATGTCGAGTATAGTGCTGATGAACCTTTAATCGGTGTACCATATTCCACTGCAAGCCCAACACACAGTGACTGTACCCTGACATGCATTCAGGCTTTTCATTTTACTGATTTTAAAAGTTCCCAAAAATGTAGGACAGTGGATGTACCATAACTGTAGATAGCACACGAGTCGAATCACAAGAGTTGTGCAAAGGTATTTAGTTTACCTGCTATTCAGAGCCTCAAACTAAATTTTAACTAAATGTGGTAATTTTAGCATACAGTAGCCTATACAAAGATGAGCCACAATATTATCACCACCTGCCCGATGTGCTGTTGGCGCTCCTATAATACTGGGCCCCAAGACGTCAGCAGCCAATCCTTTAAATCCTGTTACCTGCAAGCTGCCTTGTTGTGGCAAAAGTCTGTGAACCTTCAGGATTATCAGATAATCTGAAGGTGAATTTAGAAATCAAGTGATTTTAGTCAATAGGATCAGGTGTGAGCGAACAGTAATTAAGAAGTAGTTAAGAACAGTGATCTATAAAAGTGATCTTCACACTGCATGTTTGTGGAAGTGTGTTGTGGCATGGACAAAGGGGATTTCTGAAGACCTTAGAAAAAGAGTTATTGATGCTCATCAGGCTGGAAGGGGTTACACAATCCTCTCTAATGAGTATGGACTCCACCAATCCACAGTCAGACAGATCACGTACAGATGGAGGAAATTCAAGACCACTGTTTCCACTCCCCAGGAGTGGTCCATCAACAACAATCCCACCAAGAGCAAGGAATGTACCAGTCCTCTAGGTCACAAAGGAGCCCAGGGCAACTTCTGAGCAATGTTAATGTTCATGAGTCCACCATTAGGAGAACACTGAACAACAGTGATGTCCACTCATGGGTTGCAAGCAGGAAACAGCTGCCCTTCAAAAAGAACATGGCTGTCTGTCTGCAGTTTGCTAAAGATCACATGGACAAGCTGGGACATGGCTGAAGGCGCAAAGGGGCTAAGCTCACTGGGAAACTCTGGCAAGGCAGGACACAAAGTTCTCCTCTATGGCAAATAGAGCTGATAAAATGGACAGTGAGGGTAGACTCAGGGAGGTGTACCTTATGAAGTGACCGGTGGGTGTATACTGTAACGTGTCGATAAAGTGTTAATGTTAATTTTGGTTAGTTTCTGTAGAGTTTGATGCTGGGATCGACCTGAGGAGGTTGGGTTCCGCCCCTGAGCCTGGTTCCTCTCGAGGTTTCTTCCTTACCACAACGTTGGTTGTAAGAAGTGCTATACAAATAAATATTGATTGATTGATGTTATATTATCTACACATCATCAGTCTGCTGAATTTAAAATAAATACCATGCAAGATTGTCATCAAAAGCAACACTACCTATTTGCATGTTGCACAATGAAGGACACCCTGCTGCCCTGTTGGGAAACCTGCATTTGAATGTGGTTGGCTTGTCTATATAACTATGACCTAGCACAGCTTTAATGCATTCCACTCGATTCAAAAATAATGCTATGGCCTTTGGATGTATACCATAATAACATGGTATATGGTCTCAATCAATCAATCAATCAATCAATGTTTATTTGTATAGCGCTTTTTACAACCAACGTTGTCTCAAAGCAGCTTCACAGAAAATCAGTTTGTTATATAAAAGAAAAGGAAAGAAAAAAAAAAACAAAGTTAATGTACAGACATTTGGGGGTGGGGGGGCGGGTGGGGAAAAACCAGGTCCAAGGCCCCCTTGAGCAAGCCAGAGGCAACAGTGGCGAGGAAAAACTCCCGTGAGAAGGAAGAAACCTCGAGAGGAACCAGGCTCAAGGGCGGAACCCAACCTCCTCAGGTCGAACCCGAATGAGACGAGAAAGACAGAACTAACAGGAGAAGAACATCTATTGGATCCAGTCTGATTAGATCCAGTCTGATTAGATCCAGTCTGATTAGATCCAGTCGGATTAGTCCAGGAGGGAGTAACTGCAAGATGGAGCAACCCATAGATAGAGTTCACGATCAGAGCCAGACGCTGGTCAGTGTAAAGGTTATGGTCATGCCGGGCGATGAAACAGTGCAGGAGACCCACGGTGGCGCTGATGCTCAGGTGCCTGGGGTTCTGATGTGATCGCTCCGGAGAAATTCTAGTGCTTAACTAAGAAGAGGAGAGAAAGAAGGAAGGAGAGAAAGAAAGAGAGAGAGACAGAGACAGAGAGTGATTAGGAGGATTAAGGATTTAGAGGTAGATAGTTTAACTTGTTGAATTGAGTGTGTGTAGTCCTGAGAGTCCTGTAGAGGATTCCTCCACGCTGGCAGCCCCTCAGTGTTGTCCATCAACGTTGATCCGCTCATTAAGACAATGAGAGAGAGAAGGAGAGAAGGGGAGAAATTGAAGAAGTGAGAGAGAGAGAGAGAGAGAGAGAGAGAGAGAGAGAGAGAGAGAGAGAGAGAGAGGGACAGACTGATTAGGAGGATTAAGAGATATATAGTTTAACTTGTATAGTTATCTCTCGTCTACGTCTTTGAGTCTGTCCCTCTTGCTTTGTAAATAAATGTGCACGTCACAGCTTTATCCTGTTTATGCTCTGGAATGATCAAATCATTAAAAGCAATTCATCAATTCATTCATACTCCAAACTATAGGGGGCAACATCACCAGAAAGTGTGGTGTTTCATAAGAAACAAGGGAAAGTTGGCCCTCCTCTTCACTGTTAGCAATAACAGAGTTCAGCGTCAAACATTTTATCTGCTGCTGAATGTGAATTCCTGCCAGGGGTGGGGAGGAGCAGTTGCTTGTTAAGAGCTTTTGCCGTCATTGTGTCTGACGCTACAGAGCAGGACATTCAACATGAATGACAAAAGGGCCTGTTAGCATATAGAGCTTGTGAAGTGACAAATCACCCAACCTTCAGAGTCGCTACATGAGCCCAGTCAAGGCAGGAAACTGCTTGGGGTCCCAACATAAATATAACACAGACAGATGCACTAACCCTAAAACTGGATCATAATTTTGTACTTTTAATTCTCTGTAACATGTTCACATTTTAGTTAATAATTTATTGAGGAAAACATTTTAAGTGCCATTTAACTGACCAAATGTTATGTAGCTCATTATATAGTGGATGCTATTTGGTAAAAAAAAAACAAAAAACTTCAATTTATTTTTACCTCGTTCTGATGTTAAGCATAAACACCAACATTATTATGTACACAACGTGGGTTTTGTACATGATCTTTTCAGCCATTTATGGAAAGTGAAACAACAAACGACTAAATAAATATGAAAATATAAACATAAATAAATTAATGAATAAATGGGAACATGTGTAATTAGTATAGTGTGTAATTAGTATAGTAACTATACTATACTATATTAATTTAACACTACTTTATTAATAATGGACGTCTAAAATAGTGCTTTAATTAAGATATTATAATACATGTATTTGCACTGGCTCTCCAGTAGTTCATGTATTTCCACAAGGAGCGCTATTTTAGTTATGACCGGCAGAGGGCGGTCAAGTGCTCAGCTTGAAAGGCCCCCCCCGCACGTGAAGGGACTGACGTAGTATTGAAAACTGGCCAGGTAACAGTGAGCAGCAGATAGCTCAAATTTTCTTCTATCGCTGGAGTTACTGAGGAGTTATTAAGGGAACCCGTATCAGTATAATGCCTGGTGAGTCGAACTGAACGAATTACTCTGCTGTCTTGTTTGAGTGTCGCACTGTAAATGCCTGTGTGCTTGTAGCCAAACAAAATAACATGCGATGCTAGTAATAGCTACTTAGCTAACGTTAGCCAAGTTGCTAATGGTGGCCGTCTGCGCAGTCTTTTCGACAGCTTAGCCGTAGATTTAGTACAAATGGACTGGATTCGCGGACTAAGTGTGTGTGGTCGCGGTTAGCTTGAGTGAGGAAATGTTGGTTCGTCCGTTGGAAAGACGTGTGGTGAAGGCCTCGACTCCTGCCACGGCCTGCACGCTCGATGTAGTGATATCGCAGATCTTCAAAACATGGCCACTGCAAACACGCGCGGTGTAGTACATGTACATCACGTGTTGTCTCTACAAAGTCTCCGTTACTCGAACATGCTCCACATGCTGGTTTATCGTGTTTTGTTGTGGCCATAAAACCTCTGTGGTGTTTGCTGCCTTCTTTAAACGCCTAGTTAACCTCATGCTCGTTAACATGGCGTGGCTCAACGTGTAGACAAAACAACGGAAGCGAGGAGAGGCTGTATTACACTAACTACCTTTTGTGCTCAGATGGGTTGCCAGCATTGGGTTGATCCACGTATGTCTCAAAGAAATGTTGAGGGAAAAGAGACATACGGGCTCAGTTGGAGCAAGCACCTCGTACCAGCTGTAGCATAAACTTAAGCTTCTTCTTAAAATGTTGTTTATGGGTCTAGAAAGAAAACCCTCATGAGCACTCTCTTTGAGACCAACCAAACTTAACTCAGAGACTTACACAGGTTGAACTCTCCTGAACAAGAGAACAATGGGAATAATATGGATCCTTAAAGGAATCCTGTAGGAATTCTTTTCACTAAGTAATACTGTAGTCCTTTCCCATGTGGTCTGTGGGAGCTGCTGAAAAAGTACTGTCCACCTGAATGAGCACTACATAAAACAACATTGATTTCTACAGGACATTTAAGCACACCAGCTCATTTAAAGGAGCAATCTGTAAGATTTTTAGTTGGAAACATTCCAAAATTAATTTAAATTATCCACAGAATATGAAGAAATTTCAGTGTTGGCGGAGAGTCGAAGACATTACAGAGATATCTACTGTTGGCGTGCTAATCAGCTAGCCCTGCTCATCCTACACCTCAAGAGGTGATAGTGAGCCACTGTAGCATTGAGCCATCAGTCCAGCATGAGAGGATGAAGAAGGATCACTGCCGCCCTGACTGTGGGTTCTGACCTCATCAGTCATGTTGAAGTTGTTGCTCACAGTTGCATCATTTTAAGGACAGGCAGCCAAAAAAAAAAAGAAAAGTACTTGGAATGATGACTGGCAAGCGACCATTAAGAATCACCACCGCTCACTCTCGCCACAAGAAGACATGTTTGGCAACAAACAAGTGAAGTGATATAAATAGGCTTGTTTTACTTCCTATTTATGTGGCACTGCGTTATACTGCTGGAGATGCTCTTGTTGAGTAAATGGATAAAGTTTGATGTTAAACTCACAACGCTTCTTTTAAGGGGTGAAAAGGGAGGAGAGACCGCTTTCTCTTGTGGTGTGTTGCCCCCTTTTGTTTGGAGTATGGATTTGACTAGTCTCTGTGGTCGAGTCCCTGTTCATGGTACCATTAGAGAGATGTTTGGGGTTTTCATCAGGGAGAATTCGGGTGTTGGTGGTATGACTAATTAAAACTAATTTCATTACTTTTTGTTTTCTCTTTTAAATGTTTGGCAATAGCTTGAAAAGCATGGCATATATAATTTAATTAATTTGTGGATAAGGACTTGAAGGTACCTCTCAGGTTTTAAAGGTGCAGGAGGTAGCCAGTGCTCTTACGCTGTGGGTACTGAGACCAGGCCCACAGATGTTTTCAGAGACTGGTACACATCTTAATATTCATGTTTTCCAAGCTTAACTAATGCGTCTAAATAGAAAAGTCCCAGCAGTGCTCAGACATTGAGCACAATTATTTTTATTCCATATATTATACACAGCACTGCAATACGTTCAGTATAGTACTAATTGGGCTCTCCTTGTAATGAAACATGCAGAAATCCAATGTTCCACTGACAGTATTCATGTTATAATGCAAGATAAATGGTGCCTAATGTGGAGAATACTCCAGGTCTAGGCTTTGCTTGCTGAATAGTTTCCAGGTACACCTTATCTCTTTTTCTACAGCTTTGCATTGGCTCATTTAGTCATACTGATTTATTTCTTTGCTCTCAGAACCCGCAGATATTAACAGTCCGGAGGTGGCAAAGACACCCGGGGGTGGCAGTGGTTCTGGGAAAGATGACGGTGTGGTGAATGGACACAAAGAAGGAGAGCCAAACCCCTTTGCGGAGTACATGTGGATGGAGAATGAGGAAGAGTATAACCGACAGGTAGGTTTGAGGTTCTAATGCATCATTGTTAGTGCCGGGCCTCCTTCCTTATGTTTGAACATATATGTAAGATTTCTTAAATTCGTTTGCAGGTGGAAGAAGAGCTTTTGGAACAGGAGTTTCTGGAGCGCTGTTTCCAGGAAATGCTGGAGGAGGAGGATCAGGATTGGTTCATTCCTGCGAGAGACCTTCCCCCTGGAGTAGGCCAAATTCAGCAACAGCTCAGCGGGCTGTCGGTCAGTGACGGAAACGCAGAAGACATTGCAGTAAGTTGTTTTAACCTGAAACATGACAGTATTATGTTCATATTGGTTCGCAGCTTAGTAAGCCAATGGAAAAACAAGGGTGGTGAAAACGGGGTTAAAAATAAGGATAAGGAACCGCTGGTTCTCCTCCTTTTGATTATTGTTTTGCTTCCATTTGGCTTGCTAGTTAGCTGGAATATTTAAATAGAGAGGGATTAAAAGTGGTTGGTTATAACAATCGCTTTTCTTCATCAGTACAGAAGCACTTCAACAAAAACACCTGATCACATATATATATAACATCTTGACCTAACAGCAAGCAACACTAGCAAGCAACCACAAAACCCATGCGCTACGTATGCAGTGAATGATGCACTCTATGGTAGCTGCAGAATTCATTGTGGCTAGTGGAGGCATTGTTTCTATTTTTGTTTTAGTACTGCTGTTGAGCCAAGCTGCCTTTCATCAAATAGGGTTAAACACGTGTTTGGAGAAAGCTATACAGGAGGTGGAGTGAACGGAGATGAATGACCCTTTATCTAATGTTACTCAAGGATATAGACTTAAATGAGACCGTTTAAGAAATTTAGTGAGTAAAGGTTCAGGTAGTTTCAGGGTATCCTCGTTTTTCTGTTTTGTTTCTGCTGTAAGCTGCTGATGTCACATCTAAATGGGTTGCATGAATGTAATTGGTGGAGAGAAAATATCCTAATTTTATAAAAATGGAATTTATTCAAATCTATGACCTTACTAAATCAAAATATCCAGCTGTTAGTTGCTGACTTTTAATATGGTATGTTGTGATATTTAACATAACACACCACTACATGAACATTTCTAAATTGTTGTAGTTGGATACATGATATAACTCTTAAGTCCCACTACACAACCACATTGATGGCATACTTTATTTGTGGTATGTAATTAGTCTTATCTTCACTGCAAATAAAGAATGTAGTGCAACCAGTGTTTCCAGTGTTGACTTTGCAAAGGGTTTGAAATGTGATACTTTTGAATGCTTGCTTGATGTTAAAACTAGGTCCAAGTCTCTGTCCTGGCTTAAAAAATGAGTGATGACCTAGATTGTGAACTGAATAAACTGTCTCCTCACACTGAACCGCCAATAATCCCATTACATACAGCTAACTTTGTTTAATGAAAAATGCACAAGGAACTTGCAGGTAATTGTCGTTTCTGTTTTCCTCCAACAGCGCAAGAGCAGTTTGAACCCAGAGGCGAAGGAGTTTGTGCCAGGAGTGAAATACTAGGGACCTACCAAATCTGGGTTCCCTTATAAAGACTCTATGTGACTGCTGATGGTCAGCAGTCACCCCCACTCATGCCTCACTTAAAAGTGGGGGGTGTGTGGGGTTGGTGGGGTGGGCCTCGTGGGTGGGTGCGGGTTGGATGCTCTTCTATAAGCTTTTTATTTTTGTCTGTCTCCGTATGTAACCTGGGCAGGGTGCTGGGGTGGGCAGGGTAATCAATGTAATGCTGCCGTTGGACCGCTTCAGAGTGTGACTAGCTATCCAGGAAGTTGTCTGTGTTTCAATCTCAGAGAGACAATGTGATCTCCACTATTGTGATAGTGACTAGCAGTTTGTCCCTGGAAATTGTTACTATTTACTTTTCTTTTTTCCGTTCCTTCTTTTCAAATATTTTTCCCTTTCTAAAGGGAGTTTAGGGGAGGAAACGTGATGTGTGGGGAGGGAAGGGTGGGGTTGAAGAATGACTGACTCATCAAATTATTGGCAGGTGGACCAGTTCAGGATGTCTGGAGCTGATGGCAGCTGACTACCTGTGAGGGATTTCCACA
Source organism: Prochilodus magdalenae (assembly GCA_024036415.1). Classification (NCBI taxonomy): domain Eukaryota; kingdom Metazoa; phylum Chordata; class Actinopteri; order Characiformes; family Prochilodontidae; genus Prochilodus; species Prochilodus magdalenae. The sequence goes on along the minus strand of JAMWET010004899.1, from coordinate 158,844 downwards.
CGTTTTTTTTTTTTTTTTTTTTTCCTCAGTTGAAGTCCTGTCACTGTGCGACTTGCATTAACAAAAATGAAGAAAAAAAGGATATAATAAAAAGAGCAGGTTCCCTCTTTGATGGTTTTTATCTTTGTGTTTGACTTCTTCTACAGCTCTTTCCATTGGTTATATTGTTTAAAAAAAAAAAATCTTTAGGCTGGTTTATGGTCTGTATTAGACAAGGAACGAGTCATGAGTAAGCAACAGCATTGTTTCAGTACTCTACATACTCATGGTCAAAATGTAATTGTAAGCAGGTGTCGGGCAGCCATGTTTGCTAACATAGTATGCCTGATGTTTCTGCATGGAGTTGTAGACAGTCCATCACATGCAGCTTAAATACTCTCAAACAGTTCCTGCAGATGGTGTGGTAGGGGTGGCGATGGATTGACACCAGGCCTTCTAGATGTGTGACAACAAATCATTCATCTTAGCACTGAGCACAGTACTCTCACACTCAGATTTGTTGGTCATCACCAAGACAAAAGCGGGACTCGTCACTGACGATTACCCTTTGTGCAACTATTTTTTTATTTTATTTATTATTTTTTTTTGTTGAATGATAGTGGTGTAGTAGTAGTACTTTACCATGTTTTGCTCCCACCTGTACAAAGGGAGAGAGTCGTTTGGCTGACCATGCCAACTTTTATAATAAGGTATTTTTTTTTAGGGATTTGAATAACTATATTTGTGGTCATAAGCTTTGATTTAAAAAAAATTCTGTATTTGTATATTGCAGGAAAAGTGAAAGCCTCATCAGCCCAGCATTTAAAAAGAGGAAAAAAAAAAAAAGACCCAAAAAAACAGCATATATTGGTTTGATGCTGGTCAGCAGCAATGCACGTTAATGTGCTTTGTGGCAAGCTGCATACTTTGCTAGAAAATCCCACTTTGGACATTGCAAACTGTATGTGTGGCTTGTAAATGTATTGAGCATTCAAAGTATTTTATTGTTCGAACAGTGTTGTCTGCCATTTGTTGTGGGTTGGTCTTCCTGCTCAAGACACCAAGTTGAGTAAATAAAGTGAGAGAACCCCTGGCTCTTACCACCATTTAACAACAAACCACTCTATAAATTCCACATCTCATTATTTGAAGTTTGCAAAGACATTTAAAATGAGTCAACCCCCCACTGCAAACTGTTCAATAGCCAACTACGGAAGTTCAGTAGTTTCCAGTTACCCAAAAAAACAAGACCACTTGTTCAACAACAGCTCAACACAACAAATATAACACAACATAACTCTTAAATGACTTCAGTTCCAGAATTGATAAGCACCTAGGACTTAATACAGCACCCACTGCACTATTGACCTGTTGCAAACATGATGCATAGCCAGACACCATCTCCTGGCAGTGTTCCTGCGAAACAGTGTAGCCGGTGATCCTTTAACTCTGAGCTCTAGGAACATTCAGTGCCTTTGCTATCTTTTTGTATTTCTGTTCTCCTCTGAACTTTTTGGTCACCTCCCGTGAGCTAGCCATATGACTAACACACAATCAAGCATCCCAGTTAACAAGTCCTTTATAAAGTGCATCAGACGTGCTTGAGAAAAACATTGGTTTGAAAATGTGTGCCCATATGAGGAATTCGGTTCAGGGGATGAATAATTCTGAGACTGCAGTGTCAGTGTTAAATTTGAAAAAACAAAACACTTGTTATATCAGCCGTGTTGAGCTTTTTGCTAGTAAACCTCATTTGCAATGGAGGCTGAATAATGTTGATTGTAACTGTAGACTGAACATGCTGGTTGCTCCCATTTCTGGGAAAATGTGATTAATGTGCAATATGCAGTATGGCTATGTTACGGATATGTTGATTTTAGAGTGTGGAGCACTTTACTACAGACATGGCTGACTAAGACACTGATTAGATTTATTTGGTCACCAGTCCTCGCCTGAAAATGCAAAGTGCTGGTACTCTCCTTATTTACTTGCTCATCTCATATGAGGAAATTTGTATTGTTACAGCAGAATATACAGTAATTAGATACAGAGCAAGAGGAAGACTAAGGGTCAAATACATACAAAATACAAGAATTTCCCAAAGAAAACAAATCTCTATAGTTAGGTAAAATAATAAAATAAAGTACAATAAGAAACAGATCAGATTTACATGGGCATTTGACAGACACATATATATTGCACAGTTACTGAAAGGTATTGCTCAGATACTGTATAGATTGCATAGGTACATTCTCTTATACTTCTCCAGCTACATAAATATTGATAATCTTGGCAGTCACCTAACTACTAAAGGTATAGGCAGCCAGAGTCCATGAATTAGTGTATTACATTCTGAATTATTACGGTGAATAAAAGATACTAAGAGAGGTGATAATGCTGATGTTAACAAAGGCATTCAAGGGGGCAACAATTTACAAAGCAGTTTTTTATTTAAAAAAAAAAACATTTAAAAAAAAGTTTAGAATAATAATAATACAAACATATAATAATGAAATCTGTATGACACTACAGTGGTGTGAACAAGTATTTGCCCCCTTTATGATTTCTTATTTTTTTGCATGTTTGTCACTACTAATTGTTTCAGATCGTCAACCAAATTTAAATATTAGTCAAAGACAACACAAGTAAACACAAAATGCAGTTTTTAAATAAAGGTTAATATTGGAGAGAAAAAAATCCAAACCTACATGGCCCTGTGTGAAAAAGTGTTAATAACTTAACTGGTTGGGCCATCCTTGGCAGCAATAACTGCAATCATGCATTTGCATTAAGGTCATGCCACAGCATCTCAATAGGATTCAGGTCAGGAGTTTGACAAGGCCGCTCCAAAGTCCTCACTTTGTTTTTCTTCAGCCATTCAGAGGTGGACTTGCTGGTGTGTTTTGGATCATTGTCCTGCTGCAGAACCCAAGTTTGTTTCAGCCTGAGGTCACGAACAGATGGCCGGACATTCTCCTTCAGGACCTTTTGGTAGACAGCGGAATTCATAGTTCCATTTATCACAGCAAGTCCTCCAGGTCCTGAAGAAACAACCCCAGACCATCACACTACCAGCACCATATTTTACTGTAGGTATGATGTTCTTTTTCTGAAATGCGGTCTTACTTTTACGCTAGATGTAATGGGACACACACCTTCCAGAAAGTTCAACTTTTGAGGCCTGCAGTTCTTTGGATGTTGTTGTGGGATCTTTTGTGATCTCTTGGATGTGTCATCTCGCTAATAATAAAAACCTTTATTCAAAAACTGCATTTTATGTTTACTTGTGTTGTCTTTGACTAATATTTAAATGTGTTTGATGATCTGAAACATTTAAGAGTGACAAACATGCAAAAAATAAGAAATCATAAAAGGGGCAAAGCCTTTTTAACACCACTGTATGTATTATGTGTGTAGATAGATACTTTATTGATCCCGAAGGATACTTAGCTGTTGTGTACTGTTATGGGTGTCTGTCTTCTGCATTCAGAAACAAGCTAGGACTTTTATTGTGTAGTCTCTGGGTACACTGTATATAATACTTTATGTATGTACTGTATATATCTATTGTGCTATTCAAAAAACAGTGATTATTATGAACATAGTTATTCTTAAACAGAAAGAAATCCTACTTGCTTATTTATTCATTTATTTATGTTGCATGATAAACAAACACATCAAATATTATTGTGCTTATAGTTTATGCTGTGTGTACACTTCTGGGCAAAACAAACAAGCCAAGCCCAAAGTAGTGTAATTCGTACTGATTGTTTTGACTGGTCCAGATTTAAACTCTATATTGAATGTTTTGTCTCACGTTAATCATGAACTAGCTTCATAATGTTTTCAGCTGTTTGAAGCTGTCAATGCTGAGTGGAACAATATTGACCCTTCTTTCTGTAAAAGATTGTCTGTAAGCTTAACCATAAAACTTAACTATGTGAAGAATTTGAAAAAGCTTCCCATACTACCTCATCTGTTCGTTTAATGATTCGTCATTAAGGCCGTTTAAAGGTTAATGTTTTGCCATTTTGAGATTTTTTTGGCCAGAAGTGTAGGTAGGACTGGTTTGTGGTCTGGACACTGTTTGATAGACCTGAAAAGGAGAGAAGTAGTGCTTTTGTTATTTTCTCTTAATCACTTCTCTTTAATTATAACATGTTTACAGTGACATTTAATTATAATATTTTATGATTCAATTATTATGTAAATATAATTATTTTGACAGTGCTGCTTTTACCGCAACACTTTCTGAATGGCTGCTTTAGAGCTAGAGCGCTATAGCTAGATTTCATCCCACCCAGTGAGGCCCAAGGAGGATGGTGTCTGTGTGGAGGCAGGGTGATCATTTTCTGGTAAAATGTTGAGGGGAAAACTGTGACGACAGTGAGGGATAAAATGGCATGGTCTGTCACGAGTGTGGTGAAGGCCCAGGACACTGCTTTGAGAATGAGACTACAGTTCTAGGAAGTGCAACTAAATCAACAAACCTCATTGTATGCCACAGTATGTGTTATATCGGTCAGACATGTGTCATACATGTGTCAGACATTCTTGATCAGCTTTAAACCTCAGTTCCGTGAAACTGGACTGTTTCTTAACAAACCATAGACACCTTTTGGCTCTAATGTCGTCTTATGTTGGTATGGCTGTGGGCAGTTTGTAGGACTGTCTAGAAATCAATGCTATCTTAGTCTAGTGTCTCCCAGTTGTTGGTCGTCTAAGTCCACATAAAGTGTGGTCAACATTAGGCTGGCGGAGTATCCCAGTAAATGGAGCTCTCCCTGTTAGTGACAGTCCTAAAGATAGCAATGAGCTGTAACACAGTGAGCATAAACTTGAGGCAACCCCTTTGCTCTGGTTGTAATGGAAGGTTTAAATGGAGTACACATGATGTTTGACCCCTCTGTGTATGTGTTACCCAGGGGTCTGTGGGTGTTTGTGTTACCCAGCATTAATGACTGGGATGCAATATGCAATATTGCGTTGACCTTCTAGTTAAGCCGAGTAACATGTATCATGGCAAAACCTCAGCTCCTTCCTCTGGTTGCTTCCAGGCACACAACTGGTTTACGACTCTTACTTAGGTTTCTGTAATACTTCCAGAATGACACGCACAATTAACACACAAGGTGGTCAACAGCCAGTAAGGGAAGTGATTCACTTCACTCTAAAATGCGGTGTTAACTTCACCAGTGCATAGCTGCTGCTGATATTGATATATAAATGCTCATCTTTCTCTCATTCACTCATCTTCTAAACCGCTTTATCCTTCTGGGTTGTGGAGGGTACTGGAGCCTTTCCCAGCATTCAATGGGCAGAAGTCTGGAAACGCCCTGGATAGGCTGCATTCAATAGGCAGAAGGAAACACCCCGAAAGGACCGCCAATCCATCACTGGGCAGAGACACAGACAAGTTACACTGACTTGCCTAAAGCACTATTTCTGTTGTGATTAATACAGGCATGGTTTCCAGGGCTCATTTAAATTTTCTAATGTTTCAGCGTTTTTATTTAAACCCTTCATATATTGTCTGTAGTAGAAATCTTCTAATATAATAGAAATAAAAAAGAATATGTATGGAATCATATGAAAGCATTATTTCCGTAGATACTGTGAGTCATACTTTTGAAATGTGCACTGTTAAGCAGTATGATGTGGTATGATGTCATTCGTACAGTGATGTAATTTCACTATAGGCGGAGACATCAAATATGAGGTTCTGGGCTGGACGGAAAGAGGAGAGGAGCTCAGCTTTCAGGTGTAGCCAGTGTTCATATTCACAAGCTTCAGTACAGTTAAAAGGGCTTGGCTGACGTCTTCAGTAAGGTTGTAAAACAGACTCTGCTCTTCTGGGATCATTTAGCTTGACTCGAATAGGAAAGTATGGATACCCTTGTGAAACGAGGAGAAGTTTATTTACAGCACCAGAAACATTCTGAGGTAAGACCTAACCTAAAGCTTTCTCTATCTGTCTTCTGGGTTTAGGGATCAGGAGGTAAATTTTAACATGAGCGACTTCCCTTTCAAATTCACAAGATAAAGTGGTGCCTCCTTGCATCAAAACTTACTGAGAGGTACATGCTCCTGACTGTACGTGTGGATATCTCTTGTTAAAGCCAGAACACAGACGAGTGTGTATACTGGAGTCAGATGTCCACTGGCACGAACATTCACTGTTCGTTTCTGCCTAGGCAAGACTTTGTGTTTGCAGCCCCAGGTGTAAAGTTATGCGCTGGTATGAAAGAGATAAAGCAAGTTCTGTTTCTACATGTCGAGGCAGGGCGCACATTTCTGTGCCTGTTTCACAATCACGCTGACGCACTGTGGTGCACCTCTGCTGGAGCCATGCCCCTTTAAACACACTCAGACACACGCCCAATAGGGTCGCTGTCACTGTAGTCTTTATCGGTACCAAATTGGTTCAAATTAATTTTGGACATTTAAATTCTGTGACTCTGTACCTTAACTGTGTTTATATCATTAATGTAAATTACTAAACATTCTATTTAGTCACTATAGCAACAATCATAACGACTGTGTTACTTACAATGTGTCTATAATGACCCAAAATTTGAATTCCCAATATGTTCACTACTTTTGACAGGTTTTGGGCCGACTTCAAACACAAGCCAGTACATGTTTGGTGTGGCTCAGCGGTTAACACCACTACCCCCCCGCCTCGCAAGAGAGCCATGTGGGAGATGGGGTTTGTATCCCAGTCTAGTTAGTAAATGCTGAGCTACCCCCATAAGAGTCCTTGGGCAAGACTCTTAACACTGCACCGGCCTACCTGTAAAACGAATAACCTTGTAAGTCGCTCTGGATAAGAGCGTCAGCTAAATGTTTACATGATTTACAAACCAGGACACCAACGGAATTCGTCTTCATAAGCAAACAGGCAAGTCAGCATTGTTATTGTCCCAGTTGTGCACAACATTTTGACATGAAAATGTTCCAACCGCTATATATTAAGCATGGCTTTCTTTGTGCGAGCTGTTGTCACAGCAGGGGTTCTCCCCTCACCCTTCATTTCGCACCTGATAACACATTTCTGTTTTTTCTAAAATTACATTTTTAAAAAATAAATGAGCAGATTTCCCCTGCTGACTGGCCAGAATGGTGCTGACGCATGAGGCTAATCATATACAATATTCTACTGATACGACTCTGTAAGGACCTGTTTACTGATTATCCAGCAGAGAATATGGATTTTAAAGTTTAACTGAGATAGTAATCAACTAAAATATACAAAATCACAATTAATAAGGCAATTCATATTGTGTGGCTGCTGTCCCTAACATATTGAACATAATCCTAATAGCATAATCCAATCTCTATAACACACTCGCAAGCTTCTAGGTTTTTTTGGGAAGAACTAACTTTTCCAGTGCATAAGGAGAATGGAAAGTGAGTGATAGTTTAATAGGACCCTGTCTCGGCAGGACTACGGTCAAGTGAATGGTTGGCGCACTGAGACGTGCTTGAACATGGTATAGCTTTGATAAGCTTTGATCAGTTTAATTGGGTCGAATGAGTGGGATGGGATTAACTATTACACATTGTTACTGGAAGCTTTGCATTTCCACACTTGTTCCATCCTGTCTCTTTTCTTCCTCCACCAATCCCTTCCCCCTCTATGGCTAGAAGTGGAAGCGGTACTGGCTGAACCTTTATCCAGGCAGCCGGCAAGGAGTGGCACGACTAGAGCTGACAGAAACAAGTTCGGATCGGTCACCGGTGATGGTCCGGAGGCACCCTGAACGCAAGGTGGTGAGGTTGTCAGACTGCATCAGCGTAGTTAGACTCCCTCCACATGCAGAGGCCCACCCTGGGGAAAACATGGCTGCCTTCTGTGTAGCGACGGATGAGAGGAGGCTGGTGTTCGCAGTAGAGAAAGAGGGATGTGGGGAATGGGTGGACAAAATCTGTGACATTGCCTTTCAGGTGAGGACTAGCACCTTATGATTCAGAAATACCTGTTGAACATGATGCCTGATGCCTTTTTATCAATGTCATATGCACAGGCTCAAAAAGAAGGCCCAACCTTATGTTCAGGCCTCAGATCCAAAACCAACATAATATTGTACATCCTTGGAAAATATGGTTCTCTGTGTTGAGTTCTATTGTTTGGTGATTTGGTAATTTGGTAAAGGAGTCCTAAGCACAACTAGCATCACAATCTCTTTATCCACGTGTTACAATTGCACTACTCCACCAGAAGGGTCTCCAAATCCCCCAATCTTACGAAGTGTGGCTTTAATTAGTTTTTATTATCTAAATCTCATATTATTTACAAGCTCTCCAGCATTTTAATTCTTCCACTGATCTTTTTACTTTGCCTCTTACCTACAGAAGGGCAGCAGTAATGTGCCAAAGCAGTCTGTACAGATGTCGGACAATCAGATCTACGCTTCTAGAGAAGAAGGTTTGTATATTTACGACAATTTACTGGCCCAGCTCTTAAACTTTCTGGCCAAGTTTATATGTTTTGAATTAACAGCCTGAATAAAAAAATCACTATGGTTTAATGTAGAATACACTTTTTTTTAGGTGCACGAGTCTTAAAGCACAACGTCATAGCATAACCACTTATAGGTCCCTAAAACAATGATTCCTAAAGCAAGGCCTAGCCAGACACTCCACGTTTAATTACAACTCATCGTACTCAAGAATTAAGCAAAATTATTGACAATTTGGGGGGCTCTGAGAACCTTTTAAGGCAGAGAGAGACATTAGAGAACCAGTTTTCTGTCCTTCTGAACTGAAAGGTCAGTGTCATAACTTCACTTGTGCTGAGCACTTTATATATTCTCAGAAAGAGTAGAGAAGTTCCCCATTAACAGAACTGCTAGCCACACAACAGAACTTGTTGCATAGTGGGTTGCCAGAACATTGCAATGCTTACCACCTTATGTTTTCCGCTTAACTGCCTGGTAAACCTCATCTTTCCTTTCCCCGCAGTATTTGAGTTTAGGGTGACTTTGCAGCAGTCGGAGGCATCCATGCGATGCTGCCTGATGGGGGCATATTGGCTGCAGGCTGGTGAAGAAACGCTGATACTTAAGGACATTGAGAGCAGGCTAAGCATAATGGAGTGGCCATATAAGCTTCTGCGCCGCTATGGAGGAGACAAGGTTGGTTTACAGCAATTATAGATTCTGTTCAAGCTGGGCAGATGAAACAAGGCATGGAGGGCAGCTTAACCCATACATTTTAAAGTCGGTTAAATTTAATAATAATACTATATATATAATACTATATATCTAAAACTGTAGCTATGATGTTAATTAAGTGAATGTGTTGGTAATCTCTTTGTAGAAAAACAGATAAAACACACCTGAATGCACTAGCCCCCTGTCCATCACGGTCACCAGTTTGCATCTTGGGTAGATTTAACTTGGCCTACTTCTGCTTTTAAGTGTGATGTTGGTTTAGTTGGTTCTCTGCTTAGTGACTCATGTCCAAAGAACTCAATACAATAGAGTGAAACATCTATCAATGTGAGAGTTTTTAAGTGTATGACTGAACAGTATTGGTGTTTTTAACGAGACACACCCGCACCCATTTAAATAGAACCAATCCTACCATTTATTGTTAGGATTGCAGAGGTCAAAATGACTCATGAATTGTAAATACAGGATTTCCTTTTAGTCATAGCAGACTAGCAAAAACGTTCTTGGGATTAGAAAGAGAAATTAGGAATTAAGAAATGAAGAACATGAAAAATGAAAAAGAGAACCAGAGAAATCTGTTTACGAACAGATTGTCAGTCGGCCTTATATACCAAGCATACATAAAGTTCATTTTAAAAAGTAAACCTAAGTAAAGTTTGTGTCCCAAGTTTGCATTATGTCCTATATATACTAATATCAGTGTCCTTTCAGTACCCCCTGGTATTCTGGGGGTTTTCATGTCTGCTGGCTGCTCTAGGCTTAAGGTTGGCTTCTAGCTAACTCACCACAGTGGTGCTGATGCTGACTTCAGTTGCAGTCAAATGTTCAGTTTAAGAACTCATCTTTTGAAAATGCTCTATTCTAGTTTGATTATGCAGACCCTGACACATTCATTGAGATTTTATGCATCTCGTCTTTGGTCTTCGGTTTGCTTCCCAGGGACAGACCATTGAAATACTAAAAACAGAACGTTGCTGACTTTGGATTAAGCAGCTAAACAAAGACTTTTCCTGTTATTTGTATTTAAGTATCTGTTTTGCCCTGACGTCCAGCATAATAGCATAATAATCCCACTTCTGACACCACTGTGGTGTATGGGATCTCCTTGATAAACTGCATGGAATCATGGATCTGGTCCATAACCAAAGTTTTTATTCCAGAATAAGAAAACAGTAGAAACCAGTAAAGAAAAAGCACAGCTTCTCTAAGATGGAGATGGAAAAACACCACTCACCTTTCTAGAAGCTAAAAATGTAGCCTATCTTGGTTTAAAGCTAAAAATATTATTGCAAAATTAGTGGCACATTACATTTGGCAGTCCACTTTATCAATCTGGCCATGGTATGTTTCAACTCCATATTATAAATATTCTCAGTGTGGATTTTCTATCTCTTTTTATTTCCCAGACAATGTTCTCAATCGAGGCAGGCAGACGTTGTGATTCTGGTCCTGGCACCTTCAACTTTGAGACCAAGCAAAGCGATGAGATTCTCCGTCTGGTAGAGCAGGCCATTTACCAGCAGAAGAGCCTGGCTGTCCCTGCCGGTAGCTCTCCTCGCTCCCCTTGCTCCCCCTTGCCCCCACGACCCATCAGTGCCTCCTTGCTGGACATTCCGGCCAACAACAGTTCTGACTCCAGTGCAAACTGTGAGTTTGTTCACTCCAGTCCAGCTGGTGCTCTCATTTCCGGTCCTTTTGCAGCATGTGTCAAAACTGCTACTGGCCATAGACCTCCTGGTGAATCCACTGGCTTGCCTGAACCTGTGTATTCAACTCCTGTTGATCTTATTGGTGTGCACAGAGATGTGTATGCTCAGCCAGCTGATGCCATCAGATCCCAACAGATTGTTAAAAAAATAAGGCCTGCTCCTCACCACAGTGATTACATAGAACCATTGTATGCTGACCCTGTTGACGTCATCCGGCCTAACCCTAATGCTCAAACATGCGCCTGTTCTAATCCCACTGACACGGTCAAACACTCTGTCACCAAAGAAACAAATCACAGTAGTAATCAGATCGAACCAGAGTATGCCGAGGTGTCTCATGTCACACCCAACCAAGCACAAAAACCTGATCAGAGTGGGGAAGAACCTGTCTACAGTTTACCGATCTTTAGCACCGTTCATGATACACATCAGGATGTTTGTACTGGTCTTGCAACAGAATGCAAGCAGGACACAGAAAAC